>CM077034.1:159436252-159761597 GCA_039090855.1 Macrothele yani | reverse complement strand
CATTTACTTATATGTGTTCTTCTAAGCTAAAATGTAATGGAAAAAGTACACTGAACTTCTTTCGAATATCAATTTGAGGCAGAATGTGCCGGATATTGGGTTAAAGATGAACGATGTTCCTATTTCTCAACTTCAAAAGCAGCACCTTACAAAAAAAAGTACACCCACCTGTCTAAAACGGATTTTTTACAACCCCTTGGATTCCGTCTTAGACAGGCTTCTCCATACTTAGTCTCTCTGACCGATACGTTTGCAGTCCCAGGATGGTACGTCGTCACCATTTTCCCGAGGTTGCCGAAAATATTAGGCCTTTTGAAAGGTGTTTTACAAAATATGAAAAAATCCAGTGAATTACTCACAAAATAATGTATTTTATAAATATAATGTAATTTCCAAATAACGAAGTGCAAGCAAAATTTGGCAGCTTCCTTTGCTACTAATCTTAAGAAACTTTTGTAAGTTTCAATAAGCATTATACTATTCCCATATTTTGAACCGTACGTGAACTTTAGAATTTTCGAACGAGCAATTTTTTTGTATTTTGCCAGTTTAATACTTCGTAGAAAGAATGCAAATACAAGCATATTATTATGTAAACACTGAAGTACAAAAACCACTGGATAGCAGAATGAAAACTTTAAACTGGCGCAGCCATTGCATAAGGTTTTCTACGCACTCCACGGTTTTTATCAGTTGCGAGGTGAAATGTCGTGAGACACGTTGAACAACCGCCAGTAGGATTATGGGCACCGGACGTGAATTTTCGGAGTTTGAACAAGGCATAGTAGTGAGAGGAAGACGGATGATACATTCAATTTCCGAAGTTGAGTGAACATTCAAAATTCCTCAACCCATGGAGCCACTTGTGTACCGAGAACACCTCATAGAAGGCATTACCTCCCACCGTGGACAGCGTAGTGGCACACCACGGTTCCTTAACGACCGTGACCAGTGGCGTATGAGCAGGACTGTGCATGATAACAGACAAGCTACGATGATTGAAATAACATCCACATTCAATGCTTCAGGTACCACAGACATTTCAATCAGGTCAGCTCTGCGTGATTTAGCGTCCACTGGGTTTGGAAGAAGAAGACCCACCAGAGTGACTTTGTTAAGACCTTGACATCGTGCACAGCGCATCACCTGGGCTCGTGAACACGGAAATTGGACCAAGAAGTCTCAGGCCGCTTGTGGAATCGATGCCACGTCAATTTCCTGCATTTCGCCGGGAGAGAGGATGTCTTACACTATAATTGGTACGCATGTCTGTTGGCCCTTAGGTTATTGATCCATCTTACTTAACATTTGGAAACATTAACAGAATTTGACGTAAGTAAGAAATTTAAACGTATCAGCTTCGCAACGCAGCATTTCACTGAATTATCGATTGTAAAAGAAAGAAAATATTGTTCTTACTTGAATTTTTCTATCCGCCCATTTTTAAGTTCAATAGGATCAGTTTATCTTAAAAGGATTTTATGATGCCGGTGTAGTTATCCCTTACCGTGTTAGAATGCAGACGTTTTAGAGCTTTGCGTACTTGATATTGAGTACTTTAAATATATTTGTTTTTGTGAAGCTTTCAATAAATCACTTTACGAATTAACTGCATAGAAAGAAATGTCTCGTTTTCACTATTGATCCTTTTTGGTTAAAGGAATAGGACTTTTCTATCGGTTGCAACAATTTCAACAAAGGTGAAGTGAAATATTTTTTAGTGATTTTGATCAAATCGCTAGTTAAAGCAATAAATACAGGGACGAACTATTGTAATTACTTTGCGTATCAGTATATTTTCCATTTTAAATCCTTATTGTGCATTGGTTCTCTTAAATTCTCTTAAATGCCGTACTGAAGAGCTACAAAATTAAAGGGAATTTTTTTCTGGTCATGCCATTTTAAGCAAATTTTCAAGACAAATGTCCTTCATTATAACCGGAACAGTGACTGGAGTTCTCTTAGTCGTAGAAATACACAAAGAAATCTGCCGAGTTTATGATTTAGCTTGCAGTTTGTCATGTATACTAAAAAATCAATTTCTTTGAAACTTGTAATAACGACTTCCCTTTATCTTCAAGAAAGGTGAAACGTACTAATTCTTAGATTTAATTCACAAACTCCTAAACCATATAATTCTCTTTTGATGGCTATAATAACTTTTTTGTGTAGTCCCCAAACAGATACGTTGGTGCCATTCAATCACCTGTATAATACTTTAAGTACCAGCTTACTTACGGTAACACCATTTATAAAATACCTGATGCACAAAGCAGACGCACCAGTCTAAAATGGAATTTTTTTACACTCCTTCAGATCCGTGTTAGACAGGCTTCTCCATAGTCAGTCTCTCTCACCGATAGGTCCCCAATTTCACGGGCTTCCACGTAGTCGTAGGCCTTCTCAATGGCTATTTGCTAAATATAAAAATACAGAAAGAACACAAATAATATGTGTTTCATTAATATATTTTTTTTCCAAATAACGAAGTACAAGAAAATTTCGGCAGCTTCTTGATTTTATGTTGATCTTAAGAAACTTCTGTAAGATACAATACCTGTTATAATATTAACACATTTTGAACTATACATGAACTTTAGAATTTTAGAACAAAAACATTTTGGTTTTTTCTTTTGTATGGTAGGAATATAATACGTCGTTGAAAGAATGCAAATGCAAGCATATTATTATATAAACACTGAAGTGTCAATGATGTGAAAGCAGTATTCAAATTTTTAACTCACGCAGTCATCGTAAAATGGTTTCTACGCAGTCATCGTAAAATGGTTTCTGCGCAGTCAGTCCACAATTTGTATCAGTTGCGAGGTGTAAACTCGTGAGTCATGTTGAGCAGCCGCCCGTAGGAATATATAGGCAGCCGAAGATAATTACCGGAGTTTGAAAGCGGCACAATAGTAGGAGCCAGACAGATGGCACATTCAATTGTTCGAACATTCAGAATTTCTCGATCCGCGGTATCACTTGTGTACAGAGAATACCTTATGGAAAGCATTACCACCCACCGTGGACAGCGCAGTGGCACACCACGGGTGCTGAACTACCGTGACCAGCGGCGTCTGACCAAGACTGTTCATGATAACAGACAAGCGACACTGGTTCAAGAAATATCCACATTTAACGCAGGAGGTACGAGACACATATCCATCATGTCAGTGAAACGTGAGTTAGCGTCCATGGGGTACGGAAGCAGAAGACCAACCAGAGTGCCTCTTGTTAACAACACGACATCGGACGAGCGCCGCACCAAAGCTCGTGAACACGGTAATTGGACCCTGGAGGACCGGCAACATGTGGTGTGGTCTAACGAGTTACGCTACCAGAAAACCAAGGAGAATCATGAGCTGATGATAGGATTCAGGTGAGCCGCAGACGCGATGAGTCCATGGAACCAAGCTGTCAACAAGGCACTGTGGAAGCTTGTGGTGGTTCCATACATACGTGAGGTGTCTTTACGTGGCACAATTTGTGTCCTCTTAAAGGCGTTTTCAATCGCTTTGTTGCTCTGCTAGGTGACCATTTGCAGCCCTTCATGGACTTCATGTACCCCAAAGACGATGGCATTTTCCAAGCTGACAATGCACCATGTCATCAGGCTGAAGTTTGCCAAAATTTGTTCGAGAGGCATTCTGGACCGTTCCGATGGATTGTGCGGCCACCACGTTCGTCTGACATGAATCCCATTGAACACTTATGCACAGGTCCATTCGCACCCCAGATGCTGCATCTACAAATACCACGGATATGTGGTTGGCTATTCAGACGGCATGGCTCACCAACACATCTCCATAAGTCTTCCGGCAACTTGTGGAATTGATGCCACGCGGATTTGTTGCAGTTTTCCGGGCTAGAGGAGGTCTTACATGATAATCGGTACGTATAACATGACTTTTGGCTCTTCGGTTAATTATATCTGTTTTAACATTTGGAGATATTATCCGAATTTCATGTACGTAAAAGATTTAACGTATCATATTCGCAACGCATCAATTCACTGAATTATGGATTGTGAAAGAAAGAAGAGGGTGTACTTTATTCAATTTCTCTATCTGCCTATGTTTAAATTTAATACGATCAGTTTATCTTAGAAAAGATTATATGATGCTGGTGTAGATATCCGGTACCGTGTTAATATGCAAACATTTTAGAGCTTTGCGTACTTGATATTGCTTATTTTAAATATATATTTCATGTAAATCTCTCTATAAAGCAGTTGACGAATGGATTGTATAGAAGAGAATGCCTCATTTTCACTATTGGTCCTCTTTGTTAAAGGAATGAGGACTTTTCTATCGGTTGCAATAATTTCATCAAAGGTAAAGTTGAAGACTTTTACGGATTATGAGTAAATTACTTGTTAAAGCAACAAATACTGGGACGAACTGTTGTATTTGCAGTGTCTGGCAGACAAAATGTAACATAACTAATACGTGAACCCAGCGCAATGAAAATTTCAGGGTCGTTGAACACGCATAAATTATGCAGATGATTTCACTAGCAGGCCAATCGCACGAACGGCGCGCGACATGCAAGCAGGCAACCAGCCTGTGACGCCAATAGTTAAGACGTGGTCACGGCCGCCAGAAGTGAATGGTTCTGCCGTAACCGTGTCTTGAGAAAGAAAAAGGTGTTCCAATGCTGTTAAGACGCCGTCGTACGCGATTTCATCAAACGGTTGAGCTCACCAGAGATGTCATCGTAGGCTTTCGTACTTTCGGATGGTCCTTGCGTCGTATTGCGGAAGAAACGCCACGTGATGCAACAGCCGTTGAACGCATTTGAAGACAGTGGTCCCAGAAAGTATCTGTGCAATGTCGTAGCTGGAACCGGAGCTCGGAGATGGACGTCCAACCGCACCAATCGTAGCATCCGAAGACATGCCTTAGCGGACCCACAGTCCACAACTGGCGACATTTTGGAAAGTGTACGGGGAAGCTTAGATATTCCGATATCAACCCGGAGAGTGTCGCTCCGATTGGCTGCGTCTGGTTTGCTGTCCAGCCGTCCGTTTTGAAGGCTACCCTTAACAGTGAGACATCGTCGTCACCGCTTGGCGTGATGACTCTCCAGAGCTGCGTGGGGGGCCGAACGGAACAGTGTGGTGTTCAGCGACGAATCGCGGTTCCGTCTCACCAAGGATGATCAACGTTTGAGAGTCTGGAATGGTGTGGCTAACGGACGGATTCCTCCGCCATTGTGGGGCGCCAAACGGCCCGGCAACGTGGAATCATTCTGTGGGGAGCAGTGAGCCCCAACAGCCGATCACCAATGGTACGCATTACGGTCATTTGAGGCACGACTCTGCGTTGACAATGCTCTACGGCCCGTCGCACTGCCGTATCGGTATGGCAAAAAAAAACGCCGTTTTTCAACAGGATAGCACAAAAAGTCATGGTGTAATTTTTTTTTATGAGAAGGGTATGATTCTCCTTGATTTTCTGGAACGTGTTCGTACCGTGATCAGCGATCGATACAGTGAGACACTCAAAAGGATTAGAGAAACCATAAGGAGGAAGAGACCGTACAAGAATCTGAAAAGCATTAACATTCACCATGACAATACGAGAACACACACGTTTTTATTAACAAATCAGGCGATCAACAAATTTTGTTGGTCGGTGGTACCACCCATCTTACAATTTAGATCTGGCGCCCTCCGATTTCTACCTATTCGGTCCAATGAAGGACAGTCTTTTTGGGACAAAGATTTGATGACACAGACGAGGTGAAAGTGACTGTGAAGAAGTGGGTACAACAGTCCCCACCTGATTTTTTTCAAAGAGGATACGAGAGTTGGGTTTAACGATAGCGCAAATGCACGGCTTGTGATGGAGAATTTGTTGAGTATTACCTTTCTATAGAAAAAGAGTTTCTCTACTAACATGTGTGATTTAAACGACATCTGTCAGTTAATAAAAAAGTTCGTCCCAATTTTTCTTTGCTTTCGGTACAAACCTCATATATATACGAGGGTTGTACCTGAAAGTAAAGAAAGTCAACTCCCTTAATGGCATATTTTCGACATGACATTACATAGGAAATATTTTGCAGATGGCATTTTTATAATGATATCAATATTCATGTTCAATATTCGGTGAGTTGAAATTGTGTTTCAGTTTGTTATCTATAAAATAAAACATATATGTTTAAGTCAGATAGTTTCAAAGCAAGTGTTCGTTGCTGTTTCAAATTTCGTTCCTGTCTTCAGAAAGGCAATATTTATCGAAAGTCATCCTTGTAACCGTATATAACTACCGATTCAAATTTCGAGAAAGAGCGTTTTACAATTCAAGTTCACCATTTAATTCAAAGTTCTATTGCGATGGCTGAATTTTGTCTTCAGAAAACGCATCGGTGTCACTTTTCCGTGATGATCATAAAGTTATTTTCTTTGAACAAAGTCAAAGTAAGTAAATAAATCAGCATTGGAAGTGCCCTATACATTCATAAAAACTGAACGATGTTATTATACGGACTAATACGTATTCACGACTACAGTCATTTGCAAAAGTTTAAGACCGCCCGTTGATATCAGATTTCAGCCGATTACGCCAGCTACTATCTTTGTTACTCAACTTCCGCTCGGTGTTGCATCATCCTATAGAGGTAACTGTTGATTGATTTGGGGGAAACGTGGGTGCGTCAGTTTGTTCTGGTTTTCATTCTAAAAGGTTTTGGACTTATTTTCTATATAGTCAAAAATTGGCGAAAAAGAGTCATCAAGTGCTACTCTGAGAGCACGAGTAGTGACTTTATATCATGAAGAAAACTCAGAACGTGACATAGCAGAACGGTGAATGTGGGCAAGACTATCATTCATAATACGACCATTAAATATCGAGATACAGGTGAATTTAGCGACGGAAAGAGAAGTGGACATCCAAAGAAAACAACCCCACGTGATGACATTACTATAAGGCAAATAGTTATGCTTTTTCCTAGTAGTTCGTGTAAGAAAATCAAGGCATTTCTACATTCAAAATTTCTGATATTAATATAAGCATTGTTTCCCGACGTCTGGACGGACACTTATAATTAGTCTTCAAGTTTTCAGGGTTTGAAACAACATTCATTTAGTACAAACTGGGAAACGAGTAGGGCTTTTAGAA
This sequence comes from Macrothele yani, assembly GCA_039090855.1. Taxonomy (NCBI): domain Eukaryota; kingdom Metazoa; phylum Arthropoda; class Arachnida; order Araneae; family Macrothelidae; genus Macrothele; species Macrothele yani. The sequence goes on along the minus strand of CM077034.1, from coordinate 159,754,470 downwards.
AGTCCTTAGATGGAGTAAATTAGCAAATCAGTGTGCGTAAGCAAGGACTATTTCATTTAATACCTAGGCACGTCAATAGTGTACAGTGTTAAAGAAATTAAAAAAAAATCAAGTGATATAAATTATGGCATGTGAAGCAGGCATGCACGTAATCAGAGCAACAATGTAAAAGCATATGTGAATACCTATGTTGCTATGCAGGCAATGCATTAAGTGAAATAAAAAGGTATACTTATTTGAAACGATGATGATCATTTATATCGTGGAACAACGTAAATGACGACACCCTTCAAATTGCACCTCAGAGTGCAGTTATACTAAATAGAACCCTTTTCACTGCTTATGTCCATAGATATATTCTGATGTCATCACGAAAGAGGTTTTCGTTCCCAAAACAGAGAGAGAAACAGTGATATTCTGTAGTAGAGGTATGCTATTGTAATAACGACCTTGAAATCTCACAATATCTGGACAAGCAAGGGGCCAAATTCATCGCACACAATTCTGGTCAAAAAAATATATGCATGATTGAACATTAAATTACGACGTCAAATACTTCGGGATTATTACATTCACACAAGACCCCATGCTTAGAGTCAGATGGAAGGACATGTGTACCACACTAAAATACCCAAAGACAGGCGCACCAACGATATAATTAATCCATTTACTGTTTTCCAAAAATCTTCTTCCCTGATTTAAGGCAAGTAGAACTGATCCTAGTTTATTTGAGATTTGTCTGAGGGTTCAATCACTAAACACTTCTGTTAAGTAATTGAAGTCACTGCCAATCAGGTAACCAATGCCACAAATGCTTTTGCCTTGGCTAGAAAACCGCCAGTCGTGAAACAGTTATTCAGCACCAAGAAGGGTTATACCTTACTCTTCACTAAACAGCAAAGCAACTTATTGAAATCGCAAGCATGTTTATGCTAAGCACAAATTGCGTCAAAACGAACTACAACTACGAATCCTTTTTACCCTATATCGATTTAGATTTCCGAGATGTACTAAATTTCTTCCCGTCGTACCATCATAAATTTGCATCATCTTATACAAATATCGCTACTAATCTGGCCGTTTCGTCTGTCACTGTTGAAACAATTCTGTTTAGTAGCACCTGCAATCGAAGAGACATGGTAAAGGCTGTGTCGGCCATCACAGTGTGTTCCTCACCAAATACTTACCAGTACGTTTCCCACATGCAGGCGAATGGCTTGCAGTTTGTTTCAGAAAAGGGTATCATGCTGCAATTTTTGTTTATATTAACTACTTTTTTGCATGAAATGTGTATATTAGTGTTTTTTAAAACTTCTTGTCTTTAACATTTACACGTGAGTTTTGTTTATACGTGATGAAATCACAGTATGCACTATTTTATTCGAAACATTAGGTATTATTAAAATTATTCAGGCCGAATTTTGTCCTGCCATACGAATAACCTTGTCTTATAAACACCTTAGTAAGGCTCATTTGAGAAAACAGCACTGCATGTATCTGCGTCAGAGCTACTGTAGTGCTCCTTTATTCACTTGTCACAAATAAATTCCTTTTCCTTGTGGTTCCTTCCGTAGAAGATTTTACGTCATATTCTCACATTTTAAATTTGTCATACAGGCTAAATCTTTTAGGTGTGCGTAAGATTTATTTTTCCAGTAGCATTATTAAAGTCGGTATAACCAGAAATATAGATCATATTTTTCATCGTAAGAAAAACTTAGGTTATAATGGGAATCGCAGTTCTAAAAATGTAACTTCAAATTACTATTTTCTGCTGATAGACAACAAAAAAATTCCTTTGAAATCATTTGTGATTTAAGATAAGGAAAATATTATATGTCTCAAGGCAGGTAAAACGGCATCAACATTTTATTTGTGGAAACTCCAGCAAAATATACGAAAAAAACCAATAAATATCTGAATTTATTTGGGCTTCATTTAGATTTTTTTCAGACCAGAAACGTCTTAGATCCAGGAAAATTCTCGTTGGATAAGAAAGTAACAAACGAAATTGATCACGGTCTTTTCAGTTCCTTTTCAAAGCTTCTAATTTAGCAACTAACGCAAAACAACTAACCTCTAGTGTATTAATAAATTACATTTTTCAATGAAGTACTGTAAACTACTATCTAGGAATATTGCAATTTCCCCTTTACTCGTTGTTATCTGTAATCCATGTAAAACGTTGTAAACACTGTACTTTTTTATCAATTGCATGTGAATTGGTGAAACAAACGATTACGTTTAACTAAGAGTTTGCTTTCAAACAAATTTGTTAACAACATGTGTCATTTGCACCTTTTCTCCACAATCCATGATATATAAAAAAAAAAATACAAGTCTCTAAATTCAAAAAAGCAAGGGGTTGTTACTTTCTGTACCTTTCTTCTTAAAGCGTAGAAGACAATATTCATGGGAACAATATTTCCAAAAAATACACCTCACAACACATGCGGCTATAAGGTCTGAAATTAGCAAGAAGAAATAATTATTTGTAAATTTTTAGAAACTTTGAAGAAAAAAAGACAAAATCGGGTAAAACGTTTTCTAAAAATGCACATCACGAAAATAACAAATTTTATGTATCCTGCGAAAGTTATTTTACCTAAACATATATTTTTGGCACTAATGATGGCTAATATAATTTAGTTAACCTTCTTGGAAGAATGAGGTTTTGCTTTTTACACAGTCTCAGATAAATTTCCAGAAAACTGAAAACAAAAACCTTACCGTAGGAAATTGTCAACGAAGATTTTCATATATATGTATGAAAACTAAATGCAGTTAGTCAAGTTTCCTGTAGTTTTCACTACGGGGAACAGTGGCTCTTTTTCCAGGAAAATATAAAAAAATTGGCAAAGCATGTATCGACGTCACAAGAATGAAGCTCAAAATATTTCTGATCATATGCCCTGCATTAAAATCTTGACGAATTTTGACGTGGTCCATCATCTGTAAAATGTTCAGTCTAGAAGGGGTTTTTTTTCAAAAAGAAGAATGTGTCTATTCAGCAATCAAATTTGCTGCAAAAACGCAAATAAATATCCAAATTACTGAATGACGTATTACAAGATTGTTACAAATGAGAAGTTCATGTGACCAAAACATTAGAGAAGACCACGAGTCATGAGGTCCGCGCAGTAAAAATCCTTTCTTTAGAGATCTGTGTTTTGAGAAATACATTTCCAAAACTGAAGCTATGTTATTCACTGGAAATCATTTGTTGGTCAATGTACAGTTAGTTAATTAAAAATTATCTTCTAACCTTTTCTGTTTTTTTGGTTTTTTGTTTCTTGGTTTAACGACCACCGTGTGGAAATCATTTGTTGGTGAATGTAATGCACTGCTTCAGTTAGTTATATAAAATATTATTCTAACCCTTTCTTTTTTTTCTGGGTTTAGCGACTACCGTGTGCAGTGCGATTGGCTATAAGTAATATCAAGTCCCTAATTTAGAAACACTTGTTCCAGAGCAGGCAGTGTGCCTGTATCATAAGATGTGAGGTCAGATAAAAAAGTTCCAAGACTTGGCCGATATACAACAACGTACTTAAGCTACTTAAGTATGGCTATGATTTTCCCAGCGGAATACCGCTGCCACCGGTTTCGCCATTGTTGGAACGACCCCTGGAAGTCCTTTTCATGAATCGTGTCAAGCACCGTCTGCGGTTCGCGCTGGATCTCGCCCACGGTTTCAAAACGTAAACCCTTGATGTTTAGCTTCATCTTCTGTTTGAAACCCTTGATGTTTAGCTTTATCTTCTGTTTGAAGCCCTTGATGTTTAGCTTCATATTCTGTTTGAAACCCTTGATGTTTAGCTTTATCTTCTGTTTGAAACCCTTGATGTTTAGCTTCATCTTCTGTTTGAAACCCTTGATGTTTCGCTTCATCTTCTGTTTGAAACCCCTTTATGTTTAGCTTCATCTTCTGGGGCAGAAAGAAGTCGCAGGGGGCCATATCCGGTGAGTAATGCGGGTGAGGAAAGGTAGTCATGCTATTGCGGCTGAAAATCTGGCGTGTTGCTGACGCTCTGTGAGCTGCTGCATTGCCGTGATCACTACTCGAACCGGTACCTGCGGTTCTCTCTGGATAGTTGTAGGTTACGGAGTTGCCTCACCAAATGCAGTCTCCGTGACGCAGTACGTCTGACAACGGTCAGGAAGGGCACCTGCGTACATGTAAAGTTTGCAACATGTCCGGTGGTTTTTGCGAACAATGATTCCGGTTCTATTCTTGCGGGTCGCCTAATAGCTCAACCCTCGTTTTTCTGTCGTTGCTCTCGGCCATTCACAGGGCGCGTGCTACTGGGATGGGGCATCCTCTATCCAATGGCGATAACACCGTCCGATTGCCTCTCGCTCCGATTCAAATACTTGACAATACGGTTTCTTGACCAACCAGCCTGTCTCTGCTAAATTACACATCCTCTTTTAAACTCGCTCATGTGCTTGTATTGTACACCGACCAGTCATTGAGGCATCCTCACAGTCTGTGGTGATTAAGCAAACAAAATCTTCAATGACAATTCTTCCTGCGTGCGGGCTTTGCTCTTGATAAACCCTCCTCGATGCGCTGTTCCCATGCGGTGCGCTGGCCCTCTCTTTAATCGTTTCCATATACTGTCCTGAGGTACTTTCGTTCAGAGTCTCATCAGGATCAAAAGACTATTTTAGGTGCTTCGTGGTTTTTTTCAAAGAGTGATGTTGAAAATGAAATACAAAATGCGTTATAACAAAAAACAATATATATACTGAAGTGCCAGAAAAACTGGTACAGACGAGCTTATGCAAAATACAAAGCAACGTCACCTATGCGTGTATTCGGTTGCGTCCGCAGTGCGTATATAAGGCGATAGACATCATTGTGAGCTGTCAGAGATGTTTTCGGCATGAGAATGACAAGTAATAACGAGTTAAACGTTTTTAACCGCGGTGTCACAGTTGGCGCCTGTGAGATGGGCCATAGTATTTCAGAGGTATAAAGGAAGTTCGGATTTTCACGGGCGACCATTGCAAAAGTGTACCGTGACTACAAGAATTCCGGCAAAACCTCCAACTTACGATACCAGTGTGGCCGTAAAAGGACACTGGGTGAACGTGACCATCGTGGTCTGTCAAGAATCGTTTCACGCGATAAGCGTGCAACACTGTTGCAGGTTCATCGGAATTCAATGCTGGAGATTTAACAAGCATCTGCGTCCCGAGTATGCAACGTACCCTGCACGATATGGGCTTTGGGAGCCGAAGCCCAACTCGAGTCACTATGATGGGTGCACGACACAGAGCTATGCGCTTCGTTTGGCAAGGCAACACCGCTGCTGGACACTTGATTACTGGGAACAGGTAGTCTAATCTGACGAGTCGCGTTTCCAACTGTATCGGACAGATGGAAGGATTCGTGTATGGCGCAAACCCCATGATGCCATAGATCCCGCCTGTCAACAGGGAAATGTACTGGCTGGTGGGGGGTCCGTAATGACATGTGGTATGTTTAGCTGGGGTTCATTGGAATCCCTGGTACGTCCACACACGTCTGTGACTGGCCAACGCTATGTGCGCATCCTTTCTAACGAGGTACACCAGTTCATGCCATGCATTCATACTGATGGGTTGAGCTTGCTCCAACAGGACAATACACCTCCACACAAGTGTCGGGACGCCACATTATGGTTAAAGGAGCATTCATCTGAGTTTGGGGTGTTGCCATTCCTACCTAAGTCCCCAGATTTGAACGTGATAGAACACATTTGGGATGCCATACAACGCGCTGTCGAGCACAGGAAACCGAGACCTCAGAATGCACCCGCCCTGTGGAACGCATTGCAGGAAGTATGGTGTGTATTGCCTACAGCATATTTCCAGAAGCTGGTGCCGTTCATTCCCCGTCGTATTTCTGCTGTCTTGCGCTCGCGTGGGGGACCTACCAAGTATTAGACTGGTGTACCAGTTTTTCTGGCACTTCAGTGTATATTATTTGGACACGCACACTGGAAAAGAAATATAAAGGGCTCCAAATGCTACAGTGAAAATTATATTCTAGTAAACCATCGCATACAATACATAAAAAAGGGAACAACACTGAAGTGCCAAAATTAATGGAACAACCTTACGGAAATTTTAAAGCGGGGCTGCTGCTTTATAAAGGCTTCAACGCCCGCCACAATTTTTATCAGCTGCGAAGTGCAATTTCTTGAATCAGGCTAAACAACCCCAAGTAGGAATGTGGAAAGCCGACGTAAATTACCGGAATTTAAACGAGTGATGGTAGTGGAAGCCAGACGGATGGCACATTCAATTTCCGAAGTTGTGCGAACATTCAATATTTCTCATTCCACGGTGTCACGTGTGTACTGAAGTATCGGAAGTAACCGCGGTGTGCAACGCGGACAGTAGCTAGACGGGCTGGTAGTGACTCAATAAGATGCTGGAAGTTGTTCCCTGGTATGTGGAGGCATGCTGACGACAGTGGAACTGACAGCTGCTGGAGGGTAGGTGGCGGAGGATCCATTGAGCGAAAAACACGATCGAGATTGTCCCACAGATGCTCAATTGAGTTTAGGTCTGAGGATTTAGGAGGCCACTGAAGTACGTTGAAATTTCATCGTGCTCTTCCAAACAGTCTCGGCCATCTCTAGCTGTTTCATACATAGCATTGTCGTTCTCGATTAACCCATCTGTCCCAGCGAAGTAAATCAGTATGCATGGGTTTATGTGGTCTGCAAGGATAAATTCGTAACGAATTTATTTACTGGTTTGCACATGGAAATAATACTACTGGAGTACACTGTTCAAAGCAGCCACCGGAAGTACGTGACGAGTGTACTGCAAAATAATATTTTTTTAACAAAGCAGATAATTTAGTTCTATATATTCAAGCAATTTTCAGAAGTAAATACCGGATATTTTGATTTTCATGATCTCTTTTTTTATATTTTGTGTATGTTGATGCTCAACATGTTAGAGTTTATGCCCATATGCTCATGTTACTGTTTTTACAAAATAACTTACAAATGTTGTAACGTTATTTTTAATGAGGTTTCTTCGTGCGCTAAACATTAATTTAATTAGAAAAGCCTTCACAGCACGATAATATATTAATTAATACTGCCTGTACTTAAATAAGACATTTTGAGGTGCAGCAACTTACAAGATCTTTCAAAGCACGGGTGCTTCATCGTCAGGTATTTCAATAAACATGAACAAAACAGCAGATAAAAACAAGAAGCATTTTCTAATTGCTAGAGCACGTTATAACAATGAAGAGGTTTTCAATAATTGTAGTGGAAATTTGGTCATGTCCTAAAAGGGTTCAACAAAATTATAATACTAATAATCACAATTGCATATGCGATGAAATATATACACACAGGATAATTAGTAGGTTAACATTAAACGTCAAACTGTATGCGAATTATTAGGAATAGAGTGCTGGTAGAGAGGAATATGCTTTCTTGGCTGGATTAACATAGCCAAAGGCACTGGAACTGAACGTGTAGTTTCTTCGTTACAGCAGTCAGTACTGGGTGATAAAATAAAATACATAACTTTGAACGAATCAGAGGGATCGCCTTGTACGATTTGACCTAAGCACACTGGCATTGGTCCAGTCTGGCCGGTTGGTACCTCTATTAACCATCCATGAAAGAGAGGTAGCATGAGATTTATTAGTAATAGAGTACTTGTGCTCAAATAGTCTTGTTCACAATGGGCGTGCAGTGGATCTTATATATGCTATTGCTGGATCTCCCAGGTCAAGGGATTTAAGGGTGTTTTGAAAACTCCATGTCTGTTAAGTGTGGAAACTTGGTCACGGTCGTTTTACACGATGGATTTCGTACTTTCTCCACAGGCAATGCATTGCTTTTAAAATATCCAGTCAAAAGTACCTTAGCAAGAGACGCCAGATTTACAAAACTTGTTGGTACTGCGGAGCATATACCTGAATTCGCTACAATATTAAAGATCATATGTAAAATATAATATTTTAAAAATCATGCATAATACTTTATTTCACGATCTGATTATTCTATAACATTCATTCAGTGGTGCATTCAAAAACACATTCTTCTGCAATAAAAAGACGTGGACTTTAAAGTTTTTTTTTTTTTTTTAACATTTTTTATATTAAAAAGGAATAACTGAAGTCTGAATCGGTAGTATCTTTAAACTACAAATTGAGCCTTTGAATAGGCTAACAATTCTTTAAGTTTAAACAATTGTGCATATATTTCTGATGATTAAATTTTGTTCGAAACGAAATAGATGGGTCTAGTAAAAATGATTCATATATGACTGCTGATGCTACATACCGTAATTTTACTGCTTTTAAATTGATTTTGTTTCTTGGCAGATTTTTTTACATTTCATTCAGTTGTGTTCGGTTGCCCTGATTTGAAAAACTTAGCTTCACTTTTTGGAAAGACATTGAAAACGCAAGTTTTTCATGGTTTCAAAATTCCAAAAATAAAAAGAAAATAGGGTTGTAGCATTTGCTAAACAACATCTATTGAAATATTTTCGAGGAACAACTTAATGTAAATTAAATTTGTCTTCTGTTGGTACCTGTGTACATGGATACATCAACAGAAGTGATTGACGCAACATCGGCTTCTCAAGCAGAATGTCACCGACGTAACTCGGGATATATCGCGTTAAAGATACGGAGGCAAATATGTTGAAGACCACAGTAACTATATTGCTATGTATATTTACGATGTTTTTAATTTATAGCGACGAAAAAGTTTTAAAAATAGCTAAGAATTAAAAAATAAAATAAGAGGATAAACATTAGGGATAGAGATAATTTTGATGGTTGTTCGAGGTGCATGTGGTTCTGTTTGATACCTTTTGCCCAAAGTAGATAGAGGGTTCTTTTACTTATGGAATTTTCCCTTCAACCGCGAATTATTCCGTAAACCACATGCCTTCGACGTCATTCGACACTATCAGCATCTCTTATTGAAACCCAAAGGTATAAAACTTCATTGTTCCATCATAATAATAGAGAGGAATAACGTGGGATCCCACATTGTCTCAGTTCTTATTTCATTCTGTTATTTGCTGAACTGAACAGTATTAACTGTTCCATTAAGTTTTTCATTGGATAGACAAGAACGTATCTTCATCATTTGTGGATGTATTTCTTTCTAAGTTTAGTAGCAGAAGTAACAAAACCAAGTAATATTACATGCATAGAGATATACTTAATTTTATGCGCCCTAACTCCTTTTCTTTTGTGACAGAAAAAACCGTCATTTTAGAGAAAACGTTTGAGGAGCATGTACCAACTGTTCTGAAGCCGAAGTAGTGAAAAAGTAAATTTTAGAGGTTATAACGCAAACGATGTCCGGTGGGGTATATCAGAGCCGAATATTTAGTATTAAAGACAAGAAACAGTAGAAATAATATGAAACACCCAAGTTTCATTGGAGCAATTCAATGCGCATCAGATTTTTCCTGTTATTTCAAGAATTTGCTTCGAAGCAACACTTACAATCTGTAGGTTAAGCCTGGAACAAAGAACACATCAGGGAAGGGTTGCCAGTGTGTGATATGGAGGCAAGCACATCACAACAAAATCTCATTCGGAGTGAATCCACTCTCCTCTAGGCGAAAGCTGAAACCTTGGTTCTGTGCGCCAAGACACGCTGCCTACCTTCACACTTAACGTTGGTGGTGGGTTTAGGCATGATTCGTCCTTTGTACTTTGCCCAAGAAAATTTACATTTTTAGTGTTTTTATCTTTTCATTTTGCAGACTCATAAGTCCTTAGTACCATCTATTGTAGACGTTTTATACGTAGTCGAAGGCACCGAGTTATTATATACACTCATGAACAATCAAACTTGCGCGCCTAGAAGAAAACAAGTTACAACAGCGAAATTTTGGAAATAGCTAGAGTGTAAAAGTAACCTTGGTAACAGGAACATTGCCATAGCTGCAGGACTTGTGTTCAATGCGAAAATGAAATTACATCAATTTTCGGACAATTGTGTGGTAGTAATGTGTATTATTTGCCTTTAACGAAGCAAGAAATTTCAGATTTTGTGAAGTTTTGAAGAAAGAAAAAATTCCAACAAAAGTAGCGGATAGTTATAGCAAAATTATTTTAGACAATCTTGATGCCTGTAATTACTGCAGCGCAGTTTGGAAGGCTACTGAAATCATATGCCTTTTCCAGCATATTTGTACGCACTCAAATGTTGGAAATTGCGACGAAATTGATGCATGGTGTAACTAACGTTAAAAATTAATTGGCCTTAACATAATTGGAATTCAAACGAAAATCAAATATCAGGATTCTTACGGAGCGTAACTTCGTGGATTCTGATCCCGAAAAAAATCGAAATGGAGAAACATTTTGTTCCTCAGATCTTTAATCTGTATTTAACCAATCAAAGAAAAATCTTTGCTGAGTATATTGTTTTTCCACAGACTATTTATCGCCGATGACTCTTATATTTAGCGCGTCTTTCCACATGCATGCCCCGTTCAAAAAAGAAGTAATATGTAATGTTCTAATTTAAGTAAGGTTTTGTGCTTACTTCAAACCACTGTTCTATTTAAAATTTTATGACTTCAGTTTCTATGACAGTTTATTTACTTCGCTTTTTGAATCTATTCCTTGTCCCTAACATAAAATTTTCTTCTGAACGAGATGTAATTTATTTTTACCAGAAGTACATTCTACGGAAGAATTATTTTTGTTTAAATTAGACATGTAGAAGCAGCGATATTGGATATATCGCAGTTTGCCTTAACTTACCTAGCGGTAAAAACATGCGTTCTTAAAAATATGGTCACTACACGAAATTGTTTTAGTAGTACATGCTATTGAAGGAAATGATTTTTTTTTTTTTTTTTTTTTGCATTGTAAGTTCTCATCCGGAAGGATTTTGAAAAACCTTAAAGAAATGTATGTAGGTAATCAGTAACACTAGAAACACCAATATAAAACTTTGTAATGTTATTTTTTCCAGTTATTAAATAAAAGATCTTCCAATATTTTAATGCGAAGTTCTGTTTGCACTGAGTATGTTTAATGGATTCCTAATCCACCCATTCATCGTATTTCGTTCTAAAAGTATTTCCTTTCATGTCCTAGTACTTTACTCGATTTCTGAATATGTTAAAAGGCCATCAACGTACTTTTATTTCCGATACGGTATTAAAAGTATGTTGAGGACCTTTATATCTGCCTTGTGCTTTACAACGGCTAGGTTTGCATCCGGAAAAAATCAGATAGTAAGGATCGACTTCTGCATCTCAGCAGTTTCCCAACGCACGAACTTTGAAATTGGACTAATAGTTCCAGCAATATGATGTCCGGAGTCGAACGAACGATCAAATGGTTACTATAAAAATAAACCATTTTTTATTTACGAAACACCTGCAAAAAAAGAGGGGCCCATTTTCCACATTAGTCCTTTGAAGCTGATAAAATTTACGCAAGTATGTCTTTTCTAATATAAAGAACTTCCTTCTGTCGAAAAATATTTTTGCATTTATTCATACAGTATTTAATCATATTGGTGAATGAGAATTTGATGAAAACGATACGCATAAAATACAAGTATCTTAAATAACCGAATTTTTTTCATCTGGTAGTCCTACCATTTCTAATACCTCTTTTGGCTCAACTTTTAAAACCTTTTGGGTACTTCTAACCTGTGGTATTTTGAACTTCTTGTTTGAATGTTTAAATGAGGATACTTGGAAGCTGCTACCGGGTGTTATAGAGGGGTGTTTGCCGAATGATGCTGCAACGTGAAGTGCAAGCATTGGTTATCAGTGTCGATGTTCCTAAAGTTTCCGGAAGTTCTCACCAAACTGTGAAAAATATGTCAATTTTTAACGTTAGAAATAGACGAATATAAATCAGCCATGCAGTTGGTATGAAACACAAAATTACAATATGTATATCAAATATCTGTAGCTTCCTTTACGATAAGCCTAATAAAAGGTTGTGAGACACAAACATTTATCTTCAAAAAAACGACAAGAACATGCAAGAAATATTTTTTATATAAATTATTTTCAAAAAACAAAACTACAAGTTTTTCTTTAAGAGCCCAGTGATAACATTGTAATTTCATTTTCTCAGATTATAAGTAAAAATGAATCGTCCTAGGAAAAATTTCAGATTTTCACCTTTCTTGGGTGAAACGAATATATTGATTGTTTAAATAAGGAGACACGTCAATGTGAAGGAAAATCAAATTGAATTTTCTATATATCTGATTTTGGACAAATTTTGAAACTTATGTTTAATATATTTGCAGTTGATCAAACAACATCAAAAGTTTGAAATTTATCAGTAACACAGCAGCATATTTTTAAGATGCATAAATTTACAGGAAGTTCGTAGAACTGTCTTTATCGAAAATGGGTTTTCGTTCTGGGTATATAAAATTCTGATGCAACTGGAAACCACCATCAGCCTTCTCTGAGTAATCATTATTTAGCTCAAGGATTTTTCTTGGATATTTACTTGTTCTGAATTAGCAGCACAATATCTGCCTGCAGGAATACATTTAACAAAGAAATTATTTGCCAAAGTTTCCACAATACTTCTATATGTAGTATATTTCAATCTTCGAAGCTATGAAACACACGTGCTTTATCTCTGATATATACAAGATTAAGGTTGAGTTTCCGTCTGAGGAAATGCTATTTATTAGATCATATGAGACATTAATGTGATATATTCTAATTTTGAATTATTAAGAGTAAATCATTTTGCATTCACCTTTATATGATACTTTGATACACTGTGTATCATAACTGAACTTACATTTAAAAAAATTGGCAAACTGTGCAATAGATGATTCGGAGCTCTCAAATTTTTCTTGATTTTTACTGCATTTACAAAATTTTTAGCCGTCATCGCCCACGTTTCCTGACTATGTGAACTAAAAGAACGGCATTTTTAAACAAGATCTTCCTACTAGCTGATGATTTTCAGGTAAAACTATTTGAATTACACGCATTTGTTCTTTTGTTACAAAATTTGAAATATAAAAACTGTTGAAGCCCCAAGTATATACACTCAACGTCAAAAAAATAGTTGCACCCAGAAAGAAGCAACCGCCAGGAATTAAACTTGGTGGATAGGTTTAACATCATTACCCATGCAAATGATTCAAGTGTCACCCTTGGCCGCACAAGTGACAGAAGCAACGGGGGTTGTAGTGCTGTGCCCGACCAGGTATATAAGGTCGTCCCGTTGCGCGTTCTTGCGATTCCGACTCTTGATGTTGTGTGGGTTGCATTCTTTGCAAGCGAAGTATGCCTCAGAGAAAAGTTCGGAAGCAATACGTGCAGTTGGAGGAGTTCGAGAGGGGCCACATCTTCTGGCTTCGGTAAGCGGGATGGTCTTATCGCCGTATTGCGCGCCATACCGGTAGTGAGGATATCAATTCAGCACGCCGTTGGTGGGAGTGGACAGGACAAGGCACGCAGAATCAACAGGAAAGTTCTGGAAGACAGATGAACCACGGTCTGATAGGACCGACGTGTTGTCTGACACGCGCGGCGATACCCAACAGCCCAGATTGCGGATATTTAGCGAGCCGTGGTGCCCTCAATGTATCGTCCGATTAGTGCCCCAGTAATGAGACATGCTCAATGTTTTCAAGCTGATTGTTAGATTGCAGCTCTATGCATTCCAATTGAAATTTGGCAGCTAACATAAATATGTCCACTGAAAACGGAGTCGCAAATATATCAAAATATGAATTATTTTTCCGTAAATCTTGAAACTTGTTTTCGAATTCCTGTATCAAATCGGAAGCAATGTTGAATGTTTTTCGCTGTTTACAGAACCGAGTTTAGCTAACGTGTCGAAATGAATAAAATTGTTTGCCCTAATTTGAGATTGCCATTATTTCAATTTCTTTTAGAATGTTGTTATGGTTTTAAACATTGTATTGATAAGTTGGTTTTCACCTTGAAGACGCATGTTTAAGACATTTAAATGAGCAATCAAATCCACTAGAAGTGCTAAATCTGTAAGCCAGTTTTCATCGTCAAATTCTGGCACATAGTTTGTTTTTGGTACCATAAAAGAATTGATTTCATGTCGCAAATCATAATTTTTTTTCAACATTTTGGCTCGACTTAGCCATCTTACTTCCGAAAAGTAAATGATGTTGCCATAGCTTGCATCCATACTTTTAAGGAATTCCTGGAATTGGCGATGATTCAATCTCTTGGCCCTTTTGAAATTCACAACCTTGATGACAGTTTGCACGACGTTACACGTTTTTAAAGCTTTAGCGCATATATTTTCTTGATGTACTATGCAATGCTACTTCATCAAACGTGAGTTTCTGGCAGTAATTGCATTGTCTTTCATTAATTTTACAAGTCCCTCTCTTTGACTTACCATCGCTGGGCACCAACAGTAACTATGCCAGATATGTTCACAATGGACAAAAACTCATTGTAACGTATTTTTTACTGCTTCGTATAAACCTCTTGATTTAGTTGTGTCTTTTAATGGCACCAAAGAAGCCATTTCTTCAGTGACATTATATTTGTCATCAGTACCTCTAATAAAAATGGCAAGTTAATCCATATTTGTGGCATGAGAACTTTCATTGATTGCCAAAGCAAAGCATGAAATTTAAAATTAGCAGCTTTACTTTTTCGATATATTTTCCAATTTCTTCAATTCGCCTGGCTATAGTCTGGTGAAACAAACCGATTTTAGAAATATCCCCTTTTTTTATCAGGGCGAATTATATTTGCCACGCTTTCCATACGTTTCTTAATAAAGTCGCCATCAGTAAATGGTTTTGAGTTTTTTGCTGTTAAATTTGCTACCACATAGCTAATTTTAGAATAGAGTCCGCACACTCTAAATATATTTTTACACAATACATAAAATACCTTGGAAATCACTGTTTACGAGTACAAGTGCCATTATATCAAACAGTGCAGATTTGATTTTTTTGTTTTAAAGTTAAAAAGAACTCTACAAATTGTCTATCTGCAATGGAAGATACGTGATTCTATAGATCCAGACAGATTTTTCTCCAGACTAACAATCTTCTTTGAAAATGAGCCTCCGAAAGAATCTGGTGTCTTTCAACATTCGATTTCTGACTAATCCCTTTACTTTCCAAAATATATCCTAGCTCTTTCATTTGTTGTTGTTTTTATCATGAAGTACATTGTTTCTGTGTAACAAATCTGAAAGATTGTTTCTTCAATTATAATTATATATGCAACATTCCTTTCCCGGGATATAGGAAACAATTTTATAATTTGAGAAGCGCCTGAGAACGCGACGCCGGTCCGCGACGACAAACCCATCCACACATTTCTGGAAAATCTGCAATTCACAAATAAATGGATCCTGTGTTCACCAAGACCACGGCTGTAACAGTGACAGTTCGTACCACCTACACATCGAAATGTTTTCTGTCTAGTCGGGAGGATATCATACTCCAGTAAAATACAAAGTGTATTTGGGTAGAATAGAAGAATCAGGCCTGTTAAGTTGTCTCTGGCTCTCTTATTACAATAATTTACTGGAACATGAAATATAAACATCGCATCTCAACGGTTTTGCTAATTTAAAAAAATATAGCTCTTTTGCATTAATATTTAGTTTAAACCTAAATTTAGAAATCTGATTTAAATTCGCAATATGAAAAACAGGAATTTTGCTTGTTTTTCATATCTAGAATTGACAGTTGCGCATGCGGGACTGCAGCAGTAGCTGGGAAATGTGCCAGTAGAGTTTCAGAACTCAACTGATGTCCAAAAACTAAAGCAGTATCTCATATTAAAACGTAAATAAGTTTCCACTATAATATGCAAAACATTTTATTTTAGTATTTCAAAGAATGATACCAGTTCCGAAACGGTCTCGTAATCTCCTCTGTTTTATTTGAAAGTCTGATCCCAGGCAAAATGTAACGAAGTAATTTAACTAGCACTAAGAATTGTTAGAAAACGCAATGTAAATATAGCCTAATTTCCTCATATTATATTGAAATTGTATGTTTACATTTCAAAATAGTTAAAACTAAGTAAACTCATCATATGACAAGAAAGTATTGAAAGACAAACCAGAGATCTCAAGGAAATGTCCAAACAATATTAAGTCCATCACAATACCCGAAAAGGCAATAATATCATATATGTAGATCTGTACTTAGTGTAGTAAAAAAGAAGTATTTTAATTTACCGAGCTTCCGCCTGCCAACGGGAGGCATTTTCAAAGCAAGTTACATTAGAGGCGTAATAGCCTGTTTGGGGTTTAAAATTAAAACCGAGACAACAGAATGCGGTTTCTAATTGAAAAATTTAACAGTAAAGTTACTTGAACTGTTTATTCATTTTCATTATAAACCATGGGTTCAATTCCAGTAGGTGTCTACCGAAAGATGGCAGAAGGCTTCAGTCGTTTTGTATTGTTTTAGTACTAGTGCTTTGACACTCATCGGATAAACCGTGTCAGTCTAGGGAAGGGGGGACTAAAAACAAAGTGCGTTCGAAGCGGACTTCAGAGGGAACCGTTCACGCATTCGTGTACGTACACCCGGGGGATCTGTGGAGAAATCGCAGAGTAGATGTTCGGCAGAACGGTGCTCGAACGCTCGTCAGATAGTCCACCTCCCGCACTGGGAACAGCGCAATAACGAAGTGCGCCATAACGGTGGTCAGTCGTCAGCACTGGCTTCCAATGTTCAAATAGATAACAATTAAAGATATCAAGTCATGTTCTTTGTTGCCTGTGGAGAGAGGAGATCCAGGTGATGGAAGTTCAACAGATATTGTATCGTCATTTCTTGTGACAATTTCAGAGGTCTCTCTGATCGTGGTTTCCTGAAAGTTGTGAAGGACCATACTCTTTAGCATATTCCTAGGGTATTCCGTACATAGAAGACATGGTACTGAAGTGCCGCTCAAGCAACCAAGATCGATTGGTAAAACATTAATGACAGCTAGCAAAAAGCAGACGAAGATTATTCTGCAGGAGTATATACTATTTCTTTGAAATCACCGGATTCCTCAATAAATTCTTACGTCGGCATGATAAAACGGTCTTTATGCGTGAGACATAAAGAGCATATGCGAGACTTATGGGAAGGGAGAGGCGCAAGTGCTCTGGAAAAGGAAGTACTTTACAAAACAGTAATTTCCCTTTGGAATGAAATGAAACGGGTGGATCTGTTTACAACATTTAGCGGAACCCCTATCAGAGGGCGAGAGAAATAGTGGCACGAAATGATGTTTGCAATGAAAGTGTGTCGACTGAGTTGCCATCACCGTGGATCTCCGTTCAATACCGGCTCTTAAATCGATACAAACAACGACTATAACTTGATATCTTTACCAATTACACTACGTCAAAATTGAACTCATGTAAGGAAAACGGCAACATTATATTGTTATATCTAAAACTACAAACCTCGTTTTTTTTTTCAGGTTGAAATCTTAAACTTCAAAAGTGTTATTATTCGTCTAATGTCACTTTTCATGCTAAAGCCTCCAATTGGCAGGCGAATGCTTGGTTTCGGGAAATGTATTGTTGCATCTGTTTAGGTTTGAGCACGTAGCATCACGTGGAAGTACGACAAAGAAATAATACCCAACAGAGATGCAAATGAATGAAAACATATGGAGTATTATCGAATAAACGAATGCAATAAATATTGGAAATTTATGAGTAAAAACAAAATGTACTTCATGTCAATGCTTATAGTATAACTGTTTATAGATACACTTGGTGAAAGCCCGTCAATAACGACGGGGAAGAATAGAATTTGTGATACAGAAATTATTGACATTTACACTGCTGGCCACCCAAAATGCAACACCAAGAAAGACACGAGATAGCAAAGCCAGATTTACTGGACACATAACAACATATACAAAGATGAAACGATTGAGCTTACAGGCCCGTGCGACTAGCGGAACACGCAGACATCAATAGTTCGTGTGGCCCCCATGGCTTCCAATAACGGCCGCAACACGCCGCGGCATCGAAGGAAAGAGGCTTTGGATGTGGGCTTGGGGTGTGTTGGTCCAGGCTGCTTTAACACGTTGCCACAGTTCATCAGGCGTAGTCGCGGGTGGTGCTTCCGGCCACTCAGTTGCCGATCAACGACCAGACGTGTTCGTTGGGTGACATATCGGGAGAACAGGCGGGCCACGGCAGCACTGACACCTTGTGAGCCGTGAAGAATTGTTGCACGATGCTTGCCACGTGCGGGCACGCATTGTCCTGTTAAAACGTGGCCGATGGCAGGTCCTGCAGGTAAGGGAGGACTACAGACTCCAAAACATCGGAGATGTAGCGGTGGCTGTTGAGTGTACCGGCGATGCGTACCAGAGGGGTGAGGGTTTCATATCCAATTGCGTCCCAAACCATAACGGCCGGCGACAGACCGGTATGGACATGCATAATACAGGCGTCATACAGTCTCTCGCAGCGGTGCTGCCTCACGCGGATCCTACCATCGTGGTATTGCAGGCAGAAGCGGGATTCGTTGGAGAAGAAAATGTCGTGCCATTCCGTAGTCCAGCTGCGGCGTTCAACGGCCCACTGCCGCCACACTCGCCGGTGATGTAACGTTAATAGTAATCGGAGCAATGGGCGCCGTGCGAAAAGTCCTATTTCTTGCAGACGACGTCGAACGGTACGTGCTGACACAGGTTGTTGCACAACACACCCTAATTCCTGCGCTAACGTTCGTGATGTGGCGGTGCGAGCCGTCAATGCCCGCCGCACAACATGCCGGTCCTCTCGTTCGGTGGTGTGCCGCGGCTGCAGCAATCGCTCACGTCGGTCCGTCAGTCTCCCCTGCACCCACGAAATGTATACTCGGCTCACTGTAGCTGGATATTGTCCCACACGGGCGCTGATGTCTCGTTACGATAAACCGCTCTCGCGATAAGCCACTATTCGTCCTCTGTCGAACTCCGAAACGTGCTGGAATGACTGCCGTATTATGCGACGAGTCATCAGGAGGCTTCCCACGCACAGGTCCGGAAGCACAAAACACTTTCACTACTTACACCCCGCTTTCTGTGCACCCTTCTTATAGTGCTTTTCGGTGGCGTGTCGGGCGCACATGCTTTGCATATGCCTTGCAATGCTAATTGTTTGCATGTTCTCTCGCGGGCGACGTATGCTGCGAATTTCAGGCCAATCGGATGCTTCCTTCTTACTGCTGCATTTTGTGTGGCCAGCAGTGTATTTATTGTGTTTTGAGTTCCACGCCAATAGATGGCGACGTTGGTTCACAGCTTTCGGGCAATTTTCCGATTAGTCGATTATGGAATTTGATACGACGGGCTGTGTGTTTGTTATGTGTTTTGTATAAAACCTTCAGTCCGTATTTCGTCAACACTTCCTTATACACAACATTTTTCGTACACCCTGACTGTGAACCCTGTAACAATATCCGTGAGCTATTTTTTTCACATTGTCAGATCGTCGTACTCTAAACGTTGCCACATGCAGATGGCTATACACCGGTTGAGGGAGTGAACCAAAATTTCTGATGTAAAGTTTTCGTATCTCTAAGAAGTTGACCGTGTGATGTAACGCATCTTTGACGTCATATTAGAATGATGTGGATTAGATGACGTCACACAAGCAGTTGTGTTCTTTGTTGCTATAAAAACAAAACAAAGTGATTTTCCCCTTGATCTGTGTGCGTGTAGGTGATGACGTCTCCTACATGAAAAGCTAAGCGTGACGTCACAAACATTTGTTTCTCGGTTGTTGCTATGACGAAATAAAAAATGGCACGGAGGAGGAGGACTCTAAGAATTATATATTAGGATGCTTGGAAATCTAAGCAAACGTGGTGGGAAATTAATAACTTAATACACGGGGTGTAGCTTACTTTACAATTTTTCCACCCTTTCGAACTCAAATGCGTGTATGCAGGTATTGAAGATTGTACGTGTATCACATGAGTAGGTGTCCCACCTTCGCCGCAAGTGAAGTTATTTGAACGTAATAATACATATGAAATAAGTACGAAGGGGATGTTTATTTCGGTTACAGATACTCATTTCGTCCATCTCCAGTATAGTGTTCTTGTCCATTACATACGTTTCACTCTCCAAAATAATTACCCCACTATAGCCACAAGCATATTTTTTTTCTTTTTTTTTTTTGATTGGAGGTTTAACGACCACCGTGAGCAACTCAATGGGCTATAAGCAGTCGCACGTCCCTAATTTAGGGTCACTGGTTCCAGGGAAGGGAGAGAGAGCCAGTGCCTTAAGACTAACACAACATCCATGCCACACCGGGATTCGAACCCGGACCCCGTTCGGACGAATGATCAGAGGCCATCGCTTAGACCACTGCGCCACCGGGGCGGCCCACAAGCATATATTAGCACTACATTCACAGTTCAGCAACTCAGGGTGCACTGCCGAATATTACAGAAATTTGCGAAATCTTGACATTTTTGCCGTACTTCTCAAGTGTTGCCCATTACTTGCCCGATACGAACACTGGACTAGCGAGGGATTGACTCCTTCATATAAACTTCGCGACAGGACCTGAACCGTCTGGAATATTTTTTATTTACATAAAGCTCGCCAACTTCCAACTGCGCATTCATTCTGTAACATTCTACCAACGTCTAACCCATTCTTTCCGATGCCGATTCTAGAACATTCTACAGGACACTTCGGTCTATGTCCACTGTGTTACATGGCCGACATTTTTAGACATAGATTTTGGCACATGTACGTTTCTATAAATTATTAGTATGCAATTATTATTTGCAGATTGTGTAATTTCATTACCAAATATTTCCATTGAGTCTGAATGGCATTATTAAATAATTGAATTATATCTTCTTGGTTGTAATTCATTACAGACTAATTTCATTACCTTGTGCAAACCATACTTCGAATTAGCTTCCAATGCATTACAAGGTAATGAATTACACGTTAATTGTAATATATACTTCGATTACTTTGTAATGCCTTCCTGCCCAACTCTACTTTGCTTACACTGCTTTTCCAACGGATCACTTTCTTCTTAAACCCTGAAACTATTTGAAAGCTGCAATATGTTAGCATGCATTACTGCCTCACAAGGACTTGTTCAGTGCATTCAATTTTTCAAAAAGATCAGAAATAAAAGCCATTCTTATCAAATAGTGTACGTCTATAAATTGTTCAGCAAAATAATGTTTCATCCTGTAGATACGAGTATATTTTTGTCCTCAGTTCATACAGCCAAAGCAGGAAGTTACATAGGGACAGCCACCGAAACAACAGAAGGCTTGAGTGTTTCGTACCCATGCCACCACACAGCTTCGCACGAAATATCGCTTTAATTGGTCTTGTTTTAATAATATTTAACACTTTGATGACTATTTTGAGAATCTCGTGCAGTGCTTCACTTAACAAAAAACACACACAAAACTGTCATAAAGTTAAAATCACACAAAAAACTTTCATAGGACACTGCTGACAGCACTTCTCTGTGTATTATACAGTGTGTCCAAACAGCCTGAGGTGCTTTAGACTGTATGACAGCTTGAAGACCTTGAAAGCATCCTGCAATTCCACGACCCTTGTCGAAACAAACTACAACACATCTCACCCAATAAATCTGAATCTGTACCATAAATTCATCCAAAACATCAAACATGATTTTACCTGTAGTTCCACCTTTCATTTCTCTACGGAACTGTAAATCCTCAACATTTTTTTCGTTAAAAACCTGACAAACAAATGAACTTGTCGTTAATATCTTCAGCCATGTCATTTACACGTTAAATCAGTGTATAGCCCAGAGAATGTTATGCAAAAATATAATAGCTCTATGATATTTTTTCATTACACGGGAAAAATCACTGTGGATTATGTCCTGATCTTACGTATTCTCGTTATAAATTCAAGTAAAAACCTACGCTAAATAGTTATGTTTGATAAAAACAATCCTTCAATCATTCAGCCTTTTATATTAAACCGGTATTCCTTTAGGAGCATTGCCAGGTCATTTCGCAGCTAAAACAATGTTCAGGCATATAGTCCTCTGTAGTTTTTAAGATATTTTATTCGAAATAATTCGAGTAAACACATGTACAAGAGTAACTTTCAAAGAACATTTTTATTATTTTCCTGTTTCGTCTGTATGAATGCATCCCACGGAGCCAGTCTTTATTCCTTATTATTTTCGTATCTGTTTTTCCAAATTTCTTCTTCTTAAATATTTCACGGGATGAGATTTGTGGTTCACTGTGCTTAATGTTATCACGTGTGCGTTATTGATTAGTATTAAGAGCAAATGTTGGGTTTCTATTTTTTTAAATTCTAAATTTTGAACAATGTTTGAAATTGGATACCATAGACATGTCTCACCCAAATCAGAGGTTCAAATGAGTGAATTTTTGGTAAATGTGTACTTTAGCGTCCTAAATTATTTCGTCGGAAAAATTTAACTGTGTGAGAAAAGTGCGACGTACAATGTTTTAAGCATGCAAAATAATGGAGAAAGGTGGAAATATATAGTAATTTTCCATGAAAGGAAAAAATATTTTCCGAAGAACTTACCTGGGAGTACGAAGGTTCGGAAGAGTACGTGCGGTAGGCCTAATATGTCGGAGCGGCGACGGCGTGAAGGTGGAGGCCGGTGAACGGAAGCGTCGTTGAGAACGGCAAGTTACGTGCGGAAGAATACACAAGTACTCATCAACGCGGGTTGTAGGAATACGCTGAAGGAAAGAGGACGGTTTCATACTGCATTGTAATATCATTTTTTCAAGGGTAGTTTTGCGAAATCGTTAGTAGAAAATTGCCAAAAAGGCTTAAAATTTCATAATCCCCCACAATTCGACACGAAGCTCTGGGCCTCCATGCCATAGTACGATTCCTGAGTATAAGAAAATCGTTTATTTTCAACAATATCCGTTTACAGAGGAAAAAAAGGACGAACGATGGACGGAGTAACAGCAGAACTACAAATGAGGTGCTTGAAGAAATCACCGACCCCTTAACATCTCCGAAACCATAATCAAAACATGGGGTTCCACCGGAACCAATACCTCTTACTCAAAACTTCTGCCGCACATTATATCATTTACATTCCTTCATTTGATAACATTCTCAGGCTTTTTACAATAAAAACAAAAACATTTAGCACATTTATTTATTAATAATTAATGAAACATTTCTGAACTACTTCTTTTTACACACGATTACACGACGCATCACACTCCTCCGAGACATACACCCCACTCCTGTTGTATTCTTCCGCGCATTCAATAGCAACTCGTTCTCCGTTCCGACGCACGGAACTTTCACGCGGTGGCCGTTAGCTTCCCTTCAGCCTCCCGCACCAACAGCTGCAAACCATCGTATTCGCAGGTTAATACTTCGGAAAAAATATTTTCTTTTATCTAAAAATATTATATTTTTGCATCTTTCCCCATTATTTTGCATGCTTAAAACATTGTACGTCGCACTTTTCTCACACAGTTAAATTTTTCCGACGAAATAATTTATGACGCTAAAGTACGCATTTACCGAGTTTTTCCCTATTATTTATATTATTATACATATATATTATTACATATATATATTACACTTTTATATATATTACACTTTTACCGAAAGAGAATCTACCGCGACATTTCGGCTGTCGGTGCGACTAAACATATTTGTTTTAGCTGTAACCAACGAACAGCCGGATTAAATGAGGGTCTTGTGAAAATCTATGAGAGAAAATTTGAAAATATGTGAAGTGAAAATTACGGGAGAGAAGACGAAAAAATTCATGTGCTGGCCAATTCAAAATGATTTTCGGAGTTTCGGTACTTCATTTCGAGTAGGGCCTTAACATGCGCATTTATAGTCAACTGGTGGATAGCGAAACTACTAAGGTATTGCTTTCAAACGTAAAGTCCTTTAGTAGTTTAGTAGTGAGCCACCAGGTGGTGTTTCAACTTCAGGACCGCATCTCGCCATTCAGTAGCTTTCGTGTTTGGGAGATGTCTTATGACGGAAAGGGGAAAACTTTAGATTTTCATCAAATTCAGTCCCTTTGCATTGTCCAGCGGCACTTCAGCACCAAATGTGGAAGCAATCCGTCCTCCGACAAGTTAATTCACTTCTCCTTATTTCAAAACCAATGTCAGGGAAATTTCAGTGCCGTTTTGTTCGAACGTGGTTCCGACGTTGATCCGAAGTTTCTGTCCTGGTCGCCTTGATTATGTGATTTTCTTTCAGTTGGAATACGTAAAGGATAAAGTTTTTGTCTGTCCTCTAGATAAGATTCGTATCAGGAGCGACATTCAAACCTCCAAAACTGAGGCTCTACTTTGTATAGAGAAGAACAAATCGAGTTCCGTGTAAACATACGCAGAGTGATAAAAGGACCTCATATTAAGCAGTTGTAATGTACAGAACAAACTTAGGGTGTTTTCTTGCGCAACTTAAGAAAAAATATCGTCCTTTCTCAATCTCACTGTGTGTGGCGATGGTTTGTAACTCCGACAAACATTTTGCATAGCCCTGTGCCTCTAGGAAATCTAAATAGATATAGGGTAAATAAAAGTATGTACTAATATTTTTCTTTTTAAGCATACCGTGCGTACAACGAACCTGCATATGGTTGCAATATGTAGCTGTTCT
This sequence comes from Macrothele yani, assembly GCA_039090855.1. Lineage (NCBI taxonomy): Eukaryota > Metazoa > Arthropoda > Arachnida > Araneae > Macrothelidae > Macrothele > Macrothele yani. The sequence goes on along the minus strand of CM077034.1, from coordinate 159,729,840 downwards.
GTGAGTGACACATGTGGGACTCCGCCAAACATTTCATTGGTAGTTTTTACGCCTGGACTAGAGCATTTGTAGAACTGACTACCTAAGTGCCATTGTCTCTAAATACCTCACAAAGCAAAATTCAGTATTAATACTCACCGACATGTGGTTAATATTGCTTGTTCAATTTAGCCTTAAAACCAGGCAAAAGGATAGTGGTAAAACAGGAAAGGCATTGATTATCAGTATGTGCGTCTATTTTTATGCACTTGAACTTGGAGTATATATCCTCTCATTTTTCTCGAAGTATTCTATATTTTGTGAATATCATAAACCTGATTTATTGTATACGGTCCTTGGATACCTTTTAATGCACCTCCTTTTTTAAATCAGAATTATTCTCGTACAATATTGGTCTCTTGCTAGTTAAGATGTGAGATTTCAAGCTTATTATCACAATATCATCCCATTACTAGATAATGTTCTTATTACCCATTCTGTTTGGTGAAGTTAAACGTATGTTTTCTGATAACACCAGAATATATGGATTTACGCAATGAGAGTTTTTCTAGTCAGCATCGGAAACTGCTGTCTCAACTACACATGGAAGGGTGCAATGATTTTCTTTTTTCGATTATATAATTCTCAACATCCTAGCATATAAGTATAACCTTCTGTCCAGTTAATTGTACTGCTTTAATCAGAACGTAGGTCATCACATAAGCCTTCATATTCCTGTTCTGATACTGTGTTTCCCTGCATCATAGGCTGTTGCTTATATTCTTTGATTTCGTTTTAATTTCTTCAACAGTAGATGCAACAGTAATGTGCTTTGGTTTTAAATAAAAAAAACGCTCATGCAATTTTTTCGCACATTTCTCATATTTACTAAAATTATGTTACTTCAAACAGAACTAGTGAGTCAGTAACGTGCTACGACGTTTCATATCTTCGTTCTTATGTACTTAGTAATGTGTTTCACTTGATAGTATGCTGTGTCCTTAAAATTTGCCAAACTTCTGAGCTTTCCCCCAGAGTTTAGCTGACACTGAACGTTCTGCTCACAATCACTGCTGAATTTTATAAATTAATATTTTGAAACTTTATAAATTAACATTCGATATTTCGTAGATTTTAATGTTCTTTCATAGAGCATTCCAGTTCTTCTGCCATTTAGAACATCATGCATTAACTTCAATGTTACGTGCAATTTTATGGTCCTTAGGTTGTAGTGCCGAAACATGTGTACCGTATTAGTTGATTATGTACTTTGTTTCATGGAGACCCCATATGAAGCTTTTCACAACATGTGGAGTTATAACTTTTAGGCAGATGGAAAGCTCAACAGATTTCGACACTTCATTTTGTCATGAACATTCTCTTTCAGAAATTGTAATGAACAAAGAGGAAACGTTTTATCAGTTTTCAAGAATTTTTGAGGTGATGAACAGTGAACTGAAAATTTCACTTTAGCTCTATTTTAAGTATTAGGATTCTAAAGGTTCTTAAAGGAAATTTCTTTTTTTTTTCTATATGCTGCCAGAACTGAAAGCCATTTCACTAACGTCGGTATTATTACAAAGCCATGTGTTATATTTCGCAAACTCCTAAAGACTGTGTATCAAAGAACCTGTTTTTCTTGGTAAAATTTTCTTAACAACACTCAATAAATAACAAACGGAAAAAAGAAAAATTGTCAGTTCAAAAAGTCGGATGTATAAAAATCACGTCCCACCTTTCATGCTTTCATCGAACAAACAACATATGGAGTTATAACTGTCAACACTTAGGACATAACCCGATTCGTGTTGCCCCAAATAAAGGTTTGGGTTACCCCACTCCTGGTTTTGTTTTTGTTGTGAGTTTGACGACCACCGTCAGAAACTCGGTGGACTATAAGCATTCGATCGTCCATAATTTGGAGACTCTTGCGCCTGCCCATAAAAACTGAAGTACTTAGTGTACTTTCACAGTCAAATACTATGCTTCACCTGGAAATCATGTGATGAATAACTTCTGCAAAGCCTTTATTGATACATGAGTGCAGCGACGTCTCGCCTGCTTCCATTATGAACCAACTACTGATGCTTCTTTCTTTTCTGATTTCACAAGTACCATCATTTTACTCCTTCCCAAATAAGGCTGACTGCAAGATATTAATATCTAGCAGCAGTAAACAGCATTCTCCACATAAACAGGTGTAAAAAGAAAGTGAAGAAATTAATGAATTACTGTCGAGCTTATGCTTGCAAACCTACGTTCGTTTCGAGTTATAAGCAATATACAGACTATAACTAATAAATTTTAAATCAAATAGAAATAAAAATTAAATTAAACAACGTGAACTTTTGTGTAACACAAATGCAATAACCTCGGAGACAGAATTTTTCATGACAGAATTTACATATATATTAAATAGGAATCCAAATGTAACACACCAGTCCATGCATGTGGAAATTCGGTTTATAGGTAATCATTTGCTCGCAACCTGTTTGGAATTTGTTTCAATTGTATCCTTTATTTAACTTTCTTTCAGCTGAAGTATGTGGTGCAATAGGAATCAAATTTTTGACAGCAGGGTAATTGGTTTTGATGGAATTTCCCTCGCCAACGCTCTGGTAAGCATTCCGTTATTAAGATCCGTCTTATGTACATCAAGACTAGTAAAAAAAATTGTTTGCTATACAATAATAGAAGTAATCAAAAAACAGTGTGCTTGTTAAGTATGTATTTCCGCAAAATGAAGTTTATTAGGAAAGGCCAATGTGGTTTTACCAGGTGGCGTGTAATGCTCATATTTCAAATGCATTAGCAATTGTATGGACTGTCTTATCAGACATAGCATACAAGTAAATTATATTTAGAGTTCGTCCCGAAGAACTCCATTGCGTGCTATTGCGCTTGACCAATATAAGCACGCCCAATGTTTACCTTAACTTTTAATTTGCATTTTATGTAGAATTTGTCAATATAGTGATTAGCATTTTTGTGTCTTGACGAAATAACCCTTGGGTAAGCGAAATGTCCGCTATTATTTCTACGGTTCCTTTGCTTTTATTAAACTTGTCATTGATTTGTATCCACAAGACACATCGTTTCGCATCAGTTGATTGCTCTGTTTTCCCAACTTTTCCATTGGCTTGTTTTTTTTGTATGGTACTGTTTACTTGAGATGGATTGTAATCTGATATTAGATTTGTTTGAAGAAGCAATACGCTGGATATATTTAACAATTTTCGAAAAAAATTCTCTACAAGAAAAATATCAGTCATCTGGTTTGAAGGCAGAAAAAAGTATAAATAGTTAAAAAAACCATAAAATAACGCTCTGAAGACGAAGAATAAGCTCGCTTCATAAAGGTTCATTTTTACTAAAGTCAGAAAATGAATAAATATTATAAAAATGCTGAAGGCGCGTTAAAAGAAGAAACTACAAACTACTCTCGCTCAAACGACGATTACTTCCACTACGAAATTAAAGAAATACATTTTCAGAAAGGAAAGTTTTATGAATTACATATTATTTAAAAGTCACGTGTCTTTCACCTATGTCATAGCACCGAAAAATGCAAAAGCTTAACTTTTAATTTTATTAATTTCAATGTGACATAAATTTTTGAGGTTTTTATCTTTCGCTTGTCATTACGATAATTATTTTCTAGAAAATAACATGTGTTTATCAACGGACAGTATTTCAATAGAAACTGAAGAACTGATAATTTTTTTCTAATTAAATACAATGAATTTAATTGCATCAGAGGTGGCCAATTCTCTGAGACATTTAAAAATACAAGCTTTCGAAACATGTTGATATATTCGTGATTAGGATAACTCTGCATAAACAGTATGATATAGCTTTCAAACAATTTAAGGTGCAAAAATGTGTTTTTGTACGCAGCATTCATGCTTCTGAGTTGAGCAGAATGTTTCGTGATGTTAAGACTAAACAAGTGTACAGGGTGACAAGTATACAGAGATGAATACTTTTACAAATCATGAAAACTTAATAGATTTTTAATATCAAATTTTCTTATAATCCGTACTAGGACATGTACCTAGTATTTCTTTCACATTATTATTTGAAAAATGCGGAATTTAAAAGTATATCTTTAATGAACTTCATAAATCCGTTGACTGGTTAATTTTTAGCAATTTGCCTTTGAGTAGGCTTAAAAAAACACAGTCCAAGTAAAAAGATTTGTACATTTAACTTAAAATGTTTTTCATAAAAAATATTGGATCATAAAAATGAAAATAAACAAAATTGGTTTGAAGGTTACCTTTCTCTAAATAATGTTGACATTTGTTGTATTCAAGAAACACATTTTTATATAACTCTTGAAATATACGGTAATCATGGAGATAAAGTTCTGAAATGTCATGAGCAAAACTGGCTTGCTTTTTCTGTTATTCTCTAGGATATCTTTTTTCTTAATTGATGTACAGTTGCACCTCACTGTTGACTATTGTTCTGTAAGGGAGATTAATATAGTGATTAATGATTATTTCCCATGACAGAGTAGAGATGGATAAACTCAATCACAAGTCATATAACTGATTTATGATTTGGATATTGCAATCTGAACTAGCGTGTCCTAAACCTAAAGAAATACTTTATCCAGTTATAAGTTTTATAAAATAAACTGATATATAAATTTAGTGGAGCTAAATCGCTTCCGTAAGATTTCAACAAAAGAAAATTTAACAAAATGTCAGGTGCATTTGGGATATGATCACAGACCAGATATCACGAGGTTGCATCTGTGTTGCCATTCTACTGATTTTGACTCTTGTCTACTGTCAGATTTTCTTCATCTACGGAATTTTGTTTTTCGAAACCTCCTACACTCTCATGATCATGTTATCTAAGAACGGCTATATTCTTTCAATACACAACTTATACTGATTCAACGACGGCTCACCTCAGAACTGGTTTGAAGAGAAATAAAAACGTTTAGTAAGAGGGGTGTAGCTACATAATCTTTCAATTTTAGGAAGACGAAAAGTTGGATCGATGCTACTGTGATTACATAAGAACGCAAATGCCGTGATTATTTCAGCAGCGAATGTTTTAATTATGAGCATTTTTTCAAAAAGATAATCTGTAATATCTTATTAAAACAGCTAATGATTCTATTGGTTTGAATTTTCATTCGGCTGTATAACAGCAGTTTGTGGAGTACTGGTAACATTTCTCATACCAGTAGACTTAAGTGTATCTTCACATTAAGATTACCTCCTGCAATACATTACATCTAAAAAGAGTCTGATCAACTGTTTTTTGAGCTCTGGTCTGCTGATTTCAGGTAAAATTCTCTGTGTTCAATACATACCTGATGTATGATTCCATTGTTTCACTCAAAGCGATGGAATGCGTTTTTCATCTGTTGTAGGAAGCTTGTCTTCCTTAAGAACAGAATCATTTGTTGAGGTATGGTGATTTTCAGTTTGGGAAAAGTATTTGATTTTAAGTTAATTTACAGTAACTTTTGCTCCAATGTTGTTGCATTATGTATCTATGAAAAGAAGCAAGAAAGAACTAAATCTTTTTTTAAACGATCAGCGCAGAACCTTCTGCTCTTCATTAACGGAATGTACGCATAACGGTAGTTGCGTTACACCAAACGCGTGCAGAAATATCACGGTATGACAAACCACCTTCTTTGAGTCCAACGATTGTCATCTTTCAAACTGCGTCAAATGTTCGTGTAGTTATCACGTCCTCCTACGTGGTAGGTTTATATGTTAACAACTGCGTACTGTCGAGTTTAGCGATAGAAAATTTAAAATCTGCTCTCTGTACGTCTTCTTTTATATCCCTTTGTGTGACGTTACCCATGGAGTTGCGCACACATCACATTTGCATGTGCGCTGCAATTGTAATCATTTGCATCTCTCATGGTACCCTATCAACCCTTGAAAATTTCGTACAAATCCTTGCATTTCTTCATGGTGTAGCATTTTCTAATAACAGCAGTGTACTTATTGCAGTTAATAAACGGCAGGAGGTGACTGGATAACTCACTTGTGCGCATTACAGATGAGTCAGATTCCTCATTTCAAATGTAAGGTGTCTATTTGAAAACAGCCTTAGTTTTCTAGAATCACCATTTTAAATACGATCTTTCGGAATATAATTGAATATACCCGTTTATGAATGAAATTTTGCTACCAGAGTTTTTTAAATATACACTCACGAACAATAAAATGTGCGCATCTAGAAGAAAACATGCTACAATCCCGCAACTTTGAAAATAGAAAGAGTGAGTATTGGTATGCAAATGATCCACGTTTGGTGCTAGTGCGCATGACCGTACAGCCTGTGGTGGCGCTGAAAGAACGAACCGGCAGTCTTATAAACCGTCGTGTAGTAGATGCCCCATGAGAGCGAAAAGCACCTGCCGACAAAAGCAAGGGTGCAGAGTGATAAGTAGGCCGGCTAGACGCGGGAGACGTAGATGTACGCGGCTTCGGGATTTGAGAGATGTCTGATCATCGGACAAAAACAGAAATGTAGCCGGCGTGCCGTGTACCACGGCACGTGGATCGATCTGACCATATCGTCTGATTGGTTTGGGAGCAGTGGACACGCGACGGCACTGCTACTCAGCAGAGCGGCTTCATACCGACAGGAGCACCACTAGTACAGAGGATCGCCGGATTGTACACCAGGTACGAACGGATCCCACAGGACCCGGCCCACTATACAGGCAGATGTAGAGGCTCTTGTGTGCTCACGAACCATTTCCGGACGTCACGCGGAAGCGAATCTGCGATCCCAGCGCCCCTTTCGTGCGCTGCCATTAACACCGGAACATCCCGGGCTCCGTTTGTAGTGGTTCTATGCCAGAGCTACGTGAAAAGCCACAGCAGGCGACATGTGGTGTTTATCAATGAATGCCGCTTCGTTTTGGGGACAGATTATCATCGTGTCTGAGTGTCGAGGTCCCCGGTTCAACGGCATAACCCCAACTTCGCTATCTAGCGCCACACCTCCCACACTGCAGGTATTATGGTCTGGCGAACCATTGCCTACGATAGCCGATCAGCTGTAGTAGTGTTACGTGGATCATTGACGGCCCAACGGTATGTGGATGAGATCCTACGGCCATATGTGCTCCTATTCCTGGCTGATATTCTAGGTGCGCTATATTTGCAGATTAATGTCGCCAGCACACGGCTCGGGTTGTCCAAGACTTCTAACTTCATGTCCTGACACTTCCATGGCCTTCTCTCCCCGGATATTTCCCTATCAAGCATGTTTGGGATTAGGTGAAACGCCGCCTGCCACCGTGCCGCAGTATCCGAGATTTGTAGCACAGTGTCTAACACGTTTGGGCAAGTCTGCCGCAGGACAAAATCAGGCGTCTGTTCGCCTCCATGCCGGACCGTATTGCACCATGTATCGAAGTACGAAGCCGTGAGACGCGATATTGAAGATGACAGGACTGTGTGCTATATATCCTTCTGTAATTCTCCTGCAGCTCTGTTTTTGCCATCTGGTGTATCATTCATCTGTATCATTACGTCCATAAAATTTCAGTTCAATCCGAAGCTTCCTTCTTGGTACGCAAATTTCATTGACCCTGAATGTACATCAATAAAGGTATGCATTTTATTGAAAAACTTGATTTCATGCTTTAAGATTTTTTTATGTATTTAAAACCTCTGCACCTACTTTCACAGTTTATTTGTCTTTGCGATCACATTAGTAGAATGAATGTAAACAATAAAACTGGGAGGAAAGGGCATTCAACCTTCATCAAACTTTATAATAAATCACGCGTTCTTTTTTGTGCTACCGAAGAAACTTCTAAAACAAATGACAGCTACATTACGGAAATATTTCAAAACATTATCAAGTTTCACAATTCGAAACTTTGGTTAACCATTTATAAATTTCTATCACCGCTAATTTCTTTCAATAAAAATACATAATAAAACGAAGTATCATTTTTATTTTAAGTTTAGCATTTCAATGTTATCGCATGCTGAACTTTCTTCATTTGTTACAAAAACAAACGAAGTACAGGTTCAGTTAATAAAGATGCATATATTAGTATTGTCAATAACATCTAAGAATTGCCGATGTACATGTTCCGCTGTTTGAGTATACAGCACAAATAAAAATTGAAAAGGAGTGAGATAAGGTGACAGCATACCTCCCGAACTCTTTAATGCCACATTGCAGAATGCCTTTCAATCATTGAACTGGGAAAACCAAGGATGAAGCTTAATAAAGTTTATTTAGCTCATGTTCCTTTCGCTTATGACTTTGACATGTTTGCAAATACGCTTCCACAACTGCAGAATATGATCCACAAACATACTGACTAGATTTAAGAAATGGAATTAAAAATGAACTTTCTGAAGACATACCGTATGTATAACCGTTTTACAAGTAATGAAGAAATTGGGATTCATGGGGAAATCTCAAAATAACCGACACCGGCAGTGGTGTGCAAAAGTATTGCTTCACCTGTAAAACTGTGAATTTTTAAGTTTACCTTTTTTTATCCACCTGATTTTCGTACTTACTTCATCGTTTGTATATCATTAGATGGGAAATTTAATGCAGATTTCAGAAATGTCTTAGTTTATCCTGTACCTACTTCTGTTCTTTAGATATTACATAAGATATGGGGTTTGACAAACACATTGAAATTTCCGTTAGCTGCTTATTAGTTGTTGGAGCCAATCATATGCATTATTTTTTCTGATTGGCTTCAACCTAATGATATCCTAATCCTACTCCACCCATTTTAAGGGCTGATGCAGAGCTACGAGGGCATTGTAGTAGTTGCTTCTTGTTATTAGGTTAGAATTTGTGTACATTCTCAATAATATTTAAAACTGCAGAATTGCTCATAGCGGATATCGTAAATGTCGATCTCCGTGATGCCGAACTTCCGGGACAGCCACAGAGTGTTGACGACGAGGAACTGGAACAACTGTTGGACGCGGATTACTGTCGCACACAGTTAGAGCTCGCTCAGCAACCCGGAGTAACACCGCAAACCATTGCAAAGCGCCTGCACAAGCTTGTACGAGTTCACAAGGAGGGCCGTTGGGTGCCACAGCTGCGAACAAGTCTAGGCGCTACGATGTTGCTGTGTCCTTGCTCTCCAGATTCAAGGAAAAGGATTTCCTCCACAAGATATTGACCTATGATGAGAAGTAGATTCTCTACGATAATCCTAAGGTCCGCAAATCGTTGGTTTATCCAGGTCAGTCTACCACGAGTATCGCCAAACCGAATATACATTCCAGGAAGTTGTTGCTGTGCATATGGTGGTATCGGCGCTGTGTCATGCACTATGAATTGCTCAAACCTAGTAAAACGGTCAATGCTGAGCGTTATTTTCAGCAACTCATTTGTGTGAGTGACGCAATGTAGGCGAAAAGGCCGTATACCGGCAAGGGCAGAAGGGCGGATCTGTTGCTTCAAGATAACGCGCAACTTTACATCACGAACAGAACTTTAAACACAATCCCCGACCTGGGATGGGGAATTTTGTGCCACCCGGCGTATTCTCCATACTTCGCCCTGTCAGATTATCACCTCTTTCGCTCCCTGCAACATCACCTTAGTGATCGCACTTCACTTCTGTCGAGGAGGTCCACACATGTATTGATGACTTTATCAACTCGAAAGAAAAAGCTCTATTTTTCCGCAGTGGCATTCAGTAGCTCCCTGCCCGATGGCTCAAATGTATCCAGCACGACGGGGATTATTTCCCCGATTAGGTACGTATTCGATTTGCTACAATTTGCTGGCAACGCATCGTGACTGTCTCCGATAATTAAGTTGCACACTTAATATAAACAAATAACTAAGCAATTTTCGCACATGTACGGTAAATGCCCAAAAGTATGTCTGGATATTAGCAAACAAGATGGTACCATCATCTAGAAGATTTTATGAAAGCAATTTTTATATAAGATGACAGTGCTTCCTGTCATAGTGCTGAATTACTGAAAAAGTGGTTTCAGGAAAATAATGTTCAGCCTCTTGATTGTCCACGACAGCCACAAGACTAAAATCCAATAGAATATTTGTGTTTTAAAGGGTCGTATCAACTATTAAAAAATGAAGCCAACAACCAAAATTCAGCTCATTGAAAATGTAATTAAAATTTGGAAACGTATTGCTCAACCCAATCTTTTACAGAATATTGTTCACAGCATGCCAGCCAGACGCAAAGCTGTGAGTAAATGTTATTCCATTCCATATGAATTACAAAAACGAATTATAGCTGTGAACTTAAATATTGGGCAAAAGATCCTTTTATATAATAATTTCGACTTAGTCATTATTTTGTAATGTATCTTAAGAACAGACGTAGATATAGGAAAAAACAAAAACGTTTTTGAAATCTCCATTGAATTTTGCATCTAACGGCATGGAAATGATAAAATAGGTGTGAAAATTGGTTAGTTAAAAAAGAGTTTAGCTTGAAAATTCACGGTTTTTTCAGGTGATGCAATATTTTTGCACACCATTGTACATTTAAGTTTTGAAACATATATCAAGCAATAATCACATTGATAAAGAAATTATTCGACATATAAAACTTGCCTGGAGAGCTTTTGGAGGAAACACTACCGTTTTCAAGAGGTATATTCCATTATGTCTAAAAAAAATGGCGTTTAAGAAAAGCATTCTACCAGGTCTTTCATATACAACAGATGCATGGTTCATAATAAGAAATACATAAGCAGACAATATATGTATCATATACGATTTAACTAAAAAAGGCATACAACGGGTGTAGACAACTGAAAAAAGCATGGAGAGATTCATGCTGAATGAAACCAATAAAGGTGAGAACAGGAATTCGTGAATTAGGAAAATGAAATGAGTGAGAAACCCGATCAGTGTAAAATTTCTGATACTGAAATGGCCAGAACGGAACATGGAACGACAACCGAAATTTTAGCCTGGGTAACAAGAGACAGCCAAGGATCCAGAAGAAGTACTGGAAAAGATGGGTAGGTGAAATGGAGGTAACTGGTTCAACACGAGTGACACGGAGTGACATGGAGGTAACTGATTCAACACGACAGTTGTAAAAGGTATGTATATATCATCATCATCATCATCATTGTCAACATTTTGAATCCACTGCTATCATCATCATCATTACCATTGTCAACCATTATCAATCCACTGCTGGATGACTGTCTCCCCAAGTTTCTTCCACAATTGTCTCTCTTCAGCTTGTCTCCTCCATGTCGCTCCCCTATGCTTTCAAATTTCACCCATCCATCTCCAATGGGCTCTTCTTCTGGGTCCTTTTCTGACCTCGGAACCCAGTCTAAAATTTCGGTTGTCCATCAGTGGTCTATTCTTCTGGCTACATGTCCAGCCTATCGCAAATTAAGTGATATTACTCTGCTCATGAGGACGTGCACTCTTGTGATTCTTCCTATCCAAAAGTTCGTCTTCTTGTCTTTCCTGGATACACCAAGCATGCGTCTCTCTATGCCTCTCTGAGTTCTATTTATATACAGAGTGTACACAAATTAGGTGGGCAATTTCGTAAGTGAATAATGTGCTAAATATTAATTGTAAGTTACCGGTTCAAATGCAGATGAGTCTTAGTGTATCCTACGTTTGCGGATAGATGGCGCTAGGTGTGTCATGTCCACGTCTCAGTGAGCTGTAGGTCGCGGTTGTTCATCATTCGTTCTGTGTTCGCGTAACGATGGAGACGTATACCGGCGGTGAAAAAGCGAAATGCTGTCTGTGGTTCCATGAAACGCATTCCGCTGCGCAAGTGCAACGAAATTTCCGTCGAGAATACCACAAAAGTGCGCCGAAAAGAGACACCATTGTAGTGTGGTACAATCGATTTACCGAAACGGCATGGCCAAGGCAGACCTAAAATACGAGAACAGACTGTGGATGCAGTGAGAGAATCACTTGTTAGAAGTACGGGAAAAATCTACAGCCCGCGCTAGTTTACAACTGGAAATACCTAAAACAACAGTGCATAAAATCCTGCGAAAACGGCTGATGTTGAGGCCTTACAAATTGCAAATTGTTCAAGCAAGCACATGGACCTGACGAATAGAGCAAAATTTGGCACCGATATGTTAGGGCGCATGGAAAGGGAAGACGATTTCCTGTCGCAGTTACTTTTCAGTAACGAGGCAACGTTTCATTCGAGTGGAAAAGTGAATAGACATAATGTCAGGATATGGGGATCCGAAAATCCTAATGCCACCTTTGAGCATGAAAGGGATAGTTCCAAGGTATACGTGTTTTCTGCCGTAAGCTGTTCCAATGTTTTTGGTCCATTCTTCTTTGCTGAAAAAACTCTTACGGGAATCGTATACCTGGACATGCTTCAGATTTATCTGATACCGATCCTGAAAGAAACAATGCCTGAAGGTTTCATTTTTCAACAAGATGGCGCACCGTGTCACTTCCACAGAATGGTGCCTTTTTACCTCAGTGTTGAAGTACCAGTATGGATTGGTCGCGGAGGTGTTATTCCATGGCCAGCACGATCACTAGATCTTTGACCCCTAGATTTCAGTGTATGGGGTTTTGTTAAAGACCAGGTTTACCGTCCGCCGCTTCCGAAATCCATCCCTGAATTGAAATCACGAATCAGCACTGCACTTGATTTGATCGACGTGAACATGCTCACTAACATATGGCAAAAACTGATGTACCGATGGGACATTTGCAGAGTAACGAAGTGCAGCCACATCGAACATTTGTGAAAAAGGTAAACTTGGTGTGTTTCACTATCTTATAATCTTGTTCACTCTCATGTGTGCCTATATAACTACGCATAATAGACCGTTCTTTTTGCCCAACTAATTTGTGTACACCCCGTATTTAAAAGCTTTAATGCATTTAAGGGTGTGTTTTTCATATCTTCGGCTTACAGATGATGTGAAATTTTTGGAATCTTTCTAAATAATGACATTTCTAACCAAACCTTTAAAATTTTAGAATTTCTGTGTAATTTGTAATATTTAGTGTTTGTAAATTTTGAGGGAAGTCAAGCTCAACATAGGTATTTCTATTGCAAGTTTCGAAGAGGATTTGGTAATAATTTTTTATCCCAATTGCCTGCAGCTAGGTTTAGTGCATTTCGACTAGGGACATAGAAACTGGAGAAACGGAAGGATTTCGAAATTTCTGAGTTTTTACAACGGATGTTTGTTTTCAATTACCAACATTAAAACCTCTGCAATTGTGGAATTCACAAATTTCTAGGTGGTGGGGTTCGAATCTACTCCTCCTGGTCCTGAGCCAGTTGTTCTAACCGACAAACTACACCAACGGAATTTATCTGTGAATATTTGTCGTCCTCACACGTGCTTTACCTCTGTAGTGCGTCACAAAGGTTCCAAGCAGTGGCTCGTCTTTAGGTTGAGTAGTGCGTCATAAACGTTATAAGCAGTGGTTCGTCCTTAGGTTGAGTAGTGCGTCACAAAGGTTATAAGCAGTGGCTCGTCCTTAGGTTGAGTAGTGAGTCACAAAGGTTATAAGCAGTGGCTTGTCCTAAGTTTGAGGGAGTGTCTCCATGGAAGGGACACAGATGCGGTCATTAAACAAACAAGTCACTCTTTTTAAAGATTTGACTTACGTAGTCGAGTGAACGTTAGAAGCCTCAAACCCCACCACTACTGGATAAACATGCATTAGAATTCTAGAGGTATTACGTTTCTAAGAAGAAATCACGATACGAATCAAAATCGGTATAAAACATAACGAGTCTGCTTGGATGCGAATTAGCATAAGCTTAGTTCAAGTTATAAGCTTAGTTCAAGTTGAATTAGCATACGCTTAGTTCAAGTTTTTTTCAACAAAATCAATAAAACGTAAAATTTCGAAAGAGTTGTGCCTTCTTTAATCTAAAGGGGACGAGTGATACAGTATTCTAGGTATGAATTTTTAAATTTCCTCCGAGGTGGATCGGGTTGTAATTCACGTGAGGCATGGACTTTGAGTTGTGCTTCGGCACTGCCTTTCTGCCTTTACTTGAACTAATTACCTTAAATTCGGTACTTCCGAATGTTTATATACCCTTGGGTTGCTCATGATTTCGTTAAACCACAAACAAGCCAAAAAAAAAAAAGGTTTTTCTAAGCAAGGGTGTCTTAATCATAGAAAATAAGGTTGTAATATTTTAACAAATACCAGGGAGTACACAAGAACATTAATTTCAATAGTATTGTTTATGAAATCAGTTATTTTATTTCGTTCTTCAGCATGCAATATTGCACTTCAAAGGATTAATCCTTATGGAATTTGAAACATGTGTAAACTTGCCAAGTACATTTTTAGAATACTTTTTTCACAAATTCTGGGATTCATATGTGATTCAGCAGGGTATTTGACACCTATATCGGTTCATGGACTTCAAAGGATTAATTATCAATGCTTTGCGGAAGCATACAAATGCTGCAATTTCCAGAGATCTGGAATTCCTTCAGATTGCGAAGCTTTAATTTTTTAGCTTAAATAACGTCGAAATTCATTGTATTACGTGGGGTACCGAAAATAATTTCGAGGGGGAAAAAGCTGGTAACGGGAATATTAACCGCTTTAGGGCGAAGCTTTCTGGGGAGATATTGCGCAAAAAACTGTAAAGTAAAACAAACCAAGTACTACAATCTGATTTCTAAACGTTATATTAATACATCGTTACGTAAACTTTGTGTGACGTTATGGACTCAGTTCAGGATATATATAATGCCTATTTAAACGTACTGGAAGAAATACCTGAACCTGATGCTGTATCATTTGACATTTTTTATAGCATGAAAACAAATTTGATTCAATACAAAAAAATCTCTTGAAGCAAATGCTTTTTTGCATCTTAACAGTTTTTTCGTAGACACTACCTCTTTCTGTGCTGTTCCGAAACAAAAAATACCATGAAAACTATATATGTCTGAAATACATGACATCACTGAAAAGTTAGATTTTTACACTACTTCCGCAAATTTGTAACTCTTTCTCCTAGTCAATTAGCATTACTCAATACATGCTTTTCGTTACATCAGACATCGTGCGTTGTGAAAGTGTAGTATTGTGAGATCAAACACGGTTTTAGCAAACGACTTCAAAAAGCGACGTGTTGAACAGTGCATTACGTTTTGTACAATGAGCACGGAAAAGTTGGTCTGGAAACAATTGTGGTTTTTCCATTAGAGGGAAGAATAAAATCCTGAAAATCCAAGTCTTGAAAAATTACGTCCCCGATCTTTAGCAACAGTATATTGTTCGGAGTCTGTTTTCTTTTCCTGCGCAATTTCGTCTCTTAGAAGCACAGGCCCAGCAAGTTAAATATTTGTTTTACAGATGCCACTTTTATATCGTCTACACTTTGCAAACAAGTGTAAGTGGTTACATAGCATGTCTTATGACAATAAACATTACTTATACTCAAATAATTCCTTCGTTCTACCGGGCAACATTGTATTTAGAGTTTCACGTTTTGCTTAAATAACGCATTTCAGTTTCTTGGTTTATTATAAAAACCCTAACTTAAGGCGTCCTAAGCCTTGTTTTATTCCACTTGCATCAAACAAAGATCTTCGCTCTTTCCACGTTTATAAGTGAGTCACGGAAAAATTCTCATTGGCCGCCACCGGGAGTCGAACCCAGGGTCTTCCAGTTACGCGCCGGATATGCTTCCGCTACACCACAGCGGCCTCGAATTCCTCCAGACTCACACATTCTAACTGCCAAGCCAATTTGGCAGGTTGCTTCTTGGAGCCCCGCACAATGCTGGGGATTCACCAAAGATGGTAAGCAGCAACTGAAGAAATAATTAGAAGGCGAATGAATAATTAATACAGACATTTAACGTGGACCAGGAACATCAAACAAAGATCTTCGCTCTTTCCACGTTTATAAGTGAGTCACGGAAAAATTCTCATTGGCCGCCACCGGGAGTCGAACCCAGGGTCTTCCAGTTACGCGCCGGATATGCTTCCGCTACACCACAGCGGCGTGGAAAGAGCGAAGATCTTTGTTTGATGTTCCTGCTCCACGTTAAATGTCTGTAATAATTATTCATTCGCCTTCTAATTATTTCTTCAGTTGCTGCTTACCATCTTTGGTGAATCCCCAGCATTGAGCGGGGCTCCAAGAAGCAACCTGCCAAATTGGCTTGGCAGTTAGAATGTGTGAGTCTGGAGGAATTCGAGGCCTCTGTGGTGTAGCGGAAGCATATCCGGCGCGTAACTGGAAGACCCTGGGTTCGACTCCCGGTGGCGGCCAATGAGAATTTTTCCGTGACTCACTTATAAACGTGGAAAGAGCGAAGATCTTTGTTTGATTTTCCTGGTCCACGTTAAATGTCTGTATTAATTATTCCACTTGTTTCGAATAATTTCTCCTAAATATTGAAATAAAATTTATTAAAGTTCCGGTTTTCGGGGACGCGATTTTTAGTTATTTCAAATATTTCCGCTAGTCATCTGAAGATGAAAGTATAAACGAATAATGATTACAGTAATATTAAGAACTGCCTTGATGCTTACCAAAATACTCTGTATTCGTTGGCATTAAATTAAAACTATTACCTGAAAATTAAATGCACGCGACGGCAAAAAAAAAAAAATATATTAATTTTGCAATATTCATCGATTTTTTACAAGTCAGGTGGCCAACAAAGGATTATTTGCAAGAATGTAAACTATATTGTATTGATGAAAAAAGCTGTTGTTGCGGGGCAGTAAGTCACCTTATGGAAGACGCTTAACAGTTTTTAAATTCTCCTGTATGTATATAACAAGATGATACAATGTAGTTTGTCACAAATATTTATTTTTTCAAGCAGACCATGGTTTCGCCGGGTATTCACCTAGCTTCATCAGTACGAATGGCACGTAAATATTCAAATTGTATATGATATCGTAAATGGTGATTACAGTCACGTGTTTTGGTTAGATGCTTCCACGAGATTGATAGAACTGGGATGGATGCCATGTTATTAACAAGTAGCGATTACTTCTTATATATATGGAAGGCTTCCAAAATATCAAGTTTAATGTTTGAATCTGGCTTGTCAATTAGTTTTGCTTCCTCAAAGAAAAATCGATGGTCCTTTTCATAACAGTGTTTAGCCATCGATGACTTCTTTAGATCACAATTCCGTATGAAGGTCTTGTGCTCCTTCAATCGAAAACGCAAAGCTCTACGGGTCTGTCCTATATACGAAGGGCCACATTCACATGGAATTTGATATATTGCCCACGAGTTTTCGTCTTCAATATAGTCCTTTGATCTTAAAAAGCTCATTTTGTTTATGGGTTTAGAAATCACCCTAAAATTAAAGGTTTTGAGAATTTTTGAAGGTAATGTCACGAGAAATGTAATAATGGCAAAATTCCCTCGCAATGGGCGCATCACAGGTGTTAACGTAGCGCATCACAGGAGTTAAGTCGGTTTCCGGAATTTATTTAGAGCCTTGTCTATAATGGAAGAGTTGTATCCTCGTTGTACTGCAACACGTTAAGGAAATAAAGTTCTTTTTCCAAACTGTCTTTATTTGAACATATATATGTATCGCGCGTTATACGCAACTGTAAAAGGTGCTGAGATTTTGTTGCCAAGGGTGATTGGACTTGGCATGTGGAGGTGAGAAAACAGCGAAAGGCTTCCGATAAATTGTGGTTGCGAGAGCTCAATTTGAGCGAGTTACCTTTACGTCAAGAAATGGTAGGCATCCGTTATTTTTAGTTTCGAAGTTAAATTGAAAGTGAGGATCAATGGAATTTATAAGTTTGACTAATTCCGGAATTTCAGAATGTTGTAGCTCACACGGGCTGTGGTCACTAAAACATTGTATACCAGATGCTGCAATATACACACTCTCTCTTTTTATTAGATCACTAAGGTTACTGGGGGTATTGAGTATCCGTGCATTATTCCAGTCAGGGGTAAGGTCATCCAGGATTATATATTGCATGGCAACCCCTCATTAATTCAGTAAATTTTAAATTATAAATTTAAAATACAAAATTAAATTAATTGTGCCGCGTACCCACCTCCTCCTTCTTTTTTGGTCTGTCTACCCTAATTACTCTGTAACTCAATTGGGTCAACAGCACACGCACACATACGACGCATGTAGATAATCATTGGCTTTCATTCTTTTCATGTTACCCACAATGCACCGTTCCTATGTTATATATTGATTAACTGTGTTTTTCCTCATTCTATCTGATGATGAAGCAGCCGCTACCTCGGAAGTGCTAAGGTATATACTGGTTTTAATTGTAAATATAAATTATTTTTTTATATTAAAATCGTGCTTTAGACGGTAAATTCTTCACGTGTCAATGGTATCCACATCCCTCTCATTTGTAAAGCTGAAGCCTAGCTAAAGGCTAAACAAAAAGAATTTGTATTTCTCCTCAAAATCACTTAATTAAGGTTTTAATTCTAAAAGTAATTAATTACACAGATAAAAAACTGAAAGTTAAATTTTAAATAACTGTAGGTTATATTACCAACTGCGGTCCGCTTTGTGAGATTTACCGATTGGCGCTGATATATTGCCATCTATCGGCCGTTCAGAAGGATACTCCGCGTGAGTTGTGTAAAAAACCTTTATCGCGATTATTTTTGGTTGGCCCTTAAATGGACATTTTGTGTCCATTTTACATGAATGGCTCAGTTGGTTAAGTCGCTATGCACTTTGTGGGAGGAGGACGTTTCTGACTTGTGTTCGAACCCAGTTCCTTCCGGCAATCTAGTCTGCGGTTTTTCTTGCGTTTTCCGCAGTTTGCTCATGTTTGGGGACGCAAATGCGTAGATGATTCCCTCCTAAGTCGACAACGGACGCGCTTTGTCCATGGACCTCCTTCCCCAGGTGCCTTGGTTTTTCCAGATGAGTTTATATGCGCTAGTTGTAAAACAATGCAATACAAATTATATCTCATGCCTCATGGCATCAGGCATTTACGGGATAATTACCCGTGGTTGTTGTTGATGATAATGATGATGACGAGATGCGTCCATACTACAAAACGTTCATTAGGACGAAAACGTTCTGTTTCCTCACGAGTGGGTAAGTGTCTATTTGGCAGAATAAATCAATTGAACATCGTAAATAAATGGGAAACGAATTTCCACGAAGAAATAATTATTCGCAAATACATGGACGGCGATGCAAATGTAATCATTGGCACTTATGTGCCGTATTTTCACTGTTGTTCTTGTAGCCACTCTTTCAGAAAAATTTAAAATTATATTACACTGGAGTTAGAATCAAACCCGTACCTCCCGATTACCATGCTATTAGCATGCTCGACTGATTATCGGGACGCGCTTGTTCGATTCCCTCTTCAGGGCAATGTAATTTTCAAGTTTTCTGAAAGAGCGGCTTCATGTACAACCGTGAAAACACGGCACGTCAGTGCCAATGATTACATTTAAATCGGCTGATTTCGTAAATTTAAAATCAATTGCTTACATGCCAGGGACGAACTATTTGATCATACGATTCAACTTCTGAAAGCAGTGTTCTGAGAAACGAAGAAAATTCCATCTAGATAAATATATATTCAAAAATTCGTATGTCAAATGAATGTTGTGATATACCTCGATTAGTTACTGATTGAAGGGACGGAAATTAGTTTTCTATAAAGAAGGGTATGTATTTACCATGTATCAGTGTTTCACTGTAACGGAATGACCTTATGCATTGATGTTACTATAAATGTGCATATTAATGAAAACCGTTGCTTTGCCTATAAACCGATGCTCATCAAGAGCACTAGGATATTTTAAGCCCCAATGGAAATGGCTCTTTAAAAAAGTCATTCAACTCGATCACCATACGAGAACACGTTCTTCACTTCGTGGAAGTGATGAGTATAATTGTACCTATTATTTCCGTAACGTACCCGTTCAATAACGCAAAATACTTTTTGCAATCGTTTGTAAACCAGGAACAGATAAGCTAAAAATTGTAACAACACAGTAAACAAATAATTGTTATTTTATCTTAGTATATTCACTATCATGAACGAAATACGGGATTACGCCATATAATACAAATTTTAAAGATGACAATCCGATTTTTGGAGTTTATGTGTCAAGGATGGTAAGTCAGATAATATCCGAAAACTTGAAAATTTTCATCGTCCTTTAGCGGAACTCGATGAATGCCGGTTGTTTCGACTAGCGAAACCTGTGTTGGTTATATTAAAATGGATCGGAAACTTGAAACTTGGTCGTTCTGGGTGGTGTAGTGGTTAGCATACCCGGGCGCTATCTGTGAGACGCGGGTTCGAGTCCCGCTCCAGGACGATTAACATTTTTAAGTTTTCGGATATTATCAGACTTACCATCCTTGTCACATTTACGCCAAAAATCAGATTGTCATCTTCAAAATTTGTATATTCACTATGTTTTTCAGAATTATGTTTTTGCTGTTGTTTTGATAGTTTAACCGCCACTTAAAGTAACCGCTCAACCCTACTTTATAACCACTAGTTCCAGGGAAGGGACAGAGCCAGTACCGCTACACAAAAGACACATCTAGGACTCACGAGTTTCAACCGCATCCTTTTTCGTATGAATGATCGGAATTCAAGACTTTGCTCCGCCACTGTAGAAGCTCAAAATTTTGGCCTGTATAGACACAATCGGCTAAAGAGTATTTAAATTGTGGAAACAGAAAATGAAGTTTGTAAGTGACTCTGGTTTTAAAAGCTGGAAAATATTGAAATGAATGAGACATTATCTTTTCGCATTCTTCTGTTAAAAAAAATTTAGAATAATCCCCCCCCCCAAAAAAAAAAAGCACTATGCGATGTTTGTTTCGCTTCATAAATATCTCAAATATTTGTTCGCTAGTCTACAACCATTTCTTTCTTTTCCTCCTCTTCCATAGATTTCCTTTTTCCTATGTCAGCTGCTAAATAACGAACGAAAAACCAGACACTAGTTAAACCATATCATTATTTGTTAAAGGTGTAGTTTAGCGTTCCAATTTGCTTTGCCGAAAAATTCGAGAAAGAAGTTATATAGAAATTGTAAAATATGTAATTTTATATGAAATGGTAAAAAAATTTAGGCTTTAGAACGCATTTAAAAAATGTTCAGTAAAATTTACAGGCAAGCACCGATATGCTTAACGCACGCTACGTCGAGCTTAGTCCCAGCACAACCGCGGCGTCGTCCCAGTGTCCGCAGAAACGATGAGCTTCCTATCGTGCTGTGGCTGCCATTTTGTAGATCTGAGGAAAACAAGATCACGATCGTGCTTTTTTCCTATTTTTGTGTGATTACGTAATCTGCTTAAAGACCAAGTTGTAACTTTCTTTCTCGAGATAATAATGGTAAACTTTGAATTTTCCGGAGTGAAACACCCTGTTGTACAATGCAAATGTTTGCTCTTTCTCTATGTTCTGAAAATAAAATTACCGCCGCAACACAAACCGAATGTCGTTTCTGCTGAGACTCAAATGAATTCGCGGCTGTGCTGATGCTAAGCTTGCCGCAGGGTGCATTTGCATCCCCGAGCTTGCAGGTAAATTTAAGGGTAACCATCTTTAAAAGGCGGTGTAAAATAGAAGAATGTTCACCATTTTTTATAAAATTACAATCTTTTAAGTAAGTGTATAACTTTTATTTTAAATTCCAAGACAAATAATTTAGGATGCTGAACTGCATCTTTACCAGCGTGGTTTCATCTCAGCGGATATATAAGCAATTAAATGAACAGGTATTGGTCCACTAAAAATCCACATGTGATGCATCAAGCACCTCTGCATTTTGAGAACATTTGTTTATGGTGCGAGATTTTACGACGTCGCATTTTTGGTCCCCATTTGTAAAGACGATATTGAATACTGAACGGTACCAAGATATAGTCCTACAGTTGTTTGCCTTCCTTGGGATTGAAGAGCGTTACTGCTGGTTCCAAAAAAAATGGCACCATATTACACACGCCAAACAGAACCATGACTTTCCTAAGGGAATTTTTCTAATACTCTCCAATTTCTCAAGGACTGTGACCTCCGTGGTCTCCTGAGTAGTCGCCGGCAGATTTATTTTTATGGAGGTGCCTGATAGGTCTGGTGTTCAAAATAAACCAGGCACCCTACAAAAATTGCAAAACAACATTAAGGCTGCCATTGGCAGCATCAGTGTTCAAGAGCTTCTACGCAAGTGTGTGAAAGTGCTCAAAACCTGTGTTTAAATTAAAGGTGGATATTTTCAGCACCTCTCGTAGGACGCTGTTACATCAGATCAGTACTGTATATTAAACGTATCTTCTTTAAACATATATTGAATTGATTGTACAGCAGTACAACCGAATTTGCTGTGAGTCTGAATTTTATCACCTAATATATACGTATAAACATCATATATCGTTATAAGGATACGTCTCAGCACACAGACATGAATATATATTTCTTCAATGAATGTTTGAACAAATCAACACTGGAAAATCACAGATTAGGAAATCGCTCTTTTGTATAAGTAAGACATTTTGCAGTCACGTAAGATCGTAGGACTAACTGAAAATTAACAACCTTTTTGAAAATTGATGATGTTTCCCCATCCTGAAAACAATGGCTTTCGTCGTTATTAATGGCCGATGCAGCGCCCTCTCTCCACACTTAATAATGACATACAAACACTTGAAGCGGTCTGCGAATAATCTGGCTACATAGGAAACAAAATTCATAACGTCACAGCATGCCAATGTTTTCAGCAATCGCCGTTAGCACCGAACCATGAACTCTATTCCCTAAATTTTAAATTAGCATTTCAAATAATACAGATAGCGGAAAGAGAATGAATGACGATTGCAAAAAAGTATATTTCAATTCTATAGGCATCAAAATCTATTTTTTTCTAGTAAATTTGACAAATGTTTGACTAATTATATTTGAAACTATAAATTGATTTATGACATGTGTTCATGACTTATTTTTATATTAGTCATATAGGAATATTTTTGGAACATAATTCGGTTTACTATACAGAACTTTACTTTTAAATGCGTACGTCTTATTTTATATTCGGAACCTATTTTTGTTAATAATTAAGAATTCAAAGGACACTGTTATTTATTTCTCCACACTTTTAGATGCGCAGAAAGATATTCTGAAGTAGAGTTCTTGATGTTAGAATCCCCATTAAATCCTACAATTCACAAAGTTAATGTCACTGTTTTGTTCACAAAATAAATACTTTTGGTTTTAAAAAATCTAGGGTTTCAGAAACATATTTATCACACTATATTAAAACTGACAGATGCTGTAAGAAACGGCTGTTTAAGATATAAATCAATTAAAGGCTCTAACCCGTTATACGAGAATGGGTTTTAAACCGGCCTGTTTGATGTTAAGTCGTCCATAAGCGGACACCCGAAACTGAGTTGGTCAAAATCACAGATAACCATTTCTTGACAACTTCCGCTACCAAACCTTGTCAGCTCCACGGATAGAGATATAGAACTAAGTCTTGCTATAGTAACATTAATGTGTATAATATCTTTTCCCAGTTTATATACCGCCACGCTTTCCAATAAGTAGTTAAACTCTATCTTATCTGTAATTACTGCTGAACATTATTAACGAATTAACAAACCTGTTTCTGTATTTAAAAAAGGTAAGGTAGGGAACTAAATGAAATTCTTATCCTCATTCATTTGTGAAAAGAGCCTTTGCTTTTTTTTGTTGAATTTTGAATTACTTCAGTACACATTTGGGCTGTTGATCCTGTGTCTTTAAGGACAGAACAAAAGCAATAGAACGACAGATATATTAAACCATCTTTATTATTCTTGAAATGATACTTTAAGACGGTATCCATATCATGTGGAGAGATCTAAATGGAAGACAATAACGTCCGAGTGCAAGGCACAAAAATATCCGTCCTTACTGGTTGCCCCTGTTGTAATCCATGAAGGAAGGTCTTGGATGCAATACGAAATTATGGTAAAATCTGGATTAATCAATACAAGTTCCCGCTGTTTTATACCGTGTAATATTTGATGGAAATGTTTGAAAAGCCAGCAGATCTGTGGAATTTTACCGCACTTATTGAAAAAGATATATTCAGCTATCAGCAGTACCCAAAAAGAAACAGCTTGTTAAACGGATGATTCGACGTCTGTCGTATTTTTATGTGTCGCTAAAGGTGCCGTTCAATAAAATATGATTTTTAAATTTTGCATCGATAGTGAAGTTTCTACAGGTTTTTCATTGAATTTCCATGTATTATACCTTGTCGTTTCTTCGTTGACAAATTCAGTTACAAAAAAAAGTTTATGAAATTCTGCTGGTCTAATTCAGTTGCAGGTTGGTCAAACGCAAGATTAAGTCACCGGATCTGAACGTCATACTAAGCACAGCAAAAAGGAAAGCTGTTCGGCATTTATGGCGTAAAATCTAAAGCGACTTTCAACTCATTTTATTCGCGTAATTTCGCAGCTGCCTCAGCTGCAGCCCGATAAAATTTTCTGAATATAAACTTGGTATTAATGTTTACTTGGTTAACCAGAATACTCTCATTCAGAGTCATTACAAGTGTGATATTTCAACTACATTATTTCTTTTTAATTTGGAAGTGTGCAGGTTTATCAAAACAAATTCTACAATTCAGGGAAAGGCCATTGGTGCCACACAAATGTGGAACGAAAAGAAATAAATCATAAGATTTAAGACCAGAAATCTGAGCCAGAAGAGTGAATAAAACATCATAAATTCGTTTCCTGCCATAAGCCATCCCATGCAGCTTGAATCTTCTCACCCAGTACTTGTAGATGGTACGGTAGCGGTGGAGTGTGGATAGCGCGCCCAATAGCATCCTACACATTTTCAATCGGCAATAGGTCTGATGATGCAGCTGGCCATGGCAAAGCGTCACTGCCTTAAAAGCAAGCTCTCGATACAGCAGCAGTATTCGAACAAGCGTTGTCCTGTTAGAAAATCGCACCGGAGTGAGCGCTCAGAAAAGTTAAGGCCACAGGCTGCAGGACTTCATTAACGTAACGTTGGGCTGTCAAAGTGCCTGTAATGAACACCAAAGGTGATCTGGCATCGTAGGCAATCGAACCCCACACCATGACACCAGGCCTTGTGGACGTGTTACGTTCGACAACAAAACTTAGATCTTGGCGCTGACCACGTTACCTCCACCCACGGATTCGATGGTCATCTCCTCCAAGATGAAAGCGGTACTCGTTTCGGAAGATCACCCGCAGCGATTTTACGTAGTTCCATAACAGTCTGGCACGACATCATTGCTGTCTTTGAAAACAATGCAAAGGTGTTAAGCGCAGTCGTCTTAACGATCTACGTGCGTGTAGTCCTACGTCACGCAGCTGTCGGCCATTGGTGTTGGCAATAATCGGACGATGCATGGAGTGGACCACCGCACGCTTAATATCCGCAATCGTAGCTGTTGAGTCACGCTGCGTATGTCGGATAACCCATCGTCGGTACACTCTCCATGGCTCGTCTAGGTTTCCCAGACACCTACCTGTCGCTGTTGTGTGCTTTGTTGTACCCACTGCTGATTCACAGCGTACTATGGTGATATCCGTACGACAGGCATGGCGCGTAATAAGGCAATAAGATAATTCCGCTTCCTGGATCCCGACTACGCAGCAT
Organism: Macrothele yani; assembly: GCA_039090855.1. Lineage (NCBI taxonomy): Eukaryota > Metazoa > Arthropoda > Arachnida > Araneae > Macrothelidae > Macrothele > Macrothele yani. The sequence continues at coordinate 159,704,242 of CM077034.1, read as the reverse complement.
CTCTGGAAGTCCTCCAAATTCTCGAATGATTGTGGAACTTTTATCCCACGCACACTTCACTTGCAAAAGGTGCAACCAATACAACGGCAGGAGTCCGAATTGAAAGCACGCGCAACGGGAAGACCTTATATAGCCGGTCAGTCAGACAGATAAGAACCGTTCTTGCTTGTCTAACATGCGCGGTCGAGTGTGATACTGGAATAATTTGCATGTCTTACGATATCAAACCTACTCACCAAGTTTTATTCCTGTGGGTTGCTTCCTTCTGGGTGCAACTATTTGTTTGGCGATGAGTGTATGATGCATAGCGGGTAATTGTTAACAAGAGTCGCATATATGCCCATTATTTAAAAAAATATTTCACAAAATTACTTTTCTTTCAGGAACATTTTGTGCGAGGGTCATCTGCGCTCCGTGAAGAGATTATTCTTAATTCAATATACGAGAAATATTCCTCTAAAAACATTGAACGATAAGCGAATATCGCAATATTTACCCATATGCGAAGTAATGAATTTCTTGGTGGTGTGCATGGAATTTTCATTACCACTCAATTGATGCCTGCTGACAATATTGTGCTGAAGTCAAGCGGATAACAGGAAGTGACGTTCTATGCTAGAACACAGAAGAGAATCCCCGTTTCTAAGCACACGATCAGGTCCTATCACGTTTGAAGTATGCAATGCGTTTTCCTTTCCTACGTTTCAAAATAAGAAAAAGCCTGAATCATGGTTTAGAAATATTTTCTGTATCAGTGACGAGGAAACTGTTAAATTCAATGTCCTTACCAAATGCCGATTACTGAAAACAGAAATAAATAAGGCAATGAGCCCCTTGCTTTATAATGAATTAAGCTAATGTAAGGTATGGAACGAATGTAGAATTCCCAGCAGTTTGTACTGAAAGTGATAGTAGTGTATTTAGGGTCATTTTTCGCTTTCACTAGTGTTCTAACTGCTATATTACACACATTAAGCGGTTGTGGAGCCCAAGATATTTATCGTCTAACACGTTCGCACTGAAAAATTCAGGTGAAGAATATTTCATCTTCATTAGTTTTGTGTTTGACTGCAAATGTATTTTCAAAGTGCTTCATTATAATCAACTGTTCCCTTCGCGGTGACTTTTTTCGTTTATAAAACAGAAGCAGGATTTCGAACAAATTGTTTCATATAAAGTCAGAATGTATATTGAAAAATTATATTTACAAACTTGAAAATTTAACAAACGGGTAAATAAGAAATGATCCTTTTCTTTGGATTTGAACAGCAGTTACCTACGAAATAAATCAGAACTGACAGTTATCAGAAGTGAAGTGATCAAGATGTCTGTTGAGGAAACTCATATGGTGAAAAAAATTGTTCCAACAAGGAATTGCAATGTATCGGTTTAAGAGTTCTTACTACAAATTCGCTACTAAGAGTTCAGCCCACACCGTATCTTACCTTCGGTGACTGTGCCACGGTTGGGGAAATTTTCATGCTACTGCTTTCTTTGCTATAAATCACATACGCTCTTGTGTCAACTTTAGTAATGAAGTACTTTGCCACATTTTATTCACATTAGTAGTTACAACACTAGTGACGTCGCTGAAAATATGGTCAGTATCATTGTTCTTATTGTTAAGGTCTTCAACGCCCCGCTTCATAGCCCTTCTTGCGGCTCAGTGGCCTAAGCACTCGCTTCTGACCATTCACCTAAGGTGAGACTGGGTTCAATTTTTTTTTTTTGGGGGGGGGGGGGGAGAATGTTGTGTTGGTATTACGTCAGTGGCTCTCTCCCTTCCCTGGAACCAGTGGCATTAAATTAGGGACGAGCGACTGCTTATAGCCCACTGAGTTGCTGACAGTGTTCGTAAAACCACAAACAGAAAAAAGATTACATCTCATAGATAATACCTTTAGCATAAGTGGAAAACAGCCGTTGCATAAGCTCTCACTAAGTCCATAATAAATGGACTCACTTCATCGTCGATGTCTGCTAGTCCATATGTTTCATAAGCAATAGGGAACTACATGACTCCACAAGAAGTTCCTTTGGGAGTGACGAATATCTCGCTGGTAACAGCAGGTTTGCGTTTTTTAATATAGGGGGATACTTTTATTTAATGTCTTATATGTAATTAGCGGTACTTGTCTGTTGCGTGTTTTAAGCGTCTTCTTATGATTTCATTTTACATAGATCCTAGCACTTACACCATACTTTTTTTATTTTGTGTTTGCATAAATTCCAGAGTGAATACTTTACGGTTGTCAGATTTTAGGCAATGATCAGAACTGTAATTTCGGTTTTATTTCATGAAATCGTATTTTGGAGAGTTTCCGCAGGATGCATATGAAAACAAACCAGTAAAGTAATGCAATGCATTGATTATGATACGCTTTTCAACATACCGGAAATCATTACCCAAGTTATGAGGATAATGGCTGTGGAATAAATTTCGTTCCTGTGTCCTGACCTTTGACCCAATTTCGATGATATTCAACAGAACCGGTTCATCATACCTCCATAACAACATACTAATGTTTCGTCGCAATCAAAGCATTTTTTTCAAGTTATGAGGATAAGGGCTGTGGAATAAATCTGCTACTGTGCCCTGACCTATGAACCCATTTCGGTGATATTCAACAAAACTGATCTCCGGAACAACATACTAAATTTTTGTCGCAATAGATGCATTTTTAGTCATGTTATGAGAATAATGGCTGTGGAATAAATTTCGCTTCTGTGTCCGGACCTGTTGACCGCATTTCGATGATGTTCAACAGAACCGGTTCAGTATATCTTTGGAACAACAAACTAAAGTTATGTCGCAATCGAAGCATATTTACGTAAGTGATGAAGCATAAGGGCAATGGAATGGATCTAGCTCGTATGTCCTGTCCTTTGACGCCATTTCGTCCATTTTCAATAGGGTTTTTCCCCAGGTGGTCCGCTATCACATACTAATATTTCATCGAAATCGAACCATTTTTACGCAAGTTAGGACACATAAGGGCAATCGAATGGATCCCGCTTATGCGTCTTGATCTTTGACCCCATTTCGTCCATTTTCAATAGAGTTCGTCCCCAGCTGGTCACCCCTACCATATACTAAAATGTCATCGTAATCGAACCGTTTTTACGCGAGTTATCGGGCGGGCGGACAGACGGACAAAGCTAGAGCATATACGCTTCTTCAGCCTACGGTTGGAAAGCGTAAAAAAAGGTTATTTTAAACACCTGAATATATGAACAAAGAAACAAAACTTGTGCCACATTCGCACTTTTGTTAGCCATTCCTCAATACCAAACTAAAATTAGGAGGAGGCTAAGACGAGGCGAGGCGTAATTCTACTTTACCAATATGTTATACTTTTTCTGGTAGTCATATTTATGGAACATCAATGCACGCAGATTTGTACGGAGCTCTCAATCACTGTTTATGTGTAAACTGTTTTGCTAAATTTCTCAAAGTACTTTTACGCAATTATTTCAAAGAAAGGTTTTCAGTTATTTTGAAATTCTGCCTGATCAGCATTTAATAGGATTTTCCACGGTAGTGAAAGTTCGTAATGTGTTGCTAAAATACGTTTTTCGGACAAAACTTTACTTTTGTGGGTAAATATATGAACACTTCTACAACGAATCATCAAAGGAACTCTGAACAGGAAAAATAATTTCACCAACTTAAAATAATATTTAGTGCGAAACTTTCGCTACAGAAAAATTGATATATATATATATATATATATATACGCAATTCGCCCAATTCCATAATAGTTACTATCTAAGTATAATAAATCGTGTGGTTTCTTCACGCATATTGTGGTGTTTACACGAATGTTCCTGCTGTTCTGGAGTTTCAGTCATTTACTTTGTATATATAACACATCTGCATTTTGATCTGTGACGTATATTCTAAATTAACTTTCTTTTTAGTTTCTTTCCCTATGTAAATCTTAAGTTTATTCTCAGTTATATTTCACTCTTAATGTGATATCTTTTCTCTCAAACGAATACCGTTGGTAACATAATTGAGGTTGAATGAACGTGACGTATGCCTGAGATAAGAGAAATAAAAACGACGACTAAACTGTTGCTTAGCGAGCGTTGTTAAAGAGAGAGTTGCTTGGAGAAGTGTTGCAAGTTGAGCTTTGTGTTAAAACTGTGTGGTGTGTGGAGTACTATGTGATGATATGATTTATTATGGAAGTGCTACATCCTGAATAAAGCATCTTTTCCGTAAGTTTGACTTCTGTTGTTTACATGTTTCGTCTGGCCGTTAAGGTTTAATTTAGGAAATATTTCATCTGATGTTTATGTTTCTAAAATAACGTAGAAGTAAGACAAGACTTCTACGTCATACACCTTTTGTGTGCTTCGTTTTTTTTTTAAGTGTGTTTGTTTATAAGAAAACATAACGGCGTGACTTCCACGCCTGTTCTTTAAAAAATATTTAAGATTGTTTTGCTTTAGGAATTCGCAAAGCAGTAGCCGTTGATATTTGCAATAAAATTATAATTTCCCCAGATGGGGGTCCTGCTGGACAAAACTATATCTTAATGTCACAAATTACAGGATCAAACACTATATTTTCAGAACGACTGCGAAATTTGCATCAAAACAAGCATTAAACAATCTGTAAACACACTTTATTTAAAATTATGTACCAAGACTAAACCCTTAGAGACCACATCTTCACTTCATATCTTTTTTCGGAGAAAATACGAAATATAATTCGAACTTCACTAGAGAAGAATTTTTAGCAGTTTATCCAATTTGGATGCCACAGTTTTCGAATTATAGTCCCATAATGCCGTCTACCCAATCAAGAGCGAAACAGAAAAAAATTCAAAGTGACCTCAAATCGCTTTACTGCATACTGCAAACTGGTCAAGTCATAGGAAGTTGGACATTGTTTAGCCCTTTTTTTGTCCGGTACATTTGCAAAGCTTCTGTTTCCGATTATCTGCTTACATAAGAAAAAAACTTCCTTAACAAGGTTTTTTCTGGCAGAGCAAACTTCGTAGCCGCTATTCTCTTAATTACCGTTTTCAGAGGCGAGATGGTAGGAGACCATTCACTGGCGATTATTGGCTGAAGTTTATCATTTATATGTTTTTTTTTTTTTTTGATTGGAGGTTTAACGACCACCGTGAGCAACTCAATGGGCTATAAGCAGTCGCCCGTCCCTAATTTAGGGTCACTGGTTCCAGGGAAGGGAGAGAGCCAGTGCCGTAAGACAAACACAACATCCATGCCTGACCGGGATTCGAACCCGGACCCCTTACGGACGAATGATCAGAGGCCAGCGCCTTAGACCACTGCGCCACCGGGGCGGCTCATTTATAGGTTATTTCGTCTGGTTTACTTGAACTGTACAATTTGTGGCGTGGTAAAAACACGCCGAAGAACCAAGCAAAATGACCACCTGTTAAATATGAGGTTGTTCCTACAAGGCAAACCGCCACTGCTCCTACCCGGCAAGCAAGGGCGCTATACAATAATTCTAATTGTACCTTGTGGCATCTGGTAAAAGTTACCATGAGATCCTTTCACTTTTCTAAGTTACGTGGTTCAGCTGCCAAGATCGTATTCGCTGTCCTGACACATAAAAAAGATGCTCGCAAGAACGAGTAGATCCGGTATTTATTCTTAGAACAGTATCCAAAGCATGCACTTCATCTATCGGTTCATCTTTCCGCCAAAACGTCCCAAGTAAACGACTCACGTGTAACCGGCCGTCCGAATGGAACTAGAGAAAACGAGTATCATCGAGTTAGACGACCTTTTACAATCATTCCAGGACCAGTTTTGATGTTCGTATGCCCTCATAGGCGCGCTTTGGTGTGAATCTTGGCTGCCATGGGCAGTCGGAGTGCTCAGCAGCTACGCAAATCTATTTTCAACAGGATTACATGTATTGTCTGTTGTAACACTTTGTCCTGTGATAAGCATTTAAATAAGAGTAGCCGCCCCGGTGGCGCAGTGGTCTAAGGCGCTGGCCTCTGATCATTCGTCCGTAAGAGGTCCGGGTTCGAATCCCGGTCAGGCATGGATGTTGTGTTTGTCTTACGGCACTGGCTCTCTCCCTTCCCTGGAATCAGTGACCCTAAATTAGGGACGGGCGACTGCTTATAGCCCATTGAGTTGCTCACGGTGGTCGTTAAACCTCCAATCACACACACACACACACACACATAAATAAGTCTAGTTGCACGGTAGTAACCTTCTGTTGGCCAGTATCATACGGAATAGCGTTCACTCACCCCAACATAGATGAGCTGTGGCCAGAGCATGCGGTTTTTATGTTTTGTCTCTTCCGACCAGTCTTTGAACGTACAAACCACGGCTGACCATGAGCTTCTATCTACCTCACAGTTCTTGCCGCTGCCGAAATACTCTGATCCAGTTGTCTTACAATTAAAATGTGTCCTTGATCATACCGGCTAACGTCCGCGACCATTCTCTTCTAAATAACAAGAATAACAATGATTAACAGAGCTCAGTCTCACGTGTTTTTGTAACGTAAGAAGTTCATCAAACGCAAACAGAGGGATCTTTAATGTTCTTGAACGAAAGCACTTCCAAACTTAGACTTTACTTTTGTGGGTACATTTAAGATTGTTTGTTGAGGGCTTTTAATATTTTCGGTAAGAGGGCTTTGAATATTTTCCAGTCCTTGTTGTTTATGTAATCGTTAGCACAAATATGTCGTATCTTTGCTGTTTCAATGTACACTGGTGTGTAAAAATTAAGGTCGAGACAGTTTTTCGAATGTAACGTCGTGCAGAAGTGCTCCACATAGACTCAAATCATACCATAAGATTCCCAAGATGTAAGAATATGGGACAAGTGAGCAAAATCGTCCAAACAAGGAATCCAAAGGATACAAAGGCACTTTTATGAAAAGGTAGCTTCAAGCACAACTGGACAGAAGACAGAAACGTTCATGTGACAGGCGGCTGCCAAGAAAAATCCAGTCCTTAGTAGGGGATATGATCATCCCTACATCCCTAACGGCGTTGAAGGATTTACTACGTCTGCCCATGCTGAGGACGAGGTTGTCAAAGAGCTGTTGAGGCATCACTGCCCATTCCTCTTGTAGCGCCAATCGTAGTTGCCAAATCGTTGCTGGCGGCTGGTGACGTGCTGTCAAGTGTCTCCCGAAAAGGTCCCACACGTGTTTGATTGTATTTAGGTCCGAGGACCTTGCGGGCCAATCCATGCGTTGAATATCGTCACTCTCCAACAACTCTGCGACAGCCACTGTACGATGAGGGGTAGCGTTGTCGTCCATGAAGAGGACCTCAGGGCCCACAGCACCTCTAAACAGACGCATGCGAGGCAGGAGAACCTCGGTACAAGAGCGGACACCAGTGACTGAACCTCCTCGGAAGATGTGGAGGTCAGTACGGCTACCAAGCATGATACCGCCCTAAACGAGAACTCTGCCACCTCCAAACCGGTCCGTTTAGATGATGTTGGAGGTGTGCTTTCGTGTTCCCTGCTCTCTTCAGATGTGTATACGTCCATAATCGCTCGTCAGACTTAATCGGCTCTCATCCGTAAAAAGAACTCGACCCCATTTCTGATGTGCCCAGTTCTTGTGTTCCTAGCACCACAAAAACCGCCGTCTCCGATAAGCAGGCGTTAATGACACATACCCTAATGGTCGTTGTGCAAATAGACCACCGTTGTGCAGCCTTCTGGCCACGGTAAACACGATACCGGACGTCCAGTTGTCTGTTGCATGTGCCTTGCAATTTCACCCGTTGTCTGCCGTCTGTCTCTTCTTGCCTGTAGGACAATTTACTGGTCGTCCGACGCCGTGGTTTCTCGTGGACGACCACTGCTAATTTCTCGGACAGCTGTTCCTGTCGTTTGAAATGCTTTCCAAGCTCGTGAAACGATGCTGTGAGCGATACCGAACTCCTCGGCCACACCAGTCCCACTTCGACCTTCGTCCAACTTCCCAATGACACGACCTCGGGTAAATTCATCCAGATGTCGTCTATTGGATTGCGGGTGGCCATATCACACGGTGGTAGCAACTCGACGTCGTTCAAACCGATGTACACTGTGCAATAGCTTTCACCGAATTGCTGAGTGTACACCACCCGTGTGCTTTATGCCCTTCCGAAACTCCCCTGCCCCACCTGCGTCATGCTGCATATATGCGCATGCCCTACCGTACCGAATCCTAGTCTATCTCCTGAGTGGTCTTTCGGTCCGTTCTGCCAGCTCGTTCCGCTGTTATGCTAATTTCTCTTCTTAGTCCTTAATTTTTACATACCAGTGTATGTATGTTCTACAGTGATTTTTTTCATTGAACGTTTTAAAAAACACTTCGACAGGATGTCTCAGATCAGATCATATGTAGACGATTTTTAGGGAGTGTCTGACCATAGGTTTTAAACAATCCTTAGAAATAGGAAGCTAGGAGATTTGTGGTAGAGTGCTCAATAGTAAAGTCACACAGAAGCAAGGTAAACCGCCATTATTTGTTACCGGAGGACCAGTATCCGGTGTCCGATGCACGGCTGGTATTTAGTGGTTTGAGCGTTCGTACTAGGCTTGTGTAGTTCACGAACTACCTAGTTCAAAAAAGCCGTTCCCACAAGTGAGCCGGGTGAACCAGTTCAGGGCCGCCTCGCCAGTTAGTTCATTTACTTTGCTCGCGCACCGAGCGCATGCGCATTGCACAATGACAGCTAATGCGAGCCGAGGCGTGCCGCATGTCCACTACCAGTCGACCACGAGTCCACGATTGTCGACACGAATTGTTGTTACAAACTAACAAAGGAATTCTCGCTTTATAAAGTTTGCTCTCAAAGCAGTGTCTTTCATTCAGCGTTTCATCATGTTTTTGTCACAGTTGTGTTAAGTTCAAAGCTCTGCATCTGCAAGTTAGTTACTTTACATTCTATCCACTTTTAATTATTTTAGTTTATGCAGTGAGCCTAATCCTCTTGTGAATAACGTTATAATGTCCTCAAAGAGGAAACACGGGTCATGTGGACACACTTTAGTGAAGAGCGTGATAGAAAGAGGGCAAAATGCAAATATTGTTCACAGCTGATTAGCATTGTAAATGGCTCAAACGGAAATCTCGGTCGCCATATGAAACTTAAACATCCTTTAATCCCTCTCACAATTGAACGGCAACCATTTGAATCCTCTGAACTACACAGTTCAACTTCGCCAGAAGACATCCATGCTGCTTCGATATCGACTCCTCCTTCCACATCGACCCAGCCTCCGATGACTCATTTTGTTCGTAGGCCACAACCAATTCGTAAAATCGAACAGATCGATAAACCAGTTGTCAAAATGGTGGCTAAAGGACACCATGCTATACGAATTGTTGATGATCCAGAAGTGCGCGCCTGAATACAAATGGTATCCCACTGTCCGGATTATCAACTTCCTACTAGGAAAAAGGTTTTCTGAAAATTTATTACCCTAAGTGTACATCGAACTGATAACGGAAATCAAAATAAAAGTACACGCTGCTGCAGCATTGTGCCTTACTACTGATGGCTGGACCTCCTGCAATAATACAAGTTATACTGCGATAACAGTACACTTCCTGGATAATTCTACCAAACTTTGCTCTGCCTTGATTGGTTGCATAGAATACAACGATAGACACACAAGTGTAAATCTGTGCAATTTTAATAAAGACACTATGGCAGAGTGGCAGATATTGCATAAAATTGCTGCTGTCGTTAGCGACAACAGTGCTAACATTATCGGAGCAGTTAAACTTGGTGAGTGGCGATTTATTGGATGCTTTGCGCGTTTACTTAATCTGGTGATTCAAAAAGCCACCGAAGAGATTGACTGTGTCCTTGTTAAAGTAAAATCTATTGTGGAGTACTTTAAAAGAAGTTCACAAGGACTAAATAAATTAATAAAAATTCAAAAACAAAATAATTTGCCCGTGTTCAAACTAAAACAAGATGTATCAACTCGTTGGAATTCTACGTATGATATGTTAAATCGTGTGGTAAAGATAAAAGATGGCTTTATCACCGCTGTTGCGCTCTTGCGCTGAGATCTTATCCTAGATCAACAAGACTGGGACGTCATAGAGGAGGTGCTGCCAATTTTAAAACCTTTTTACGAAGTTACTGTCGAAATTTGTTCCGAAAAAAATGTGACCTTGTCAAAGGTAATTGTTTTTGTAAACTGATTCAAAATTTCTTAGTTAAATGCTCCCCGAAAAATGGTAAAGTAATTGCCTTAAAATCTGTTTTACAGAACGAAATGTACTCTAGGTTTCGAGACGTGGAGCAAAATATGTTGTACGTGGAATCTTATCTTGGATCCAAGGTTTAAACAAAGGGGCTTTAAAAATCAAACAGCCTCCGACAATGCACTTAGAGGACTTCGGAGCAAAATTGGTATGGTGAAGTTGACTCAAGACGTTGAAACAGTAAACAAAGACTCACAAATCCTTCAGCGTGTAGTAATGGTGATTTGGGAAGAAAAGTCAGTATCTGGGACGAATACGATGAGGAGATGGGGAAAATAACAAGACCAGGCAACAAAGTCGCCGCTGGCATTAGAGAGCTGGAAAAATTTTTAAATGAAGATTATTAGGAACGTAAACAAAATCCGTTTGAATGGTGGCAAGAAAGGAGAAATCTATATCCCCATCTCTATGCATATATATTAAAAATATTTTGTATTGTTGCAACATCTGTTCCTTGTGAACGGGTATTTTCAGGTGCTGGCCAAATAATAAATGTGAGAAGGACTTTGCTGAAATCCAGGAAAGTTTCAGAATTATTATTTTTGCCCAACAATATGTAATATGTGCCCGATACCATTTTATCATTTGTTTGCATTTTTTATAGTCAAAACTTTAAATTTATTTATTGCTGTTGTAAGTTTCTGCTCTACTAACTGCTGGCCAAGGTCATATTTATATGTACTTACTTTTTGTAGTCACACTGTACAATTTTTGGACTCCACTGTTCTATATATATTCCAAATCAAATTACTTCACTACCACAATTTTTGCCAATATGTACTGTTGTAAGTTTCCGCTCTGCTCAGAGGCGGTCAAGGTCATTAAATTGTGTTTAATTTCATTTTTTTGCGGCCACACTCTACATTTTGTGGACTTCAATTTATTATACATATATTTTAAATTAAATTACTTCACTACCGTAATTTTTAAATATTTTTACTGTTGTAAGTTTCTGCTCTGTGCAGAGGTGGTCAAGGTCACAATTACCTAATTTCGCTGAATTTTATTTTTTTTGCGGTCATACTGTACATTTTATAGGTTTCAGTTTACTATAAATATATTTTAAATCAAATTACTTTGCTACCTTAATATTTGCAAAATTTTACTGTTGTAAGTTTCCCCTCTACTCAGATGAATTCAAGGTCACACTCTTTTACAGAAGCTTACGAATTTAGCTTTGTTTCATTTTTTTGCGGTCGCACCTCTAACCCTGGACACACGGATGAGACTGTTTTGCCACTGGTGTAACTTTTCAAACTTTTTTCTTGCTGTGAACAACGCATTGTGTTAATTGTTTTTTTTAATTTTGCATTTCTGCTTGTGAACACACGTAGTACTGTACTTGAACAATTTCTTTAAAGGAAAATGTTTTTTTTTTATTTTGTTAATCTAAAGGAAATTTTAACGTCATGACACGTAGACAATACCTATCGCCTCCTTAACTCCCTTCCTTCGCGCCGGCGACCTTACCTTATGCTCCTCTCTTCCAATAACAAGACCGGACAACAAAGTCGGTCACCCAGTCTTCCAAAGCAGTCGTCATCCACGTGAGTCCTGCTCCTTCGCTACCCTAGGAAAGGCTTCAGAGCGCTGGTATAGCTTTTTTTTTTTTTTTTTTTTTTGCGGGCTAAACGACCGACGTGGGAATCTCCTCGCCCTCGATGGGCTAAAAAGAAGTTGCCCGTCCATGATTTCGGGCCACTGGTTCCAGATAAGGGAGAGAGCCAGTGTTGTATGACAAACACAACATTTAAGCATCACCGGGATTCGAATCCAGACTCATCTCGGACGGATAGTTAGAAGCCAGCACTTAGACCACTCAGCAACCGGAGCTGCATGGATTAGCTTTAGACTCCACTTTCCATGTTGGAATCTACTACTTAGTACCACAAACAAACAGCACAGCAATTAGTAATAACCACCCTCAGTGAATTGCCATCCACCTTCCTCATTCGTCCCTGGCCATACGAATGTGGAAAAAGGATTGAACTAAGGATTTGGAAGAGTGGAGAACAATTTCATTTTCATGGCCCTGGGGAGTGGGGATGCTATTTTGATAACTTTTCTACGGAGACACACTTCCTAGGAGAAAATACGTAGGGCTACAAGACATAAAACACGAGTCTTGTTATTACTTGGGAAAAACCAGATTATATTTTAAAGTTCAAAAAATTGAGAAATAGCATGTCTCGAATTGGGTGGGCAAGACAAATTTCAGGGAGGGTTGTAGCCTACCTTAGCACCCCCTTGGCGACGTCCCTGTTCATAACTCATTAAACGTTCTCTGATTACGACTTACCGCGGTGCTCACTGAATGAACTATAAGAGCAAACTAGTTTACGACAGACCGCGGAGCTCAGTGATCTGCGAAATGAATGAACTATAACAGCAAACTAGTTTAAGACAGACCGCGGAGCTCAGTGAGCTGCGAACTGAATGAACTATAACAGCAAACTAGTTTAAGACAGACCGCGGAGCTCAGTGAGCTGCGAACTGAATGAACTATAACAGCAAACTAGTTTAAGACAGACCGCGGAGCCTACTGAGCCGTCAACTAAATGAACTAATTAAGTGAACTAGTTCACTAAAGAGATCTGAACTATGTCGAGAGCTCTTTGTCGTGAAGTAAGATGCGCAAGCCTAGTGTCAAGTTTAATTATTAAAATTTCGCTTTTTAAGCGTTTCCATAAAAAAGTACATGATGGACTCTAAAGGAACTAATTGAAATTTTTATTTTATTTGTAAGAGTTTTTTGAGATAAAATACTGTAGATCACACAATTACAGAAATAAGATTTGATGTACAATCTTCTAAAAAGCGACAAAGGATATTGATATAAGTATGTTAATGTTTATACGTAAGTCCCTTGTTGAATGCCTGAAATGCAGTTTCATCCAGTTTTAGTGGTTCTAAAATACAAAGAACTTCAATAATTCTCATTTTTCACGTTTTCACAACTTACGAATACAGGTACCGTTTTTTCTTGGCTGGGGTAAGTTTCTTCAGATTTCCAGCGTAATACGAAGCAAAATAGAATAGGAACATATGTAAGAGCATTAGGATCCGTTTCAAGATTTTCGGTAATCTACATAACATATTTGATACGAAAAACTGTATTTTCTGAAATTTACGTTATGAAATTTGTATTATGTCTGTGGTAATAATTTTTAAGAAAAAGGATTAAGATTTTCTGCTTTAAAAGTGAGCAGATAGATGTCTGCCTGGTTTTCTCTTATTTTCCATAAGCAATACAATATAGTAGTAGGAAAGCCTCAATGCCTCTCTCTTAACAGTTTCACTCGAACCCCAGCTGGAGCTGTTGCTACAGAAAATCTAACATCCCTTATTAATATGAGCAACGGCCTCTTGCTCTAAATTCACTGTTAGTGTACTGACCAGAATTCCAGAGTAATTTTAATTTCCTCCACTTTTCTTGATCATCTCTCCAACCAGATCTTTTAAATCTTCCGTTAAATTTCACTTATCGTGCCACTCAAGGCGTCGTTTATCTCCCCAACTTTTATATTAGCAAGTCCTACTTTTTTTGTTGCGTCACATTCTCAGTAACTGATACAAACGCAGTGTGGTTCTCTTGGGAATCTTGATTGCAGTCAAGAAAAAGCTTACGCTAGACGCCATCAATCCATGATTTTGAATATTCCCCGTATGCTGCCGAAATGCTGGAGATACCTTTCGTGATGTCCTATGACTTTCAGTAAAAGGCGCACCTAGACATTTTTGCACCCGGGGCAAACCGCAAAATTATTACGCCCACATGTGTCTTTTTTTAACTTAAGGAACACCGTGAGTAACTCCAATGGATACATGTATCAGCAGTCGCCAGTCCATAATTCAGGGACCCCGGTCCCAGGGAAAGAGAGAGAGAGAGAGAGAGAGAGAGTGACAGAATTATGCAGAAGGACAGATACAGAGAGAGACAGATAGAGAGAGATAGAGATATATATATATAGAGAGAGAGAGAGACAGAGAGTGATAGAGAGAGAGAGAGAGACAGTGCCGTATTACCAGCAATATACCCAGCCTCATCCGCGACACCAAAACGGACCTACACGGTGAACGGATGAATATCGTTAAAACAATTAGCGATATAACTAAATGTTGGATGCACAGTAAACCGGGACCGCCCAGGTGGCCGAGAGCTAAGAATCGCTGTCTTCTGACCAAGCGTCCGAGGTGCTATATGGCTCGTGAGTTTGTCCTGAGGCACTGGCCGTCTCACTTTTGTGGAACCAGTGGCTCTAAATGATGGACAGGTGACTGCTTATCCGTATCACCATGTATTGCTAAAATAATTTTCGAGAGGAAATTTGTGTTGGTAACTTTCTGAGATAATATTATTTACGGTTTAAATCGTTTCTTGAATATTCTGCTGTACCTCTTGTTTCAGACTGTGGTCACTGTGTAAGTTGTGGTCTGTTTCATCATGCCATATGATATTTCGACCGAGCTTGTATATACAGACCGTTGAAATCAGTGTTATGAATTTCAGAATGGGTATGTGATTTAAAATCTTAGAATTATACAGTATCTAATTGATTTTAAATTCACGGAAATCAATGTACATACTGTAGATACAGATAAACGTTTTAAAAATTATATATTCCCAAAGGAGCTTTTTCGTTAATAGCGTTTCATATTAAATTAGCTTAAAAAACATGCGAAAATGAATGTCATGTATGTTGAAGTGAAAGATCATTTTAAGATAGCCACTTGCAGTATATTGTTCATAAGAGACTGTATATTAAAAAATAAGTGTTAAGTTTTTAGAGAAATGTTCAATAAATTTGGTGTTGCGATTTGCCTTTAACTAGGCTTTCTGGAAAGAGATATGCGGGGGACTTCACTCTCTACTGGATTTCGTGACGTACCTTTATCTTAGAAGATAGGGCTAAACGTTAAGGTGTGCTATTGTCAATCAGGATTGGGTTTAACATATTGCTTACTACGTTGCTCTCCAGTGGCTTTATGGTACGTGTGCGTCTTTTGCTAACCTGTACGTTAATATTGTATTCACGACCAAACATCTTTCAAGAAAGAAAAATATATCTACTGTTATTTAGTCCTCGCCCTCTGTTATTGCTCCCGCAATAATTAGTGCTTTCTTAATCACTTCTGTGTTCATGACACAGCTCTTAGAAGTCATTATTTTTACTGCTCGAAATAGCCTCATTAAGATATATTTTACAAGTTTTATTTACACGCTTTCTAATGAAAACTTGCCACCGGTATTTTGAAATAGTCGGCAAAAAATGAAGGTAAATATCCCTAGTTTCAACCATTGAGAGATGACAATGAACTTGTATAAGAAAGGAGAAATACTTTTCAAAAAGTCGAAAAATTTTCAAAGTCAGTTATTTCCTTTCTTTGAAGCTTTCACCTTTGTCAAGGTACTTACTGGGTATACGCTTTCAAAGCTTCGAACGCTTTATTTAGACCCTAAAAATGGGGTTCACCCTCTATTTATTACAATAATTGTAATTTAGAAATTTCCGAACGCGTAATATTGCCTCATTCACCACATGAGAAAGGTGCTTCTTCCAAGTTGTAAAGAATGATTGTTTAATTTTGCCATCTACACGTTGTTCTGCAGTCGGATATGAATGATTCGGTTTCAGTCATACAAAACATACACAATATGAATTAATTTTCGTAGCAATACAGCAAATATGGTAAAACTCGAACATTGTCACCACTGTAACATTTCAAGTCAACAAAGTAGCATGCACTGTGCGCTTCTAGCATTGTTACTTTACGCATCGCAGTTTCCCACATTTTGATCAGCTCTTTGTTAGTAAAAAATATAAAAACATCAAAAGGATCATCTCAGTGTATTTATCCCTCTCACTGCTAAATTTAGTATGAGTGAGATCTTTAATTTAGGAACAGTTTCTATTCGTAGATTTACTTCCGGACAAAGAACGTAAAGCAATCGTTGAAGAATAGACGGGTTAGTCAACAAGCAGCTGCTAACCACGCTGGGAAAATTGATTCACAGATATTTTTCGCAATAAAGCATAATATAACTTATTTTTTTTCCACAGGGAATGTGATTTGATTTCACGATAGGGCGATAACATCAGCACCAACAGTGTTCTTAACTGTTAGGGTAGTTTGAGCTAAAACCACTTCATACATGGAACATGCTAGACTTTCTGTGTTAAGAAATATGCATTTAGTCGAAACATGTTTTGCTTCCTACAGTCCCCTACATGAACTTATGACGAAGTTAAAGACTTATGATAATGTTATTATTGATTTTAGATCATTATTTATTGCTAGCAGTAAAGTTGATATTATTTGCTTCAGAGTAATAATCTATAATGCGGTCCGTTAGTTTAACATAATCATTCGCCTGATTAAATTGCAGGTAATTTTGAAAATTTCTATCAACAAATTATATTAGGGGAAAATGAATAGATATCCGGGGGATATAAATAATTACTGCTACCTAAAGAGTAAGTAGCAGCTTACTAAAAAAATAATTGTCACCAAACTCGGTTGCATTTTTAAAGTTGTTGGGGAGTGACGACAATTGTCATAACCAGGACGGAAAACTCCCCCACACTACATTAGCTTGCTAAATGTGTGTATTACCGATATCGATAAGACATAAGTAGTAATAATCATTAGTGATTTCCACATAAATCTAGAGTTACAGCTGCTATGCTTCACTTGCTTTTCCTTGCATGAATCCTTTATTTTAAGTCATCTGGCGAGGTACAAACTTGGCTAATTCTGTATTCAAACCGTTACCCTAGTCCAATAATTAAAGATCGGCCGACAGAGGCAGCACGCCAGCGATTCTTCGATTGTTTCTCACAGGACACAATTATTAATAGGGTAGTTTCATAATCATTGGCCGATGCCGACAAGGCGAATTTGCATAGCCGGCTACAAAGGACGCCTCGTAGGAGTAACTACTAAACGCACATGCAAATTGAATCGGTTTAGTTCACGTGTATAAAACGGTATTTCAGACAGATCTCAGCCGTTGGTGAAGTGATGGAGCAACCTGACGTGAGATCAGTATATTTTGCACGAATTCAAATTTGCCCGAAATGTGTCCGAAATGGTCGCAAATGCAATATAACGTAGGTTGTAGGAACGCCGAGTGACAGAACTGTCCGTAGATTGTTTTCCAAGTTACATGCCGGTAATGTTGCCATCGACCATAAGCCAGGAGCCTTTCGTCCGGTTCTGCGTGACAATGTACATTTAAGGCGGGAAGTGGAAGAAAAACCAACGTCCAGAGTACATGAGCTCAGTACCGAACTTTTCGAATCATCAGCGATAGTTTCCAGACACCTGGCAGGTATGGGCAAATTTAAAAACTGGATACCTGAGTTCCACACGAACTCACCGAACAGCAGCAGATACGACGTCTGGAAACATGCATTGCCCTCCAAAAACGGAGGCTAGTGCACCCTTTCTGCATCGGATCCTTACGGTTGATGAAAAATGGGTGCTTTATGAAAAAAGGAAGCGAACAGCGCCGTGGTTCGATAAAGGGGAACCTCCCAAACACATGTCCATACCCGAGTTGCACCCACAGAAGGTTCTGATCTCTGTGTGGTGGACTGCCAGGACTGTGGTTCATTATGAGTTTTTGCCACTAAGTCAAACAATCACAACGGACGTGTGCTGCTGTCAGCCGAACGAATGTCACCAGAAATTATGCAGCAAACTACCATCGCTTGCCAATCGTTTGTGTCCCATACTGCTTCAGGATGGCGCACAACCACATGTGTCGATTTGAAGCATGCGAAAAATCAACGCCTTGGAATACCAGGTACTCTCTCACCCTGTTTATTCACCTGACCCTCCCCCTCCGACTTTCACATGTTTCACCATTTGGACCATTGTTTGAGAGGCAAAGGGTTCGCTAACAAGGATGCTCGGATTTTCGCCGTTAGCCATTCTTTGGTCAACTGTGATGCCAGTTTCTGCCACCGTGGCATGTTTGCACTGAATACACGTTGGGAACAGTGTATTGCTGCCGATGGCGGAATTGTTTCGGAATAAAATGCATTTCGTCGTCTGTTACTGCTATTTGTTTCTTTGTGTCTGAATCGGCCAATAATTACAAAACGACCCAGTACAACTCCGTTCTGAGACTCTTTAAGGGCATGAGGACTTTCTTTTGCTTCTCAAGCGTGAATATTCGGACATCTGACATTTAATCATTAGTTGGATTTGTAAGACCGCATTCAAAAGGCTCACCCGCAAGGTGTGCGGGGTAATACCGTTTCCCTGAAATGAAAGCTCTCAAGATTTCAAAACACCACATCACACTGGTTATAAAATGTCATTGAACGAATGCCTAGTTACGGCCTTTAAATAGGAACACCCAGTTTAAATACGAGTTATTGCTTCATTAAGAAAAGTTTATGTATAATAAAAAACGTAAATAATATAATGCATGTTCCAACTATTAGAATAAATTTCAAGCCTTTTAAGCGTTTTCTCCCCCCCCCCCCTTTTTTTTTTACCATTTGGTTGCCTGAGAGAAAACATTTCACCTGAAAGAGAAACAGGAGCGTAGGTCTAAGAAACAATGCTTGAAATACTTCATAAAGAATAAGCTGTATTTTCAACGAGGCTTAATATGGCATTTCAAATTAATTACGAGGAATTGTGCACCAGTTATGTTGAACATCAAATATGTAGTAAATCTATACTATCTACCAGGATACCACGTGCACAACCCAACGTCCTATCTTTAAACGAATATAACGTCGTATCTATTTGCTGTCAAGTCAAGTAACCGCGTTCACTTGCTAAACGTTTTATTATGCAGATTGCAGTTTCTGTTAAATTTCCTTGAAAAATCTATCTGGTTTATGTGTGAAAGCTTGGAAACGTTTATTTATGTATTCCTACGCCAACAAATCGGATTACTATTATAGTTTTAGTGTTTTGAACATAGCATTTTTTTATTTTCAGTTGCCAATTTTCAAAAGTTTATGTTGTACATAAATATGTACAACATAAACTTCAAAGTTATTAAAAATTAGAATTTTTTTAAATTTCTACATCATGTGGAATAAATAAAGTCAAAATGCCCCGTGGAATTTGCAGTTGAACTATAATGTGTTGTTAATTGTAAAGTGTAACAAACTTCATGTGATTTTCCACTTCTAGATTTTTTTCAGTGACGGTTTTTTGAATTTCAATTTCTATTTTCCTAGAAATTTATTTCAGCAAATATCACGTGTCCTTGAAGAGAAGATATGTTTGTCTACATAAATGCTGCACTATTAAACCTTCAGTTAGGTTGACTCTTTTGAATATAAAAAAAATCAGCTAAATGAGCTCAATAGTATGTGATGTGTTTTTTAAAGTGACAGTAAAAATACTGTTATAACGTATGAGTCACTATAAAGGATGCAATGAAAAAGAAAGCTACCCTGATAAAATATTTCAGTAATTCTAAAACGATAGGCAAGAAGACATATCTTAAGTGATTTACATTCTGTATTATTTAATTACAAGATTATATGTGTCGTAGTATTGCGTAACAGGTGTTGCTCTTTGAGTGTCTGAGAACTTTTCAGAAGAAAATAGCCCACGCTCTAAATCTGATGATTCCATTTATGCGATGACATGCGTACTACCTCTGAAGAACATGCAATTATTTTCAGTTTAAACTGTAGCTCAAAACATTGATCATAATTATACGAAATTACAATCGAGACTTTACTTTAAAAGAATGTAATAGGAACTGCAGTTTTGCAATCCCGGTGGCGCAATAATCTAAGACTTGGTTTCTGACCATTCGTGGGAGACTGGTCCAGGTTCGAATCCCCGGGTGAATTTTGCATTGTCTTAAGGCACTGATTTTCTGAGAACTCACCTTCATGTTACTAGGCAAGCAAAACATGTCATTCCAACGTCTTGAGATTGCTTTCTTGCAGGCAATTAACTACAACGAAATTCCTTAAAAGAGTCTAAGCATCTCTTGGTTAGTTACAAAGTGGCTAACAAAGTTTCACCATTTTGCACAGTTATGAATTTTTTTCCTTTTCCTTTTTTTTTCAAAGCAAAGTGGGGGAGATTTCTCCCTTTCTTTAGCCTGAGCACCAAGCTTCTGTCCACTTGGTTGTTAAAAAATGACTGATCTGTTTCCTATTGATTCACCCCAAAATATAAGTTCTTTTGTGCTATCGATTGTTCGTGCTGAATTATTTCAATTTTTGCTTTTTCGGAAAAGTTGAATACACGCATAGCTGAGTGAGTTATGCTTATAATAAAATTTAAGGGTGATTTTCATTAACCACCGGAAATAAAGTTCAATGAATTTACAAAAGCTTCCATCTTTTAAGCAGGTGGATGAACTGAAATACAGGCGGACTGAGTCCTATTTAGTGTCTATTTGTCCACGACCCTGTGTATTTGGGTAATTATAAAAAAGTATATCCGAACTTCTGCCTTTAATGAAACTTTGATTTCCCGCAGTAATGTACTTGAAAAGAAAAACTTAAATACTTAACAAAAATACAAATTAATTAATTTTAAATTGTAGGGAGAAATATGGTTCTTTGAGGTGTTAAATAAGTTACGGAACGATTAATTATGACGCAAGATGGAGGTAAATACCTGCATACAGCTACTTAATGTTGTTTACGGTACATAAATAATATCAGAACCCTATTCTTGGAGTAATAAAGCAATAACCTTTCAGATTGGTAAAACTACTATGAAATCTTGAGAAATACTTAGCGGTTATTGTAAAGTATAAAATATTATTTCCATCCAGTCACTTTCGCCGCCCCGAGTGACATTGGGTGTAGCACCACCGTGAACAGTACAGAGAAACCTTCGCGGTTGCAAGAAGCAAGCTCCTGTTTCTTTAGATGAGACAAAGAGATGACATCAATCGGCTCCAATATTTTGAATTTAGTAATATGTTCTTAACCAGAATATAAGGCAAAAGCAATTTTAGAATACTGATAAGGTTGCTTGTCTTCATTGCAATATTCTGTTTAGAGATAAATAATAAGGCATATTAATTTACACTTTAATTTCTGTAAACTAAATTCTATTTATATTTGAATTACAAACAGTTTTAAACAACCAAATTTTCTAATCTTCTTCTAAATCAGCCTTTTATTTGGCTGTTTAAAAGGTGGACGTCAAGTAATTTGGCTCCCATACTTCCAATTGAAAAATGTCTGTACACATTTTCTTCACAATTATTGCTTTCCGAAGAATGAAAATTTGAACATCGATTAAAATAGCTTCATTTTATAACTTGAAATACTTAATATTTTCGAAAATATAACCATAATTATGCAATCCAAAATTTATTTGCTACTGACGTCATCAAAGTACAGGTCGCGCCATCTGTTTTCTGGTTTCAACACCATCACAGGAAAAGTTATAGATTTTTAATATAATTGTGGTTATGTTTTAGAAAATATTAAATGTTCCAAGTTATAATATGAAATTATTTTAATCGATGTTCAAATTTTCATCCTTGGGAACACACTAATTGTAAAGGAAATGTATACAGAAGCTTTTCCATTGGAAGTATAGGAACGAAAATTACTTGACGTCCACTTTAACTTAGCCGTTGCTGCACCGTTCGTTTTCTACAGCTACCATCAGAATTTTCTTTTATTGAAATTTAATTTCATTAAAATATCCATGAAAACAGTAACAGAAAGAATTGTTTTTATTTTCTTTAAAATTCTTTCTACAGGATCTTGTTCGATGCCTTTTTTCCAGGAGCCTTATTTGTATATCTGACATATAGGTTGTTTTCAGTCACCTGAGTCAAAAAAATGATACATTGGAAACAATTACATTTTTCTAGGATATGCACCATGATACGCTAAAAAAACATTATCTCCTTGTGAACAGCTCAGAAACCTACTCATAAATTACCTGCTCGAGAATTATTTTGCTCTGAAATGGCGATCGATCGCCGATCTTTGGAATTCCCTCCGATTCTGCCTGCGCTGCACGACACATGAAAACGTGTTGACAAAAATATGAAGCACAGGAACGAAAATCATCAGGAAAGGGACACTTGGTAAAACGCTGTAAGGGTGAGGGATATTGAAGAACTTTTGAGCACCGAAAAAGGCTTTATCATAAATCACCAATACAAATTATGGATCACATCTTAAAAGAAAAAGAACTAAATACGACAGAGGTTAAGCAAATAAGAATTTAACTACTTTACAACTTGGTGAATGAAAACTGATACTGCCATATACTCATATGTGAAGTTTGATTTGAAAATCTGATGGAAATCGAGTTATTCTTAAAGTTTTTTGGTGTTTGCGAGCCGTTCGTAGAAAATAAAGCTTTTGCCTACCAGTCCGTCCTTTTAATTCGAACAACATATTTTTGCAACGAATAGTGATTGCTCATACCTACTTGTTTTAGACACTTGTTTTCAGTTTTCATAATTCATCAGCCGATCTATCCAAGAACTATGAGTACTCAAATGCATATTTTTATCATTTCATGTAAGTTGTGCTTTTTTTTTTAAATTGGATCTTGAAAAGGACACCATATTGTAAAGTACCGAACGGATATTTACTCTTATGCCTAGATGTAAAGCATCATGAAAAACCGACAGATCATCACGTGGAAAAGAACTCTTAAAAATTCCAGAAAAGAAAAAAAAAACATGGAAGACACGACTACAATGGTTCGTTAAGCAAATGCTCTGGCAAAGTGGACGGAACTGCATGAAATTTCTCGTTTCCGTCTAGTGGGATTTGCTGAAGTTAGACGGTCCCACAGCAGCATATATATGCGCTGAGGGAATATATGTGCCAGTGCTCTCTCAAAGATTAGCTTAAGGTATCAAATTACAACCCCATGTGTGGTGCGTTCATCAGCAAAAATCCCTTTTCCCACGTCGAACTGCTTGTGGTAGAAACGTTGGGTGGAAGAATGTTTTCCCCTTGCTTCGCTGCGTGTGCAATTTGAGAGAGAGAGAGAGAGAGAGAGAGAGAGAGAGAGAGAGAGAGAACGCCATGAAATTCTCCTGTTTTGGCAGCAGCCAGTAGGAGGATGCTGGTCACGTGAGCCCTCTCTGATTCGTTCAGGCATTCTCAAGATGGCTTCTGTTCTTTCTGCGTGTTTCGGGAAGAAGCGATATATTTGGTCTTCTTGCGATGGTGTCTTTGAGGGAAAAGAAAAGGCATGTTTTTTTCAGATAGACAGAAATTTCACGCAGGGTGTATATCCTTCGCCAGCGCACTAAATCTTTTAGTATTGAAATATTCCGTAACTAGGAGCTGGGATGCTTCCTGAAACGCAGGGCCTAATACCTCGCTAAATGCAACTCAGGAGGAGCAACCCCGGTAAAAACATCCTACATGCTGAGAAAAACAGATATCACCTGTATGGTGGTAAACAACCCGCCAGCATTACCCTCCAAGCCATGGTAAGAAACCCGAGAAAAAAAGGGACAGCTGTCTGGAGAAAGGGCTCCCAGCAAGACAGGACTCTGTCAACCAACTAATTAGCCACCCCAAAGGAACGTGGTTCTGGGGTGCCCTGCGCTGTCACCTCAGCCTGATATTGAAGTCCATGTGTTAGCAACTTAGCTCTAATTCTCTCTCTGGGAACAATCTATTGTACTTCAAATCAGTGTGTGGAACAGTAAGATCAATTCGCAAACCATGAGTATCACAGTAGACAGCGAGACCTAAAGTATTGCTCTTTAAATTCCTTTTATTTTTTTACCTGGTTGTCTTCGTTTATACGCAAGTAGTGTCCTCCTTACAGCCGAACTGCAGAATTTTTAAATTTGTTTTCTATTTACCGTGAAGACCACTACTAAAATTTTATTTCTAAATGTCCACTTCACGTGTTAACACAGAAATGTAATTATAAGCTCAACGTACCACAAATACACTGTAGGACATATATTAAATAACGACGAATATCCAACTGATATCCTAATTAAAGGCTCATACGTACTATTTGGCATCTTAGAGAAAAGATTCTAAACTTAGCTGCACTTACTAAGCAGCTTCAATTATTTTATACACAAAAAGGTGACAGTACCTTTGCCTTAAACATATTGTTCATTTTAGTATATATAAAATGTTCTATGTTAACCATGCTTATTTCCGTATATTTTTAGCTAATTCTATATCGAACACATATTAAAGAATAGCTTTCCAAAGATATTGGCTTCAGTACGGTTCTGTAAAGCTAAATTTCTGCACACTGCTTTCCAGCAATTTAAATGCAATTTTAATGAAAACATTCGTATCACTTGAAAAATTCAGACCTGTATCACTTTAAAAATTCGTATCACATATTTATTCAGCAAATAAGAAAAATAATTTACGATGTATCTACAGTTTAAAAAGCAGGATGGAGTTTTCATATTTCTAACGATATTTGCTAACGAAATATAACGGAAACATGGTATATTTTGTTTATCCTTGTAATTTAGATAAACATAAACGAATGTGATACGGCTGTGCCTCTGGAGCTCAAACCTACGAGAGGTTTCATACGCTCATTTGTTTTAAAAGTCATTATGCTTTTCTTAGAGAAACCTCAGAACCACAACAGATATGCAAACACCATGCAGGAACAAGAACAATTTATATTTTTCATTTTGCCCCCTGTTTCCAAGATAAAACCAGTATAAATAATAATCGTTTGTGTCTTAAAATACTTTACATCTTGACACAACTGTCTCCGTTGTTTATACTACAGTATGACGTACTTTCAGAGTTCCGATTTTCAGTTTGGAAGACGCATGAACAATATCCACTGATCCTTTTACATGCTTTGAATTATCGTTATCTCAAAGAGAAGTTTCTGTTTTTCTATGTTAAACCCGGAACCTCCCTAAATACGGGTTCGCTATAAATGGGTTTGACTGTATTTCGTACTGAATTTCGGTGAGGCGCCATATTTGACAAAAGAAATAGTATTTACTTCGCATTCAAGAAATTTTTGGCGAAAACTAAACATTCGGCTACATCAGTTTTAGACCGAAAGAGTCTGTCAATTACACAAACTCTTAATGCATTTTTCAATCTCAGGTAAATTACACTTTTCTTCTAAAGATAACAAGATTGAAACAAACGTGTGCATCCATTTGGCGAAAACTCATTGGTTTAAACCGAAATAAAGAAATGATGCATAGGCCAAGAATGTTGGAGTAATATTCATGTATATCTATGAAGGAGCAACATTTTTGTCAAGCCAGAATTTCCTTGGAAGCTTTTTATATATACACTGACGGAAAAAATATCCCAACACCACGAAAAAATAGTTGTAGAGGAATGAAATGGCGGCAAAACATTTGTATAGGTAACATATTTAATCGATTAAGGTTTCAAGATCACAGCTTATTGTAAGCGCCAGAAGAGCCATTTTAAATATGCGAAATGCTGGTACATTAATAACCGGTGTAACCGCCAGAATGTTGAATGCAAGCACGCAAACGTTCATGCATTGTGTCGTACAGGTGCTGGATGACAGTTTGTGGGATGGAGTTCCATGCCCGTTTCACTTGGTCGGTCAATACAGGGACGGTTAATGCTGGTTGGGGGTGACGCTGGAGTTGTCGTCCAATGATGTCCCATACGTGCTCGATTGGTGAAAGATCTGGTGATCTAGCAGGCCACGGCAAAATGTCGACACTCTGTAGAGAATGTTGGGTTACAACAGCGGTATGCGGGCGAGCGTTATCCTGTTGGAAAACACCGCCTGGAATGCTGTTCATGAATGGCAGCACTACAGGTTGAATCACCAGACAGACGTATAACTGTGCCATCAGGGTGCGTGGGATAACCACGAGAGTGCTCCTGCTGTCATAGGAAATTGCTCCTCAGACCATAACTCCAGGTGTAGGTCCAGTGTGTTTCGGCCGCAGACAGGTTTGTGGCAGGCGCTCACCTGGCCTCCGTCTAACCAACACACGGCCATCACTCTCACCCAGGCAGAACCGGCTTTCATCAGAAAACACAACAGATCTCCACTCCGTCCTCCAATGAGCTCTAGCTTGACACCACTGACATCGCAAACGGCAGTGGTTTGTAGTAAGTGAAATGCACGCTACAGGGCGTCTGGATCGGAGCTGTCCTTCAAGTAACCGATTTGTATCACTTTATTGTGTCACTGTTATGGCTACTGCAGCTCGAATTGCGGCCACAGGCAAGGTACGATGCGCCACGGCCACACGCCGTATACGGCGGTCTCCCCTCTCAGTAGTGCCACGTGCCCTGCTGGAACCCGGTTTGCTTGAGACAGTACCTTCCCTTGACCACCGCTGCCAACAATCATGCACAGTGGCTACATTCCTGCCAAGTCGTTTTGCAATATCGCGGAAAAAAATCCACCTTCTCGTAACCCTATTACACGACGTCGTTCAAACTCCGTGAGATGTTGATAATGGCTTCTTCGTCTTCTTAAAGGCATTCTTGACTAACATCAACACAGTACGTCGACTCTCAACGATAACTAACGCTCACGAACGTTACAGCGCGTATTTACAGCAAACCTGCTTTGCATGTTCCGAGGGGCGCTACTAGCACCACACGTATGCGCCGAGAGCGAAATTTGCATAGACGTCATCTTACAGATGTACTCTCACCGCCTACCAACTGTCGTTTATCTAACACAACCCCTTCTTGGCGTTGGGATTTTGTTTTCCCTCAGTGTATATTGAACATTATATCTTGTTAAATAGGGCCTACGTATGACTTTTCCCAATATGACTAAGAAATCAAACAAAAGCTCCGACAACACGCGCACGCTCAGTTTGTTTTGATATCTTTAAGTTTCGATTATTTCCCCTTTTGTTTCAAAAGCTACAGGAAAGTAAGAATTCATTGATAGCTACAACTGGTTTACAAAATCAGGAAATTTTTCTAATTCGCTTTCTAAGGTTGGAACAGGAGCACTGCCTCCAAAAATTGGTGTTCAAATTATACATTTAATTTTTTTAAAAAGAAACGGTTGACAGAATAAAACAATTATTGACTAAAATCTTTACCGAAACAAAAGTGAATTTAATAATTTTTTACGTTTGACTTGAAATAAATATTGCGTATACTGACGAAATTTATGTGAGGTATTTCCACATATGAACTACGTGAAAAGCTTTTTTTAAACATTTTTCAACAAATATAACTTCTTTTACGTAGGTTTCCTATTTATAAGACGACAATTCGCAAAGTGAAGGAGTGTAAATTTTGTAACTCGAGTAACTGAGAGATATTATTTATTTCGTATTTTCTTCACCTTCAAAACACCTACTGACCATATAATACAGCAAATAAGAAAAAATCTTAACATGAAGATAGGATGACTAATATATCTGCGGGTTGGATTGATATTTCTCTATTTTTGCTGTTCATGTAATTAAAAATGTATCTCACTTAATGGAATTGAGAACAGAAGTAAATAAATTATAATTATTTGGCTGAACGTGATTTCTTATCTTTGTGCCAAACGAAAAATATTTCACCATTTATGCACAAGCTCATGGACGCCTCTCCGAGATTGAATCTGGTGATATGCACTTTGATAATTAGCCGCATGTTTCAAATTACGGGTGGCAAGAGTTTATTACGAAATGTATGAGGAAACGACTTGTCAAATTAATGATGCTATTCGGAGTGTTAAAATTAATGAATTCTAAGTACAGTGTTATTAACCGTGAAGCTAATTAACAAATACTGAGTTATTGCTAGAGCAGTAACAGAAAGCGAGGACAGAATTATTGTAGTTTTATTTTTCTCTCTTGAAGAAGGTTTGGTCGTGAACACAACATTAACATACAAACTACTTAAAGTCTCCCACGTGCCATACAGGTACTAGAAAACAACGTATTAAACATGACAATTACCAAACGTCTAATTGACCACGCATTACCATTCAGCCTAGTTAAAGGCTCACATGTATCATTAGTTTCTAAGCATCTGCCCAAAACTTCCTTGCAACTGATTCTTTAATATATAATCTTTTTATTGACAATATACTGAAAGTACCGTCATTAAACTGGATCTTTTAGTTTAGCATATATTATATATATTTTCGCTTTTTTAAAAACTGATTTCATACAAACACATATTATAGTATAATTGCGATTCGGAATATATCATCTTCAATGTATACCTAAATTAATTCATTATTATGACATTGCTTTCTTTCAGTTGAAATGAGTTAGGTACTCTATCATTCTAAAATTACGTATCACATACGCATTCTGAAAGTCAGAACAATTGTTTTCGTAGTCTCTACGGCTTAACAAACTCAAGTGAAATCTTACATTACATGAAGAAAGAGACCAGAACTTGCACAGCGACGACAATCTGAAATCGGAGGTACAACAGAATTTGCCAGAAACGGTCTAAAACATAAATAATACTTTCCAAGTAACTTTCCGAGACAAATTTCCTCTCGAAATTAAATCAAGCATTACATAAGGATATGCACGGGAGTAATCCATAAAGAAAGTACCGTTTGAAGATCAAACAAAAAAATTATCATATTAAATACTTATTGTGCGATGAATTCTACACATTTTAATATATTTTTTAACAGATATCACGTGTGTGTTAAGGCATTTGTAATATCGTTGCAGACGTTTCCGGGTACTATTGTTATGGAAATTTGCCTCCTAGGTTCTGAGCCACCAGTAAACCGTCGTCTCCACATCATCGTACTCATCGAATCGCTGGGAACTGTTCCCGTTGCAAGGACTGCTGTTTTGATTGAAGTGTGATGTGAAGGAACAAAGTCGTATCACCAGTCATTATACGGATTAAAATATCATTATTTTCCTCTACGCACCACTCCAAAAATCCCAAAGTAAGTCCTTGGTACTGTGCTCTTCACTCAACATCTTTGTCAACCATCATGCTCACACTTTGGAGTGGTACGAAGCTGAAGCTTATGTGTAATGATTTAGTACAGTAATGATTTCGAACCTTCAGGGAAATCTTCTGAAACATCAGAAATTGTGAAGCGTCAGTTCCCATAATGCTTGCATTCACTCTCTTCACAAAATCTTTGGCGACAGAAAAGGCCTACTACTGCGAAATTCGTGATGAACGCTCTGTCATCTTTCATTATATGTTCGAATCCACTTCAGCACTATCCCTGCACTCATTGCCTTTTGTCAGTAAATTTTGTAAATTTTCCGAATTCGTTGGGCAGTTGTCGCATCCAGATACCTTGTCACAGACAGGAATTCGCAGTCGGCTAACCGTTTTATTTATTTAAACATTATTTATACATATCATAAGCCTTTACCCTAAACACAACCTCACAAAATTGCGCCAGGTCCTGTCTGATTGATGAGGCAAAACAACTGTACGTGTGCGACTGTGATGCAAATACTTGAGCGTGAGTGATGCGCGGACGGTTACAATTTCGTAGTTGGCTCTCGTAATAATGAAATGTAAAGGAAATATCGTTTACTTTCATACGTACGGTCTGGCTAAACTGAAAGAAAGTAACAGGATCGTTCTTCTGGATCTAAAACCCTATGACTGGGTGTCAAACTTTCTGGTGCATCTGAAACTTCTCATATGCACGGTTTTCTAAAAGCAACTTAAATACTCCCACGTACGCAGAAAAACATGTACAACAGGAGCAGATCGCACACTTATTCTCTATTAAGAAAATCATTTTCTCGGAAAATCGGTAAGAATTTCTTCCCACGTGACGTTCTGTTCTTTCTTTTCATGCTTTGCTTCTAGACATAAAAGTAGATATCCCCTAAACACACTACAGTGTGTTGTGTTTCGAAAGTTCCGATTTTTTTCGGAATTAATATACACAACTGTCCATTAAAATGGTAAAATACTTTTGACTCACATGAAATTAAAAAGTACATTTGCATATTATAATATCTTCGCCAGATCGACAAATGTATTATGAGTACAGAAAACAAGTGTCTAAATGATGTAGTTATAAGCAAGCCCTCCGTGTTTCAGAAGTATGATGTGTGAATAAAAGAACTGATTGATACGGGAAAGCTTTATATTGTACAAACGGTTCGGAATCATTGAAAAACTTTAGAGATAACTAGATCCCCATCAGTTGTTTTCAAATCAACTATACACAAATCTATGGCAGAATCATTTGGCATTCGCCAACATCATAAGTAATTAATTCTTGTGTGCTTAAATTTATCGTGTTATGATCATTATGTTTCAGGATATGATCAGTAAGTGCTAGGTATTGGTGATTTATGACAAACCTTTCTCCGGGATTAAAACGTTCATTGAAACGCTCATGCTTCCAGTGGATTACCAAATTTACATTTCCTACATATGACAGTTAGGGCTATAAAATGATAATCCTATACGTTGTTCCTGTGCAAAACGCTAAAAAGAAGGCTCCATTTTGTATTAAATTTTATCAGTACCCTATAGTGATGATTTGGATTCTTTTAGTAGGGATAGAAGTTCTTTATCATTAATTCTCATGATCTTGAATACCTACACTCCACACAAGGTTTCCAGCACTTCGCACACAATACGGAAGTGGAATGTGGGGTGCGGGAACAGAGTTCAGCAGTTGTTCAACCCAGCCACTAACTTCACGTCCTGTGTGTTTGCACCATTCGCACCGCCCTTAGTAATACACAACGGGGAAAACCCTCTAGGACAGTAAACACCCTGAAGATATTCAAGAGAGCTGAACATTATCGCATTTTTCTGCTGAAATGATTCGTAACTGAGCCATCTGAAAATATCTTATTTAATGGTATGCAGTGCCGTGTCACTTACATTAAAAGCTCCGGTTCATTTTTTAATCTGTTTATCTTTGTTTTTTTATTATATCGGTAAATAATTTTTGGTTCTCCTGATAAATCGTTCTTTTTTAATTCGTAAATGGAACACCCTGCTTTTCTGTATAAAACCTCAAAATAATTATGCAAAAGGAATAACATTACAAATTCAAATAAAAAAAATGCAGCCTTTGACGTGGCCGTATCACCTACGGATGATTAAGTACCGCACTGCAAAATCTCAGTAAACGTAAAAAGTGTGTTACGTTTCATTAGAAAAGCATATTTCATACAGTGCAAATTTGTTTATCAAACATTAGAAGTCACTCGTAAGAAATTGAAAAAGTGAAATATAATATTTAAGCTTTTCAATTTCTTTTTCTAGGATAGGACATTTATTTCGTAATCTGTTGAAGAAAGTGCTTGTCTTGCAGATGAGTGCTGCAATAATGATGAAACAGTAACTTCGTTGCCACGTAATAGAATTATGGAAAATGCATTATTAAATCAGAGTTCAATAGCAATAACACATATTTGGTTACATGGTCACTGAAATCTTCAGATACAATTGTACTTTTTTTCGCCGCAGTATTCATTCTTCCCGTTAATCAGAGTGTACTTTTTGAAAATCCTCACCTAAAATAAAAATTTTCACTTTCTGTTAAAGTAAGGTACGAAAAAAACTTCCTTTTCATTTAAACATTTTTAAAGCTATCCTAAAATGAACAAAATATTCTCTTGTAGTTTATCAAAAACCTCCTTAAGCAGAGATTGAATGTAAATTTCGTTGAAATAAGCGAACTTCTAAACAAATGTTTCCCCTAAAATCTACATTCTAATAAATGTTGGTACTGCTACTTTACATATTAGTTTACTTTAACTACCACTAGGACAATCTTGGTCGTTTCTGGGGCCTCCAACATATTTTCTTTGCGTGTATGTCGGGTTGATTGTGTGAATGCATTTTTCCCAACGACATTTCTTTTCCAAATAAAACGTTCACCAAGCATACTCAACCTCGCAGGATCTCTGTACCTTTTGCAGTATGAGAAGTTCTGCTATTGTACTCAAATTCCTTTTTCTATTTATTTGGCCTTAAATTTCTCCACTTTAAAAGTGGATGGGACATCTCGATTTTAAGGCATTCCCGCTTTATTTAAGACAGCGTAGGCTCATCCACAAAATTTCGGTTTCTCGTGCAAAGAGCTATATCTTCCGCTAACCTAAAATTGATTACGCAGTCTTGACCCGCTAACCTACATTTCGTTCATTTAATGGGATTGGCTGGTGCGTTTTATTTTAATCTATTTAGATTTATTTACTTATTTTATTTGCTTCAATTTCAGAAAGCCCATACTACACTATTTCACAAAGAATAATAAAAAATACAGAAAAAAGATATGTTCAAGTCAGTGACATGCTTGAACTTTGAGCGACGGAAAGGCTTCACTGTCATAAAACCGGCCATGTCAGAAACACCAGCTCTCCTAATCGATGCCATGTCAAAAACCGCAGCTGACACTAAATACAATTTGTTAGAATCAGCAAAATATATCAAAATACACTATCTGGAAAAAAATATCCGTAAAACAATGCTGTTTATACAATACGGCAGTTCTGGAAAAATCTGTAAGGAGTTGTTCATGTTGTTCTGCATCTGTAAGGAGTTGTTTATTCAGTTTATGACCGATGACTACAATTACATACTAGACTCTCCGTGGCACACTGTAATCACTAGAATATATTTGAAATAAACAAATTATGGAAATTGTTGAATAACAGTATACCTGATTTTTGTGTGTGTCAAATGAACAGAATTTAAATTCGTTTGAGATTTTATTCGATACCCGGAGTAGATAAAATGATTCTTAAAGGTTTTTACTTCAGAACAGATTCTGTTTGTTACGAAATTCATATTCTGCAAAGTTCGTTTACCCACGAATGTGCACCTACCTAGAGATTAAGATAAATTAGTAAAATGAAAACCAGAAGCAGATCGGAAAGTATGCACTCGTGGGATAAAATTTAATAAAAAGTGCAATTATTAATGTTTCTGTATTTGTTTCGTAGATAATTTTGTGAAGTTTTCTACATAGAAGAAAATTGTATTGTTACAGATTCAAAATTACTACAAGACTAAACCCATCGGAATCGACTATTTTATTTTTTGTTTGTTTTTTGAAAAGAATAAACTGGTACGAAACAACAAATGTAAACATTATTTGACTGACAAATTCATTCAATCATTTCAGTAAAGACCAGGTTCGTGAAATTTTATTTATTTGACTGAAGGTTTAACGACCACCGTGAGCAACTAAATGGGCTATAAGCAGTGGCCCGTCCCTAATTTAGGGTCACTGGTTCCGGGGAAGGTGAGAGCCAGTGCCGTAAGAGAAACCTATCATCCATGCCTCACCAGTATTCGATCCCGGACCCTTCACGAACGAATCAACGTTAGCCAGCGCTTAGACCACTACGCCCCCGGAGCGGCCAGATTGGTGATGATCATCACGACTGCATTTTTTCAGTCGTAAAATGTGAGTCGGAAGTCCACTCATCTCGATCATGAGCAAAACTTTAACTGGATACCGCACTCTTTCACTCTCATCTTCAGTCACAACTGTGTTTCTAAATGTTGTTGGAATGAGATTCGCGTCGCCAATACTCTTCGTTCTATCTTATATTAGACATATAGCTGCGACCCATTGATCGCTCAGGCCTTCCAGTAAGGCTCTTACGTTTCATTTTTTTATGCGGGAGAGATATTTTATATTTTATTAAGGGTAGGTATGCAATAAAATATTTGCTTACTTTAGGACTGATCGTAGAATACTTGGTATATACCACGTCTGACACGGAACTGAGCGCCTGATGGAGATAAGGGTCGCACGGTTCTCCAAAAGACTTTACATGGCAAATTTGCCACTCTGTGATGCCCGAACCGTTGCCCCAATTTCAGTTTTCTCTTTGGCCTGCACATGCACATCGTAAGAAATTTATTTTAATACCCGAGACATATTTTTACGTTAAGCCGTTCTTTTAAAATATGTCTCACAGTGAAAAACCTTATAGAA
Source organism: Macrothele yani (assembly GCA_039090855.1). Classification (NCBI taxonomy): domain Eukaryota; kingdom Metazoa; phylum Arthropoda; class Arachnida; order Araneae; family Macrothelidae; genus Macrothele; species Macrothele yani. The sequence continues at coordinate 159,670,167 of CM077034.1, read as the reverse complement.
TGAAGATATAGATGGCGCAACTCAATATGTATATTCTAAATATTTTAACTAACAAATGGGCAACAGTATGTCTATTTACATCTTTACACAATGGGAAACGTCTTACTTACGTGAGTAAACTGGATCGAATGAATACTAAATTCTATAAATATATCGCACAGTTCAACGATATAACGCAAGCAGGTCTTCGAGAATGTTCGTTATTCCGATAAAAAAAACTGTGATACAAATGTCTGCTGGCGTTGCTTTGCGCAACGGTTCGCTAAGAGAAGATTTCGAACTTTGGACTATCTCAGTGTCTCCATGCTTCCACCTTCAACAGCGCGTGAGTCAACCGCAGGCGATCGAATGTCAACCACACGCTTCTCCCATAGACTATACATGTGAAGCGAGCCGTATCAGTAAATGGCGCATAGATACACGAGAACTAGGTAGAAACCTTTGCAATGGAAAGATCATCCTTTAAAAATTCCATGTTTGAGATGTATTTACCGTTGTTATGTAATCCTAATTTATGGACAGACGGCCAGATATCTTTTTTAAAGTCGCCACGTTCTTAACCTACAGATATTTGCCTCCGTCTTTCGATTTCTTGGAAAATGTGTTGCAGAGCATAATGTAATGATATTCCTTTCAAACCACGCTGCTCGCTTTCGGCGAAAGCAGCAAACATGAGATTTCAAATTCAATTTCATTTTCAGTCTTACTATTGAATATGCTCGTAAGACTGAAAATGAACTTCATTTTACATTCATTATATTCTTGTAGCTTTTTTAAAATTTAAGAGCGGTGATGAATGCAAATATGGTATGTATTGCAACACTACATTTATGTAGTTCGGTTAAGGAAGAAAAGGAAAGCAAAGGGATAAACACTGTGCAGGGAGACAAACACATGAAAATGGCGGAAGTTAGAAACCCAACCAAAGTGTGTTTTATCGAAAAATATGGAAAATATTACACAATATGGAATATACTTGTGACGTTCAAAGTGAAGGCAGTTTGTTAACATGTCCCATGGTGACACTCCGTGTGCCAGTACGCGATATATCTGGTTCCACAATGAAATGAAAAAAAAGGCAAAAAAAAAAAAAACTCTAGCGTTTAGGTAGAATTATAACCGACTTCGTTGACGTCAAAGAACATTCATTTGGCTTGAATGAACTTTAATATGTAGTTAACTGACTTTCAAAATTTGCTTGTGTTCAGAAGCATCAGATTTCACACTTTCATAATAAGACGACTTCAGCAACAGGCATAATTAAAATACCTGAATGCAAGAAGTTCGAAGCTAATTGTTATTTAGATATTTGTAAAGATTGTTCACCGTGAGTGTGTTTAGGTTTATGCTTGATTCAAATATATTTCTTTAATTTTTAAAATAAAATCTTCACTCATGTTTTAGACCAATGCTCTTTTGTTATATCCTCAGATGTGTCCCTCTGTCCAGACACGACGCACGGGACCAAATTGAGTCAGGGGAGTTTTTTCTCCCAAGACGGCCTGCTCTCTGCGATTCAGGAGTGCTGCTATCTATCGGTTACTGTAAAAGCTGCAACGCGACAATTATGTAATTATCCTGTTACATGACTGCGTTAGCTGACCCGGAAAAGGAACGTTATGAATGCTATATATGACCCGACCCCAAAACATTTATTGTGACGGAAATGTTTTGTTTCCTCATGTATGAGAATTGCATCTCGGACGGAATAATACAATTGATTACGTGAGTTTAAATTCAATTGATAATGTGCCAGGGAAAAATTGGCTGATAATAGGAATCAAAACCTCTGAGCGCGGTGTGATTACAGACGACAATTCCGTCAGAATAAAAATAGTGCAGTATTTTCTGACAAATGATTTTTTTAAATTTCGGTTTACTACTGGTAGTTTGAGCCTGTACGGACCAGAGTGGCCATTCTACTGATTTATCAGCATATGTAATTATTTTGATTCCTCTCTACTGATTGATTTTCTTTACCTACACACTCAAGGATATGCTATATAAGAATATATGCATTGTTTCAGTACTCACCATCTACTGATCAAACAAATAAGACTCACCTGGCAATTCATTTGAAGAGAAAAACTGACTAAGACTAAACTTATTCAAAACACGCTACCTATATTTTTGATACGTACATGCAGTCATTTATGTATGTATTAAAAATATATTTATTAATTACCATATATTTAATACACATATTTCCGGTGGCGGTAGATGATAATTTTTTCCGTGACTTACTTATTAACGTAGAAAGAGTGATGACTTCTGTTTGGTGTTTCTCTTCCACTCCGAGTGTATGTATTGACGTACACTCAATAACCGAAACATTACATATACCAAACTAATATCGTGTTCGTCTTCCTCCAGCGTGAAAAATCTCCTGTACGCAACGAGGCATCAGTTCCTCCACACGTTGGTGGGCTTCCGGATGTAATACCAACCATGTCTCTTGCAGCATTGTCTAGAACTCCGACCCAGACGCCAGTCCAGGATTCTTGGATCTGATGTTTCGCTCCACGGTATCTCATATAGCTTTCATAGAGTTTAAATTCGAAGGAGTTTGACTTGGATTTAAAATCTGTGAAATCTGTGTGAGGCTACTGGATGGTTCCAAACTGAGATGAGTGTTCCTCTAGTCTTGTCTTGGTAGTTGAGCTCTCTCTGTCGCTTTGTTCTGATGAAACAGACCATTGACAAATAGATTAGCGAAGGCCATGAAAGTGTTTAGGTGATCAGCAAGTCCATGTTGGTAGAGCTCAGGGATTAAGGACCTCCTCAGCAGTGGCGGCTCGTGGTTGGAAAAATAGGTGAAGAGGTACAAGAGCAGTATGAAAAGATATCTAATGTATACGATGGAAATCTCTTAATGAGGACTTACCTATTTTTCGTATATTAAATCTATTTTTCTTCATTTCAAAGCTGCAAATTTGTCGATTATGTCGTCATAAGATGGTTAGATGGTTGTTTCTTCGTGAGCATCAATAAAATGTCTTCCTGAATAGAAATATTTGCCAAAGAATAAAGTCTATCTTGGGAACTAGTGTTTCTTGAGCAAGTTTGTATTCTTTTAACAAAACTTCTTTTCACTGGCACACTTGTAGATGAAATTGGTAAACTGAGAAAACCAATTTATAATCTTCTGTAAAAAGGTCTTTGTCTCCGTGAAACACTCGAAGGAGTTCTTGAGTCAATATATTCCTTAATTTTCCATCGGATATACAAGACTCAGTTCATTTTTAAGGCGATGGTGTTTAGTAAATATGTTTCCGTAAAAATGTAGATTTTCAAGAGCGCGAGAGGGAAAGCATGCATTAAATTATTCGAATTTGGTTGTGTCAGCAAGTCAGACAAATTGAAGTTTCTTACAATCCTGAAATCTTATATCCATTTCCATAAGAATGTGGTCCAAAATTTCAAAATACAGTTGCTTATAATTTTGAAAAATTGTTCCCTGTGTAAGAGCAGCCTATTCTCGTGCTTATTTCTGTGATTTTGCTAGCTTTTCCAAACTGTGATTCAAATAACTCATCGTTCCTTTTATGGCTCAAACTTTCACGAGGTTTTTTTTGTTTTTTTTTAATTTGAGTTACACAGTAGTTTATGTTTAGTTATTTTTTCTTCAAAAGTTCGAATAATAGATCGGTGGAGCCAATAATGTAAATTCGAAAGTGACATATCATTCAAAAACCCCTTGGCAAGATGAATTGATTTTTTGTCTGATTATTCGCTATTCGTCAGAAATCCGAACACTTCCTTCAATTTATCCCAATCTTCAACAACTACACTTACTAATTTCGAAGTGGAGGACCATCGAGTTTCTGTTATGGTTGGTCTGCGTCTTGCGGTTGTTGATATAATGAATAAGACCGCTTTGCAGAATGGTGACCGAACGAAACAATTCCACTGAGGCTTGCAAAAAGTATTCGACACTTAGAAATTTTAGAAAAACTCTGGTGTAATACAAGATTCAAACGATGAACTAAGCAATGAACAAAAACAGCATGATAAGCTTTATCCTTGACGTTTTTCCTGTAGCCCATTTAAGTGCCTGCACATTATACTTGCCCCATCGTAACAATGTCCTATTTATTTGTGTTGGTAATCAGACTGTTACAAAATTTTGTCTAGCATTTTGTATAAAGCGCCTGACGTTCTATCTTCATTCACGTCATGGAAACCCAAAAATCGCTCAACCAATACACCTTCCGAATCAACAATCAAACATTATTTAATTTTAGATGTAATCGTTTATATATTCAGCAATACATTCAATTAATTAGTTTTGAATAGTTTTTTTATCATTTCGTATTGATTTTCAAATTCTAAAGAACTTCTTCATATCATCAATGAATGCAATTCAATGAAACTCCCACGATTTATCGAGCCCATGCTTTCGTCATGGCCATGGAATGCTGGTTCTTGTTTGCTCAAATACAGTATAGATTAATACTGCATCAATCACTGTCTGCAGGAAAAGTTTGTTTAAACAAACGTTTTCGTTAGAATGCGTTTTCAAAAGCCAAGCATTCTTCTTCAAGGCATCAGCAATGGTGTTTTGAATTTTTCAAAATTCCTTAACATTAATCCGCATTTCAGGAGTTCGCTAGAATCACGATGTTTATGAATTGACTGTGTTACGCTTAATAAATCTGAGAATCCGTCTTTATTCCACGCAGAATGTTTATTACTAAAAAATGAGCAGGGCCAGAAAAAAAATTAGCACAGAAGTGCTGCAAATCCATTTATATTCAGTAAACCAACATTTTTTTAAATTACTATTTTTAGATTTACCGCTCTTCTCGATTTTGTTCTTGGCAACAATTGTAAGTGAATCCGTCAGTCGTCCTCGAAGCAAAATGTCTCTTTTATCTTCAACTTTCCGCAGATTAAATGGAGTTTGCAATAAATTCCAAACAATCTCGTCCACAGGATGCATACTAAAAACTATCACTATCAGTTAAATTGTACACAAACCTAAAATATCAGTTAAAGCTTTTAACAAATAATCGCAAAGCACGAAAGAACAAATTCATTTCGGAAAATAATGAACCACAAGGAAAAAGCCCTAGCAGATTGCAAGGTACCCCGCTAGTCCGCCCGCTCCACCGTTATCTCTCACGACTTTACACTCAAAAACTAAAAGACGCAGAAGTAAGGCACCTGCAGCTGGAACACTTCACTTGAGCGAGCAGATTGGGGAGGGGGACGTCACGGTTACCATGGCGACTCGGCGGAAAACTGCAGACCTCCAAGCATTCTCATTTCGGCTCTTCACTTGCACTGTTTTGCGTATAAAGATTTGTTTTCCGTATTGAGCGCGCCATGTGAATTAATATCTATTCAAAATTTTGAGTATTTTGGACCTGAATAAAGGCAAAAAAAGAATATAATATAAAAAAATACTGAATAAAACTTTGTTTTGAGTAAAATAGGTGAAGAGGCACTTCACCTATTTCACTTGAAAAGCCGCCACTGCTCCTCAGACACACTAATGGACCTAATGTGTTCCATCAGAAGGCTCTCCGAATCATCACAAACCCACTATTGCCTAAAACAAAGACTACCTGGCACAAAGGGAACATGTCCTCGCGCTGACAACGCAGCAATTGAACCATCTTTCCTGAACGGTACAGCACAAAACCTTATGTATCGGACCACACAACGCGGCGAGACTATTTGGGGGCCCAGTTATGATGTTTCTGTGAGCAGACGACGCATAATTTCCCATGATGAGCAGCTAAAAGAAAAAAAAGCTACGAGTATAGCCTGCGTACTCGTAGCCTGGCACGTTGCAACCTTGCGCTATGGCTCCCGTATCCAAATACACTGGCGGAAAGTGAAAAAAGAACACCAAGAAGGAGACGTCTGATACCAACGAAATTTATACAGCATAATAACGGAATACAGAGGATAACGTGATAAAAACATTATGGCAAAATACAGCTGTATTTGCTGGTAAACTGAAAAATAACATTTCCATGTAACATGGTTAGTAGGAGGTTGAACTGCCATGAACTGCGTCACACTGTGCAATTCTGACATGGAGTCTGACGTACAGATGTTGGATGTAAGTTTGGGGTATTGAGTTCCAAGCATCCTCAACCTGGACGCGTAAATCGGCTATGCCCGTGGCTGGCCGTGGAGACCGGATAAATCGTTGCCCCATAAAATCCCACACGTGCTTATTGGGGGACAAATCCGGTGAACGTGCAGGCCATGGAAGTAGTCTTACAAACCGAAGGGCATGTTTCGTTGCACGTGCCGTGTGTGGGCGTGTGTTATCTTGCTGGAAAAAACCACGATTGACCGGCCTTACAAATGGCACAACAACGGGCTGAATGATGTTGTTGATGTAGGAGGAGCTGTTTAACGTACACGGTACAAACACTAGTTGCGTACGGGAATGACAGCTGATCGCTCCCCACACCAGGAGACCAGGTGAAGGCCCTGTGTGTCGCTGACGGATGCAAGAACGGTGGAGACGCTCCCCTGTGTGTCTGCGAACACGCACACGGCCATCGGAGGCTTCCAAACAGAATCTGCTTTAATCGCTGAACACGACATATCGCCATTGCGTTCCCCAGTGCAGACGTCGGCGACACCACTGCAGCCGTACCTGACTGTGGGCTGGACTCAGAGGTACACATGCCAGAGGCACACGTGCACGTAGTCCTGCATCCAGTAGACGGTTGTGGATTCTTCGCATAGTCACCTCAGATGCAACGGCAGCTCGGATTTGTGTCGGAGTGGATGTTCTGCTTGACAATGACGCTCTTCTTATGCGTCGATCGGTCCGATCATCAGTCCGTCTGTGACTCCCGGTTCCACGTCTTCTCGTGTGGGAATGTTCCACGGACCATCTACGCCACCATCGTACCACCACCGATACTTCCTTTCCAATTCGCTACGCAATACGACGATACGACCACCCGGCCTCGCGGAGTTCGACTAGACAGCCTCGCTCAAATGCCGATAACTGCTGAAATCTTACACGTCTTCCATGTCCAGGCATTGCACCTTCTTCAGGGTCTTCGCACGAGTCCGTACGCCGACGATTGATTACATTCACTTCGCCGTACTCCTTAAATACCACCGACGATAATTTGCATATTATGCCGCGCTGTTGCGTAAGCACTCACCGTTTGGTCCCGAAATTAACATCACACCTACGTACACCCGACCCCATTAACATATGTAAATTTTATGATCGTCCGCCAATTCCTTCTTGGTGTTCTTTTTTCACTTTTCGCCAGTGTATATGAAGCCTGCGCCATACGGTTAGCTCGTTGACGTTGCTTGAGTATCCAACACTTAACTTGGTTGGGATTTGCACCAGTGTGTCGAAATTAGGAACGGGCGACAAATTATATCCCATTGAGTTGCTGATCGTTGTGGTAATTAAACCCCCAAATAAAAATCGTCTTTCGGATTGAAACCACGACAGTGAAAGATCATTTTCACGGAGGATTTCCCAAGGCTTCTCTGTCCAACTTTTCTATGATCACGGTCCCTGCCAAAGGGGTTTAAACGTGTTTTTGCTGTCGTCTCTTAAACTGTTCTCTTTCGCTTCTCATTCTCATTTTTCTTGGTGGGAATTCTGATAACTCGCACTAGTCCATTCTACTTCTACACAAGGGAAACAATGGAAATCTAACAGATATATATGGTACAATTTACTACCCTACAATCTTTGGAAAATGTACGCTCTCGTGAAGAAATATGGCTTCAGACAACATATGAGAATTGTACGGCTGAAAAATATCAACTCAAAAACAAAACTGTATTTATAACGCATTTCATGAGCCTTCTTGAGGAATGTTTATCATCATTGTAGCTTATTGGAAGTATTTTATGATAGAAGTCCCCTTCATTTGATCTACAAGAAATGTTTCATTAAGAAATCGTTGCACAAAAATCCCATACTGAATTTATATGCTCTGTACCTAAAGAAATGCTATCCAGAACGTAAAAAACATTTGTGTGATAAAACGTTTTCATGTCAACATTTTTGAGGCACCTTTTGGTTAAAAAGTGAAGGCCCGCTGCAATTTTCACGGCTCGTCTATGCCATTGTTTCGAATTTCATCAACCAAATCGCCCACACGATTATTTACTCGGTGCCTTCTTGTTCTATGAAATCCAGTCTAGTATTTCAGTTGTCAAAGGTGATCAATTCTACTAATATCATACGCAGCCCATTAATTAAAATAATGCCATTAACTCATGTCATTTTCCTGCTCCATACGTTCATTTTTCTATAGTTTATGGATTTAGCAAGCATGCAGCTTTTCATACTGTGATCATTTCTTGGAATTTGTCTTGAACTTCATGCTATTTTTTTCTAAGTGCTCTTAAACCAGTTTTATGGACATGTTCATTTCTTCTTCGATATGGCCTTCAGTTGATATTTGTTGTCCAAAGTAAATGTAGGCATCATTTACTGTAGATATTAAATATCTAAATTTGAAAAGCTTAAATGCAATGCCTAGTTGATAGTGAACATCATTTTGTGACAACGGTAAGCAAGCAGAGTGGATTCCTGTTAATTGGCACTCATAAGGTCTAGAATAATTTGGCTGAGTAAGGCGGTTGCACCATGTATGCGTAGCTGTATTCTAAAGAGCTAATTTGGAATGACCTTCAGTAAGAGTCCCAAATTAACGGCTTCCCCGATTTAAGTGGTTGCCCATTAAACAGAGTCTGATGTATCTCCAAATCTAGCAGACATTTTCATGTAACTACGAAGGGAAAAAATCCATTGGTGTGACACAAATCGCTGAAACTAACACACTCATGAAATAAATGTAATTATGAATAAATATCGATGGATTGGAAAAATGACGTACAGAAATTTCGTAACAGTACACCATAATATACATAATCATAAGTGCATTTGTGGAATTTGAACATGTAAATGCCGAATACTGACACTTCTCAGGACAAGGGAAATATATTATTTAATGCAAAGTCCAATAAATTTGAAAGCAATGAAAAAAATGCTGTAACAATTTGCCACTGACCAGCTGCTCATGTAATTTTGTAATTTATGAAATATATTTAACTGTTTTATAAATCCGATGCGTAGTCATGAAAACAGCGCAGTTCATTCTTTTTAGCCTGGTAACACCCACTGCAGGACAGAGGCCTCGCCAGTCCTTTCCAAATTTCTCGGTCCTTAGCTTCAGTCCACCATTTAGCACATCTAAGCTTCTGAAGGTCATCTCTGCATCTTATTCTCTGGCGCCCTCTTCGTCTCCTTCCGTCTCTCGGTTAAAATTCTGTTATTAATCGTGCCCATCTTTCACCTTTCAGTCTCCTAGCAGGTCCAGTCCATCGTCACTTTGGTTCTTTTAATATTTTTATAGTATCTAATATTCCTGTTCTTCCTCTCATAACTTCATTTGTAACTCTATCCATTTTTGTTATCCCTAACATTCTTCTCTATACCTTTCAAATTGATACTCTTATTTTTTACATTGTCGCCCTGTGATACTCCATGTTTCGCTTCTATAAGAAAACACGGGGTTAAGATATTAATACATGCATTGAAGATCTTGCTTTTTAAACACAATGGAAGATCACCGATTAAAGTCTTGAAGTATCCAAAAGCCTCTATTACCCTGGATAATTCTTTTATTGGTTTGTCTTTCTTGTCTTTCTATAAAACTGATTTTTTTAGGAAGGTTTAAAGACCATTGTGACCAACGTAATGGGTTATAAGCAGTCGCCTATCCCTAATTTAGGGTCACTGACTCCACGAAAGGGAGAGAGCCAATTGGTTTAAGACAAACACATAATCGATGACTCACCGGGACTCGAACACGGACCCTTCTTGGACGAATGATCAGAAGCCATCGTTTAGACCATTGCGTCACCGGAGTGGCTAAAAACTGATTACTTTATCTAAATAGATGTATTTTTCTACTTTTTTAGTTTCTTTTCCTTCTATGAAAATCTTTTGTCTATCGTTTTCTGTGTTCGCCATATATTTAGTTTGTGCTGAGTGTATGTGTTTCTTGTCAGACTTTTCTAGGTCTTTCCATCAATAAATATGTTATCATATTCTGCATTTCTTTATCACTGGTTGCATGGATGACTATGTAAGCAAAAAATCTTATGTGATTTAGGTACACATAGTTGATTTAAGTACATTTATTTTTTAGTTTCACGCTCATTTCTACCATTGAAATCAAACACTAAGACGAGTAGCCTAGGCATAATATTATCCAATGATTCACAGAACGGAAAATAACAATTTCGTTGAAGTCGATCAAAAAGGCATTTATGTTTCGTATTTCGAACTTTAGCTTCTATCTAATTGGCTATCAGCCCAAAAATCGATGATTACTTATTATTATTTTAGAACACCGTAAAGTGAAAGTTGCACTCAAATCCCCTTCAAACAAGATCACGTCCGTTTATCCATTTGGTTCGCTAATTTAATTTTATGTTATGTTTCTTGTAAATAATGTATTTACTCTATTATAAAGCACTAGAATCGTTCGTGTCTATTGAAATTTTCCGCCGGTATACACAATTTGTTGTTAATTTTTTCGTGCTAAATTGTTCATAAACACAAAAATCAAGATATTAGCCTTTATCCTTGGTTACCGAAACGAGAGAAACAGGTTATTTATTATAATACAACGTAAAACTGAAAACAGCAACAATCCACTGGAGAGCCACACTACGGGAATTTGAAAAATTTATGCTATAAGACTTATACAAAGTAAATGTTGAAAACTCTCAGTGAAAGAAATTCAAGCTCCACTCAAAAAGGAAAATATAGGTGAACACCAAAAGGAGATGTTTGTTGTTGTACTTGTTCTTTTGAACTTTGCTTGTAATCAATGGTATGTGTTTGTTTGCGACAAAATTATGATAAATGAGTTGTATTCTTGAAAGTTATGTCAAAGAGCTTTTTACATTTTATATAAATTTGCTGCAGATTATTTTTTGCTTTTTTTCAAGGTATCTAAATTTTTGAGGTTGTCAATTCTTTCTGAACTACAAATATTAACACTTTTGGAAATCAGTAACCATTACAGAATAGTGAAAGTTTGGCATACTGTTAAACACTTATACAAACCATACGAAGTCACCTGAAAACTCCAAACATAATGTTAGGTCCGTTTTCCTAAAATCAGGTTTCATAGATGAAGGTTTCATAGATGAATATTGTCGTACTGCGAAACCCCGTGACGTTTGCTACACTCTCCATTTGTTTGAAAAGATTTCCAAAGCCTTGAAACAACACTGTGGCTGACGTCGAACTCCCTGGCAACATCTGTTATTTTTCGCCCTTCTTCAATCTTGCCAATAATACGGCTACGCGTAAAATCATCTAGGTGATGTCGGGAAGAAATACTGAAAATTGCAAGTTCGTCAATTGATTCTTGCCCTTTCAACTTTGCGTTTGAACAACAACGTTCAATACGCGTCAAATCCTTTATGTCTCTTATCAGCGCTATGACCTCACGAACAAGTTCGGCAATCCAAAATTTGCATACGCACAACACGTCTTACTGTATCATGCACTTATGCTAATTTCCACATTTTCCTGCCTTCCATTTTATGGTTGCTATCGTTGCTATGGTCATCCGTCCTTAGCAATTGTCCGGCAGTGCATAACTTGGAATACTTAATATTTTCTAAAACATAACCATAATTATATTAAAAATTAATAACTTTTCCTTTGCTGGTGTTGAAACCAGAAAAAGAATGGCGCGATCTGTACTTTGATGATGTCAGTAGACAAACAAATGTTGGATTGCATAATTATAGTTATGTTTTAGAAAATAATAGGTATTCCAAGTTATAAAATGAAGCTATTTTAATCGATGTTCAAATTTTCATCCTTGGGAACGCATTAATTGGGAAGTAAAAAGATGGTGCGACCTGTATTTTCATGACGTCAGCAGTCAAACAAATGTGCGGATCCTAATGAGGTTTTATGACGTCACACTTTTGCTAACAGATGGCCGCGATTCCCATCTGCCTCATTACGTCACGCGTTGTGTGCGTGAGTTCGTCTGCACGATAACTCGCGTAAAAATCGTTCGATATCGATGAAATTTTAGTATGTGGAAGGGAATCACCTGGGAAGGAACCCTATTGAAAGTGAACGAAATGGGGTCAAAGGTGAGGACATAGGAGCGGGATCCATTCCACTGTTCTTATGCGTCATAACTAACGTAAAAAAGGTTCGATTTCGATTAAATATTATTATGTGGTAAGGGATCACCTGGGGACAAACCCTTTTGAAAATTGGCGAAATGAGGGTCAAAGGTCAGGACATAGGAGCGGAATCACTTCCATTGCCATTATGCGTCATAACTTACGTAAAAATGTTTCGATTTCGATGAAATGTTAGTATGTTGTAGGGGCCTGCTTGGGGAAGAATCCTATTGAAAATGAGCGAAATGATTCAAAGGTTAGGACACAGAAGCGGGGTTTATTCCATAGCCCTTATACATCCTAACTTACGTAAAATTGCTTCGATTGCGACAAACGTTTATCATGTTATTTCGCAGGTATACTGAACCAGTTCTGTTGAATATCATCGAAATGGGATCAAAGGTCAGGGCGTAGGAGTGAGGATTTTTCCACAGCCATTGTATGATTTCTAGTATGTTGGAAAGCGTATCATAATCAATGCATTGCATGATTTTACTAACTTGTTTGCTCATGAATTTGCTATATCGATATTGTCGGTTTTTTTAGCAAACAAAATATTTTCTTAACATGGAGATATTAAGATGTTTTGTAAACCAGAATTACGCGTTTAAAACTTTAAGTAATATCTACCAGCTTGTAAAAAAATTCATCCCAATCTTCAACAATTTGAATCAAAGTTTAATATCCAGAGAGTATTTTTTTAATTTCTAGAACCTTTCAAATCTTTTGAAAACTCTTTTGAGCTCTTCAGCTGAAGCAAAGAGCTCAGGAACTACTGTAGCTCTTCTCACAGCGATAAGACATTTGTGTCAAATCGAGCTAGCCTCTGAAATGAACTTGTATGGTTTAACACAAGCTTTTCCGCCAGATCAAGGGTCTCCAAAATGGCACCATAATTTTGTAGGAAAAATCCAGTGGGAAATTGGGTAAAGCTTGACAGGCTGGATAAAAAAATATGGTAAACCGAAAATCAGTCAAAGCTGATATTGTTAATTTTCAGTGGACTAATGTTATAAATACATTTTCAAGGTGTGACTAATTTTAATATTCTTCATTACTAATATTTTTCAAGGTCTGACTGATTTAGCATGAAAGTTTGCAAATAAATATTCAAGGATACGTTCTTTGTTTGGTGACCCCTACCCACATATTAATACATGATTTAATTTTTTTACAGATACACGTGCCTCTTTACTTAGAAAAATTATTCCGACAAAACTGTATTTCAAATCCAGATACTTATTTATAGAAACTCTTACTCCTAATTGTGCAGTGACTACCTTATTATTCGGAAAGTAGAAGAATAAGCTGGTGAATATGTGCAAAATGCTGAGTGACTCGTCATAATGTTAAACATATTTTTCACGCATTGAACAATATTTACAGATATGTCATTTACGAAAGTATATCAAGCGAAACCTGTGTTTTCGTTTGCTACAACTAAAAACGCAGCGTGTAATATGTAAGCAACTATTTCGAAATGCAGTAGCTTAACTCAGAACGAAAATATTGATACGCACTCGCAAAGAACCTTTGGATTTAGGCAAAACGGATTTCTTTAACATAAAAAAAGAGACAAAGCATAATCTAAATCCTCTCTCGTGTCTGCTACTGAAATGGTAATCAAAACATATATAACTTATTTAAACATCTACGCCAGTTGCCCCGGTATGTAGAATATCAGATTATCAGAATATGTGGCTTGTACTTCAGTGATTCACTCGTAAGCCGTGCAAAGTTGAGTAGAACTCTCCGTTTAAACCTTGAAAGGTGACGAGAGGAAGTAACTGTTTATGCGCATGCGCAAAGCGGAAACAAAGTGGTATTTACGAACTTATCTCGGAAAATAGTTTCAGAAACAAAACAGCCGGAAGGTCACCTACTATACGAAGCAAACATAATGCATTTAAAAAACACAAATATGTTATGAGCCACTGTAATTTTGGAACAGAAAATTTGTAATACAAGTCATTAATTAACAAAATGAAGATTTCTGAAATTATCGCGTTCTAACGTTGTAAAATTATCATCCTATGAAAATGATAATATTCAGTGGTTTTGAATCAACTGCATGTTCTCAATTCACAAACTTTGAAAATCTTAACATTTTCTTTCTAAACAATACTCGAACATTCAGTACCAACTGCTTAAGTGAATAAAACTAATTTTCTTATTCTTTGTTGTGCTTGGATCAGTACTGTCCTTTTTTATTTCGTTTAGAGTTTCCATTACACCAGAACTAGAAGACAGATAAGTCTCTTCAGATTAATGATGCATTTACTTCTGCTGAGCTGTGAATAGACACCATGTATGTTAAATGAACAAATATGGTTGTGCTTTCAGTTCAACCTTTCTTCTAATATATAAACGTTTTAAATCCATTTTTGTAGTATATTAGAGACGTCATAATATAAAATCGTTTAAGTTTAGGAATACATTTCTTTCTTCAAGTCGACATTGTAACTTTAACAGCAATTGCGTACATAGAAGAAAAGGTAAATAAATAAGTTAATTTATTAATAGGATCGCATTCGCCGGATACAGCTCGTTATTTGTAATATATATCTGAAAACAAATGTTTGTTACCTACCTTCGTTGCCAGCAAGAGTCGTTTCAAATCCTTGTGTTTTAGCAGTGCACAAAAGCATAGCAATAATAACCCTGAAGAGAACGACCATATTCAAAGTCTCTTGGCTGTACTTTTAAGGATTAATAATCAACTAAGAATGCAGACGACTGTTCAACTCAACCACTGAGCTGCTTCTACACGTTCCGACTGTTCAGCTTTACCATTTGCGCCTGTCTGGCTTTTAGGTCACACTGGCGCAAAAGCACTTGCAGACGCAGATATATAACAAGAATTTTCGACAGTTTTTCCAAGAAAGCGACTCCAGTTCTTAGAAAAGTGTTTTCTAAATGTAGCTGCAAAAGAAGCAAAGGTATAAAATGGAGAATGAGTGAAGACAAGGGACGGAATGAAGGAGAGTTTTATGTAACAAAATTCGGAAATTTTCCATCATATTTGTATTGATACTTTCACTTGAAATAAGAGCAACAGCGAGAACATCAGCAATAATAAAAGATGAAAGAAAGAAATATGGAAGTGCGTGAGTTTTCATTGGGAAACTGTTTTCTGTTGTAAATAAAAGAATGTTTCAAAAGACGAAGAAATTAGAAACAAAATGTGGTAGATCTTAATTTACATATCTCTGATTGTGAAAAGTCTTTACCAACAAAAATCATTTCTAACAAATGAGGGATTCTTTTATCCCAGTTGCACTTGCGTCGCTCATCACCTTTGTTTATAAGGCGATAGCCATTTTTAGTCTGTTGGTTAAGGTTTTGTGGTGTAATAATGTAGGTCATACTCTTATAAAACATAAATGTTGCTCCCTCCTGCCTCTTCACCACCGCAAGATACAGCATAATTTGCTGTGCATATGCTGACATAGTTTTTCGCAAGTTTTTCTCATTCACGTAAGACAGATTAGCATTAGAAATAACAATACCTTAGGTTGATGAGAATAAGAAACAGTGGAATCTCTCAAGTTAGGATCAAAGCTTTACAAGTTTATCATAACACAAGCTGCATGTGAAATTTTCAAGTTCAAAACTAGTAAATTCTGGAAGAAGTTTACTAGTCAGGAAAACTCGGGGCTGTGCGAAATGCATTGATTTTGCATAAAACACAGACCCCTGTTATTGAAGCAGAACATTCAGAAAGTACTTCCCATTATGTTTTGTCAACACACACTGCAGTATGTGTAAGTTTTGACTCCTGGCTAATGTCAGGTCAAAAAACTTTGCAAATCAGCACTAAAGCAAACATCAGCATTTGAAATCTAACATAAAAAATTCTATACACATTTTGAAGTTGACAATCCGTTTTTTGGTGTAAATATGACAAGGATGGTAAGTCAGATAGTATGCGAAAACTTGAAAATTTCTTCGTCCTGGAGCGGGACACGTATCCGCGCCTCTCAGATAGCGCCCAGGTATGTTGACCACTATACCACCCAGAACAATCAAGTCGCAAGTTTCAGATTATATTTCAATCCATTTTGTTACCTAAACTAGACAAGTTATAAAACATTTATAGTTATTCAAAAAGTATCTTCTTTTCGTAGAAATCATAAAACCTAATATAACGCGCCTCCGAAATCCACGAGCCCCCCCCCCCTTTCCCCACACACATAGACAAATTTGATGTAGCGTTTCAATTAATGTTCCCGTTTGTAATCTCTATATAAGATTCGTTAATATGGATCCATATAAAACCTACGCAAATTGTCCTTTTGTACATCCGTAGGATGTTTATCATCTGCCTTGCAAAGTTACCAATTATCGTCTGTAACCAAAATGTTTCTGTATGAATTTCTGGAAAACAAATGTTGCTATAACGATATAGAGTTTGGTATAATCATGCTCCATCTTTCCTTCAAATGATGCGATCCACAAGTTCTCTTTTAATGCTTATGGGGATCGTAATTTTGTTGAGACGTGAATATTTTTATTCAGAACGTTATTATGATAATAAAGTATTTAATGAATAGCAACAGTGCACCAATTATACTAAAAATAGGATAACTATACCAATGATCCTAATTTCTCGGCGTAGAATAAAAATAAAAGAATCCAGGCTTTCGCACATCAACCATATGGCTTTTTCAACGAAGGCAAGCAGCAAACTGAATAATAGGACCCTTCAACAGTTTGAATAGGTTACTTAACATGACAATAAATTATTATATGCGAATGTGATTATTCATGCGCAACAACGAGTATTCATATTGGTTGGGTACGCTGTGTCATGGGAGAAAATGCAGCATTATTTGACGAATTAGTTCCAACTTCGCGGCAATGATAGCGTTTTTCTAGAATTGCTACGAATTAGGAACCAAGCCTAAAAACTTTGAATTCCATTCTACGCCATTTAATTCGTATCATTAGTATTGTTATACTATTTTGACTAAAATATTTGTGGCGTTGACAATAAAGGTACGATGATATAGTTCATGATTTTTTTATTAGAGGTTTAACGACCACCTTGAGCAACTCAAATGGATATAAGCGGCCTCCTGTCCTTAATTTAGGGTCGCTGGTTCCATGGAAGGGAGAGAGCCAACTCCGTAAGACAAACACAACATCCATGTCTCACCGGGATTCGAATCCAGACCACTTTTGGACGAATGATCAGAGGCCATCGCTTAGACCACTGCGCCACGGTGCGTAATTCATGAATTGAATTCACACCATTTGTACAAAGACGATTCCACTGTTCTGTACTTATAGCAGGCACAGCCTTCCATATTCATTATAAGTGAACTACAATTTCATTCGATGCACAAAACTTTTGACATCAAGTTACTGACGCAGACTCAACGATTGCAAGTGCAATGAAAAGGAATCATATATTTCTCAGTCGCACGTGTATTACAAAATTTGGATATTAACAGAATTTACATAGCTCATTCTTATAACACATGGGACCGGTCGGTCTGATACCATACCGGGGAGCGAGTTCGATGTGCTTTGGCTGAGCTTTACTGCGCTGCTTCAACAGAACTGACATTCTTGTGCGCGAGAGAGTGATTCATTCCTCTTTCGCGCTCTTCTAGTGAGATTTCATCTCTACGTTGACTCAAATCAGAGGCGTTACGGACTTAGAAAAACGCCTTTCTAAGGGCGAAATCCCGTGCAGCCCACACAGTCACTTTTGTATCAGATTTCGGGTACGTCGTCGTCGTTCTGGTCCCCATAGCCTAAGGACTCTTTAATCCTTGGCTAGGTCAAAACCCGAGCGCCCGGTACTTTAAGTTTTAGTGAGAGTGGGAGAACCTCAGGGTGCCCACTCAGCACTTAGAAAAATTCTCGTCGATTCTCATCTCTCTCACAGAGATGTCAGCTACGCACAAGGGTAAAGCAATTCAAAGGGGTAAGCCCATAAACCGTCCGGGCCAACCCGGACTCTGAAGGTAGTGGCCGAGAAACTACCTAGCCCTGTCGGTACTTCTAAGGGGCTCTGCCAACTTACGAGACCAACCAGAAGGTAAAGCCCAGCACTAGGTTGAAGCCTTCTTCGTAGACTCTTCTTGGTGCGAACGGTCCATCGGCCACTAGACCCACGAAGGAGGCCTCCCCCACCTCGACTGAACCAACTCTGTCAAACGGGGTGAAGGCACGTTTTTGCCACCTCCGCCCATGGCAAACAACGGACATCATCGCCCCAACCCAAGTTCCCTCGGGTTTCCGAGGAGTTGTCCGTTAGCCCTCCAGAGTCCACTCTGGAGGCCAACCAGCATCCTAGGACACCCCTGGTGCCAACACCACCGGCCTTCTTGAGCCGCATCTTCTCACTCCTATGGAAAGTAGAATCCGTTATTAGGGACGCTCAGGTCACTTCCCCAGGTCGAGAACAAATAAAAGCGGGCCTAAATGAGATCCGCAGGGCTTGCGCCTTGCAAGCACGTGAGTCAGCTGCCTTAGAAGGTAGGCTTTCCGCAGCAGTTGAGTCGGGCCAGGACGACGCCAAAGTGGTTTCCTGCGCCGAAATCGCCAGGAAAGGGGCTAGTACGGCGAAAGGGCCTTCGTCAGCCCCAAGTGGGAAAAAGAAAAAGTCGTAGGGCAGGAGACACGTTCTCCTGGCTATCTCTCTGTCCAAAGTACGTCCTCAGAGGATGTAAAGAAGACCCTGCGAACTGCAGTGAACCCAGCTAAAGTGCAGCTAAGGATCAAAAGGATTCGGAACATTAGGAAGGAGGGAGGTCGCGGTGGAGTGTTCCCGTCCAGGTGTTGAGGAGCAATCCGTTGACCAAAGATTGCACTCTGCCCACAGCCCCACGGAAGAAATTATTTCTGTTGATCGTCTATGGCGTCGACGAGAAACTCTCTAGTAAGGAGTTCGAGGGCAAAACCCTGACCTCAAAGGTAGACTAAAAGCTCGTTTTACCATCAAGGGTCAGAGAGGTAGAGTCCACTGGGTGGTAGATGTGGAGCCCAAGGCATTCAAGCACTTAATGAGGCAGAGACAGGTGCTCCGCTTAAAGGAGTTTGTGCGTGAAGTCAGGTGCTTCCGGTGCAAAGGCTTTTGTCATATCGGGATCAACTGTCCATAGTCCGAAGATAGGTGCGGTAATTGCGGTGTAGGTGGGCACCCGCACCACAAGTGTGCAGCCAAACTGAAGTGCAGCAACTGCTCAGCTGAAAATGCTAAGTTTCGCCTAAACTGGATGATGCCTACCCTAGCTTCAGTAAGACATGTACTAGCCTCATTAGGGAACTTGAGCAAAGAAAAAATCGGGTCAACTATAGTTGACAGATCGTGGTACACCCAGAGGTACGTCGCTCTCAAATTATGAGTTTGTTGATCTTTTGACCAAGGTGTATCTGATGACTCTGACCCGGAGTCATCACCGCAGCACTGGTCCTAGTCCTGCGGATCATGTAATTAATTTTGTGTGTTTAATGTGATTTTGTGCTGAATATTTGTGAGAGAGGTGCATGAGACACTCATATTTTCCATGTGCATGTATTTTCTTGTTTTTATTAGATACCAAATAAAGGACTCTAGTCCAAAACACTGTTGTTGGCGGACGATCTTCCAGCCAAGAGATGTGAAACATTTTTGAAAAAATTTGTTTGCCCCGCCTATAGCACGTCAAACACACGGGCTATGATCGAGGGGTGTAATGTACTGGTCCCGTGGGGGAGGCAGAACCCCACAGGTCCCTGGAACAATTCTGTCTGAGTGAAAGTCTGTGGTTTACGGTGACTGACGGGCTAGCTGTCGCAGGGCCGTCAGGAATCTAGTAAATTCAAAATTGTGAGAGAGTTTTACTTATCCCTGCAAAGTCTGCAATTAGACGTTACAGGTAGTGTCGTCAGTCTGGCTTATAACACATGGATAGAAATGCTTGTGAAACAATATGTGGATACACCCATATACAAGATGTATCGCAATTAACAGACTTGTTGTATAAAACAGCGTTGTCGATCGTCGAGCCTGGTCAAAGAGAATTGGGCGTATTTCCGAACCCATGAGCTGCCAGATCGTGCCTTAATGTACATAGAAATTCAATATTCCGATGCCTTCGGAATGAAAATACTAGAAAGGAATAACACCATTTACAAAAGAAAAACTAACAGAATTGAAGATTTAAAAGCCCCGCACGGGGATAACTGGTTTTCCAGTTATTTGGGGAGCGGCGCCCCCAGGGCCCGAGCTGACCTTGTGACGGATCATTTTGTCATTTCGTCTTGAACGATTACATCACCGAAGGGACAGCTGTTCATCCAGCTGATGGGGGATGGCGTCGCCACGGCCCGAGCCAACATGTACTATATGTGATGATTTTCACATTTTTTTATGTTTTTTCACTTAACATGAACCCGCCTCAGTTGTAGGTTGCTGAGGTTGTGATTATGCGCCAGCTCAGGATTTTAGTTTCTCGTTTTCTTTCCTGTCTTCTCCATTTTATGTTCCTTTTGTTTTTCCGAGCTGGTTAGCTAGACCTACCTGCACGTTTGCCGTGTCTGGTGATCCGTAAGGTGGAAAAGGGGATTCTGGAGGCTGAGGTTTCTGGAGGCCTGGGTGTTGTTGTCGCCAGTTGCTAACACTCCTCTTTGCCCCCTGCTTCACCCTAAACGGGAGGCTGGGAACTAACCCACTCCTAGTCAATGAGGTCTGTGGCCGAGTGGAGCCCATACCTCTAACGGCTTGTCGTTTTGCACGACAGGGTGAGTCTGGGGATAGGGTGGGTATGCCAAATGGGTGTTCCCCAGGCATGGGAAAGTCTGGGTGCACGCCGAGCGTATGTCTGCCCTATCAACTTGCTATATCCGCTTGCTATCCCTAGAGCCGTGTCCTGCGTCCAATTGGGCTTGCGGACCTCCACCTCTCCCTCGTTGGGCTCGATTGTGGGTGGGGAAGTCGGCGGACGAACTCATAAATTATTTCATGGCTCTCAATTCTGTTTCCCACAAACCAACAACCAAAAGAGGTATGGAGGAAGGCTCATCCCCTTCCGCAAAAAAACATGTTCCGGATTCTTCTAATGCTCGTTTCTTTTTTGTGCACTCATTGGACCCTTCAAAGCCTTTGAGTGCCAAAAGTCCATTTTGGATCAATAAAGCTCTAAAATCCATCGCAAGCTCTCCTAAGAGCGTAAAGAAGCTCCAATCTGGAGATCTTCTTGTAGAGATGTCCACTGTGGCCTACAGTACCACATTTATTAACACCACCACGCTGCTTGAGACTCCTGTAAAAATAGCACCTCATGGGTACCTAAATTCATCTCGAGGTGTTGTCTCCTCTCGGGATCTTATTGATTGCACTGAGGATGAACTTCTCGAAGAACTGAGGAGCCAACATGTTACGGGTGTGCGACGCATTTCTTTCAGGAGGAATGGGCAGTTTGTCCCATCCTGGAATATTATCTTGACTTTCAACTGCCCTTCCCTACCTACATCCATCAAGGCAGGGTATCTCCACCTCGAGGTACGCCCGTACATCCCTAACCCTTTGAGATGTTTTAGGTGCCAGTCTTATGGCAATTCTCAGCAGTCGTGCAGGAGCAATCCTAGGTGTGCACGCTGTGGTGCCACAGAACATCTTTTGCAGGAATGTGTGGCCGAGGCCGAGTTTTGTGTGAACTGTAAGGGTTCACACGCGGCATCAGCCAAAGATTGTCCCAAATGGAAGGAGGAGAAGGAAATCCAAAGGATCAAAACGGTGGAAAATATTTCCTATCCTGAGGCCAGAAGAAAAGTGGTTCCTGTTACATCTGATCGGCGATCATACGCTTCAGTGGTGGTTGCCAAATCTACGGTTGCCATTCAGACCGACATTCAGATCCCCCTAAATGTCCATACAATGTAAACGACATCATCGCAGCCGGACTGGAGGCACTCCAGTCTCGAGCGAGGGTCTGAAAGCGCCACCCACCACTTCGCCGAAGCAGACTCATCCCACCACCAACAATAGAACTCAGGCCACTTCTTCTAACAAAAAGACCAAAGCCCAGGATAAGAAAAGCATTTCTTCTCCTCCAAAATCTCAGGAAACGACTAAACGTCGTGCGCCTCCCGTTAAGACACTTGAGACAAAACATGCTCCCATCTTAGCCCCTGGTCACACGCCTCCAGACCTGGGGGAGCCCCCAGCAGAGGCGATGGAGCCGGACTTCGTTTGTTCATTTTCATTTTCATTTCACTTATAACCATGGCTGCAATCATTCAGTGGAACTGTCGAGGTTTTCGGACGAACTTTGATGAAGTGAAACATCTGCTTTCATTTTACTCTCCGGTGTGCCTTTGTCTACAGGAGACGAAGCTTAAACCATCGGACCTGCTTTCAGTTCGAGGCTACAGTGCATTTCGGACAGATAACTCGTCTGGAAATATAGCCTGTGGGGGAGTCGCTATTCTCGTCCCTCACAGGGTTCCGGTATCTTCCGTCGCGGTTTCCACAACTGTGCAGGCCGTGGCGGTTCGTATTTCTATGCCTGTACCTCTTACTGTCTGCAGTGTCTATCTGCCGCCGGACGAGAACGTGAGCGTCTCGGTACTGGAGAGATTGGTTGATCAGCTGCCTTCACCCTTTCTTCTACTAGGTGACTTCAATGCCCATCATCATTTGTGGGGTAGTGTCAGCATCAGCACGAGAGGTCGTCGGATAGAGTCTCTTCTGTCCTCGGCCTCTTTGTGCCTTTATAACACCGGTGCTGACACGTACTTCCATGAACCGACACGATCCTTCAGTGCGATCGATTTGACCTTGGGATCACCATCGATTATTGCTGACTGGTCGTGGTCGGTGTGTAACGACCTCCACGGGAGCGACCACTTTCCAGTTGTCCTCTCGCATCATGCGAACATGCCATCTTCTGCCTCCCGCCCTCCTCGTTGGAGGATGGAGCGTGCGAGATGGGAGGTCTTCACACCGTCAGCTTTGATATTTTCTGCAATGGTGACCCAAGAGTCAATCGACGCAGGGGTTCTTGAAGTAACAAATTGTACTCTTCAGGCAGCTGATCTTTCTATACCAAAAACATCTACGACACTCTCCAGAAGTCCGAAGCCTTGGTGGACCCCTGAATGCGCAGCGGCTAGGAGAGCTCAACATAAGGCCTGATCTACGTTTTTGCGTTATCCAACCGATGCTAATCTCGTTACATTCAAACGAGCAAAATCCTATGCTCGGTTGGTGCGTCGACGTAGCAAGAGGGAGTCTTGGATCCAGTATGTTTCATCTCTCACTTCACGTGCCAGTTCGAAAAGTGTGTGGGACAAGATTCGTAAGATCCGGGGTAACTACAGCTCTCACCAGATCTCCATTCTCGAGAGTAACGGCTGCACATATGCTTTAGTCGGGGAGATTGCTGATTGTTTGGGGGAGGCGTTTGTCTCCGTGTCGAGTGACCTGGCGTATCCTTCCTCCTTTCTGAGGATTAAATCCACTGCGGACCGCCAGAGAATCTCCTTTGCGCCATTTCTCGACACTGGATATAACTCCCCCTTCAGCATGGTTGAACTCAGGGTGGCTCTGCATCGGTCCGGCGCTACATCGGTCGGTCCCGAGGGCATCCATTATGACATGCTCCGTCATCTCTCGCAGTCGTCTCTCGAGAATCTCTTAATCCTTTACAATCGCATTTGGTCGGAGCACAGTTTCCCGGAGTCTTGGCGAAAAGCAGTTGTTCTGCCTTTTCCCAAACCTGGCAAGGATCCCAAGTCTCTCTCTAGTTATCGCCCAATTGCTCTCACTAGCTGTCTGTGTAAAGTTCTTGAACGCATGGTTAATTCCCGGTTAGTTCATTTTTTAGAATTTCATCAAGTACTTTCACCATCACAAAGCGGCTTTCGCCGTCATCGTTCACCTCACGATCATCTCCTGCACCTTGAGACATCTGTGCGCGAGGCGTTCTTGCGTAGGCAGCACCTGGTTTCTGTATTTTTTGATATCGAAAAAGCTTATGATCGAGCGTGGCGGCATGGTATTATCCGTGACCTCCACGCATGCGGATTGCGAGGAAATCTTCCGACATTTATTTTAAATTTTCTTCGCAATCGGGTGTTCCAGATGCGCCTGGGTACGACGCTATCGGCAACATTCCATCAAGAACAAGGTGTTCCTCAAGGTTGCATTTTATCTGTCACATTGTTCATCCTTCGCATTAATTGTCTCCTCACAAATCTTCCTCCTGCGGTTTCGGCTACTGTCTATGTTGATGACGTGCACATTTTCTGCTCGTCATCAAGCATGCATTTTATTGAAAGGCAGTTGCAGTCTGCAATTAATCAGATCTTTAAAACGGCGAATAGCAATGGTTTCGTTCTTTCTCAAGACAAGACAGCGTGCGTCCATTTCTGCCGGAGGCGTGGCCTTCATCCTGACCCAGAGCTGTTTTTAGACCGTGCAGCCATACCAGTTTTGCCGGAGACCAAGTTCCTTGGTCTGACCGTCGACCGTGCGCTTACGTTCCGTGCGAACGTTCGGCGGCTCAAGATTTCCTGTCTGCGGGCTCTATCCATTCTTAAGATCCTTTCGAGAGTCTCGTGGGGCGCAGACAGGATGTCTTTGATTCGTATTTATCATTCCTTAATCCGGTCGAAACTGGATTATGGTTGTATCGTGTATGGCTCTGCTCGTCGTTCCGTTCTCCGGCCTTTGGACACTATTCACCATCAAGCACTGCGTCTTTGTTCGGGAGCATTTCGAACATCTCCGATTCCCAGCCTTTACGCTGACGCGAACGAACCATCGCTTGAATTACGCCGTCTGCAGCTGTCTATTCAATTCTACCTGGAACTTAGATCTCTTCCAGGACATTCTTTATACGATGCAGTTTTTCATCCCCAGCATGCTCGTTTATTCGGGAAATTGCCCTCGTGCATTTCAACCTTCGGTCTTCGTATGGCGGCCGTAGCCCGTGATGTAGGGCTCGACTTGTCACTTGTTAGAGAGACCAGGGGCTTTGGGGATCCGCCATGGCACCCACTTGGTGTCATGGTTGATACCACTTTTACATCTTTCGATAAATCCTCAACCCCTGCGTTAGTGTACCAGCAGCTCTTCGCTGAGCACCGTGACCTAAATTCTGATTACACTCCTATTTTTACTGATGGCTCCAAGATGTATGGAGTCGTTGGATCCGCGGCTGTCTGTGTAGATGACGTTTCAGTAGCGCGGATCATAGCTGATGCCACGGTGTTTTCAGCAGAGATGCATGCTGTGTATCTCGCTCTTCTCCATGTTCAGTCGAGTTCTCATCATCGTGCTATGGTCTATACGGATTCCTTGAGTGTCTTGCAGTTTTTGTCATCTGCAGATTGCAGTGACCATCCTTTTCTCGTGAATGTGAGACCGTTACTTCGTCGTTTGCTCGGGGCCGGTTTTCAAGTTCAGTTTTGCTGGATTCCTGGGCATGTTGGAATCTCGGGTAACGAGTGTGCTGATGCGGCTGCTGGATCTGCTTCCTCTTTGGTCGTCACACCCTTGCCACTGTTTCACCGGGATTTCCGCTTTCTGGTACGCGACCATTTTAAGCGAACGTGGCAGGGTCTGTGGGACCAACAGGTGGAAAATAAACTGCATCGTATTAAACCTAATCTTGAAGTCTGGAAATCCTCATATCGTCGGAACCGTAGGGAGGAAGTGGTGCTTGCGCGTCTCCGCATTGGGCATTGTCGTTTCACTCACCGCTTTTTGCTGTGTGGCGACACTGCGCCGATGTGTGAGACGTGCAACTGCCGACTCACTGTCACTCATCTTCCGTGTACCTGTGTTCGTTTTCGTGATGTACCTTTTCATTTCTTTCATTCTCATTTGTTGACCGAGGACGCCGCTACACTGCAGCGGCTCCTCAATGACCACTGTGACTCTGTTGCCGTGTTTTCATTTTTTAAACAAATTGACTATTTTAAACGTATGTAGATTTTAGCCTTATCATCATCCTCATTTCTCAGTTTTACTGAATCAGCTAGATTTTAATCATTGTATCATGTTTTTAATACTGTTTGTTCCATTATCTTTTTTAGCCCTTCAATCGTTCTCATTTTTCAGTTTTACACGATCAGTCAGATTTTAAGCTTTTTACCACATTTTTAATACTATTTGTTTGTCTTGTTTCTGGCGCTCTTTGGCCAACCATGGCCCTTGCGCCATAAAAATCAAACAACCAACCAACCGAAGATTAAAATAAAAATATATGCTGCAGGTGATATACGTGTACGTGTACGCTTCGTATTGGGAAAAACATGTGTCGTTTGAACAAGAAAACTGACCTCAAGTAGTCATCTCGAATGGTTTTGCAGGTAACTTTAAATTAAATGATATTCTTTAATCAGAAATTTGATGGCCGCTTTCGTCATAATGGCGAATTATGAAAAATAGAAAAATTTATAAATATAACCCACGTACGAAAACTTCCAGCACTAACAATATAACTGATATAACAGTAGTTGGACAAAATATTACGGGTATGCCAGAAGACAGCTGTCAGTGGCTAGTTAGCGAATAGCTAGAAACAGTTTAAACCGGTACCATCAGGCGGCAGACGGTCGTTAAATGTGTCATAGCAAGCGTTCTCATACCATTTCATATTATCCATGGAAGAGCGGAGAGTAAACATCCCTTTTTGTTAGAAACTTGGTAAATCAGGTACTGAAACTTACAGAATGTTAAAAAAATGATATGGAGACACAGCTTTATCCAACAACAGAGTTTTCGAATGGTATACACGCTTTCTGTAGGGCGAGAATCCTTGATGAAGTTCAGAGATCTTGGCATTTCTTCAGTGTGCGAACAGCAGAAAAAATCGAAGAAAAGTGGAATGCGTTTAAGGAAGATAATCGAATTGCAGCGAGAACTACAGAGAGAGTTAAAACAATACGTTAAGTTTAGTGTTTTATCGGAAAATTGAAATTTAAATATATTCCATGCTCGGAAAATAAGTTTTTTGTTGCTTCTTATGATTTTGCGTTCAAGGCGATTTGCCCTATCGCTATGTTAAATCAGAGTTTTACTTTTTGCGGAACATCCGAATATTGTATTACCTAGAGGTTTTATGGTTACAATAATGAACATGAAATATGTATACGTCAACATTTATAGCTAGATAGCTTTACGTTTCGGGCTATGAATTTTTTGTTGGTTATTGGTAAGCTGCAAGGCATTATTGGAAACCGGATTAATTTATGTCCTAACATATTTAAGCGGAACTCCCAGGAAAGCAGAAAATTTTCCTTTCTTGAGAAAACGCCTTTATTTTGAATTTAACCGTATCCTTAGAAAAAGATTAAATAAAAAATTCTGTTTGATTCGAAATCTTTCACGCTGATAATATAACTTTTGGGAAAATATCGTTTGATGAATTTACTTAGAAATGAATTCAACTCATTTGCAGGACGGTATTCGCGCTGCTTGTGTACGGTTTCCTCTCAGTTATTTGCAGAATGTTAATATAGTAACAACGTTGCAGAAGATTTTTCAAAATCCGATAAACTTTAGTTTCAAAAAATATCATTAATACATACAAATGTTCTAGTGGAAGAGAAGAATAATATCATTTGAAGAAACTCGAAAAAAAATTACCACGAAAAACATCAACTGAGGTACTAACTGTCATTTCTTGCACTTTGATATTTGATTAAATATGCAAACCTCCTGTTAAATCCCGTATGTCTTACTTGCGTATTAGTGATCTTAACTCACATTATTTTAAGTGCTCTTGCTGGCCAAGGGTGACTAGCCTGCTTCCATTATGTTTGGCTATGTGTTCTTAACTCACATTCAAGGGTGACTAGCCGGCTGCCTATGTGTTTGGCTGTGTGTTCTTAACTCCCATTCTTTTAAGTCCTCTTGCTGGCCAAGGGTGACTAGCCGGCTGTCATTGTGTTTGGCTATGTGTTCCAGACAATTTCTCGTATAGTGAGAAACAAAAGCACACAGTGCGACCCTTAAGGCACGGATTCATCGGGTTATAAAAAAGAAGAAACGTAAGAAAACATTTTCCAATGCTGAACCCTGTCATTTCAGAATGCTCCTCCCAAGGTGTTCCAATCCTTTTCTCAGACATCTTTTTCTTTGCTAGAGAGCACCAACACCGAGTGCCCTTTAAAAATGATAAAAATTAGAACTGCTTAAATGTACACTATCTAGCAACAAGTAATTGGGCACCTGTGATAGCAAAATAAATCTAAGTATATTCATCTTCAATAGTTGCTAAAGCCTCCACGAGCGGCGATTACGGCTGCGACCCTGCGGGGCATACTCTCAGCCAGGCGTTGTACGATGGCTAGCGGTATTTTCTTCCACTCGGCTTGGAGAAGACAGGTCAGTTCCTTTGGCAGTCTGCAACATCGTAGTTTGGACGGATGTTCCGAGGATGACTATAAAAATAGTCGAAGAGCTTCAACAGCTATTTGATGGAAAGTTTGGTGATCTCAAGCATGTCGTGATTTTAAACTTTTGTCGGATTTTAACAGTCAAAATTTTAAACTTCAAGTTTAACTACTGGTGCAACAGGTACAGTTAACATACATGGAATATGACTTTTATTGATACATTTTTAAACTTCAAATGAACTATTAGTAGTATAGGTATATAGAACATTTTTGAAATAAGACAGTGTGTCAACATGTATATAGTGTTTCGCATTAAAACAGCTGGAACCGGAGTATAATAATATTTGTACATAGTGTACAGAAAAGAAAAGGACTTTAACAGTCAAATATTTTAAATTTCGAGTTTAACTACTGGTGCAACAGGTATAGTGAACATAGATGGAATGTGACTTTCACTGATAAAAATTTCTAAACTTCAAATTGAACTATTATACTATGAGTACAGAGAACATTGAAGAAATAAGATAGTGTATCAACATGTATATAGTGATTTTTGCATTTAGACAGCTGAAACCAGAGTGTAATAGTGTTCATACATAGTGTACATAAAAGAAATAATTAAAAATCGAATATTTCATCTCCCAGGGAATTATATGTGTAATATCACGACATGTATTAAGAGGTGTCAATAATTCCATAAACAAAGAAAAATTACACATCAACATTGTGCAACAAGTGGACTGAATATTGAAGATACGTAATTGTATTTATTCCATTAGCGCATAATTTATGTTACTATGCAATAAGGTGAGACGAAAATGTCCCACCTAATCTCGTTTTTTAAAGTGATTTAGTTCTAGCATAGAAACGTTGGCTGATTTGTCATATAGTAATGAAATAACGTTTCCACGATCTATGTATTTTCGTTTTTGTTTTACGTGGGTGGAACACCCCTTATTTACCATGCATTATGAAAATATTTCGTAGTGGCACAAATTTTGGGAAAATATTTTGGTATTTATACTTTTTTTTATGTATAAAATACCAAACACAACTAGAACAGCATTAGCGATGTGACAATTTATTCAGCAGTTGTCTAATTTTATTTTTTACGAAATTTTAAATGAACGGGACGCTTCTGCGGAAAATACCCAAGCCCTCCTGTGAAGTTCAAAATAATAAAAGATATGTTTTGAACATCTTAGAAGTTTTTTGTATCTTTATCTTGTCTTTCTCGTGATCTATGTCTTCCTCTTCGTCTCTCATCATTTGGTTTTGAGTGAACTCTTTTCATACTCCTGATCTATGAGTTCTACTTCCTTACTTATGATGCCGTTTTGAGGAAATCACGTCATTCTCCTCTTCTGTGAGTTCTTTTTCTTTACTTATCATGCCGTTTTGGGGAAGCACTTGTTATTCTCCTGTTCTGTGAGTTTCTCTCCGTAATTTCTCATGCCGCTTTGAGTCAACTGTTTTCATTATCGTGATATATGGTTTTCTCTTCCTATCTTATTATGCCGCAGTGAGCCAACACTTCTCATTGTCCTGATCTATGATTTCCTCTTCATATCTTATCATGCCGTTTTGAGGAAATCTTTTCATTTTCCTGTTCTATGAATTCCGTTTCCTATCGTATCATGCCGCTTTGAATTTGGCACAACCTCTATATATTATCTAATCAGCGGTAAAGCCTGTTAGTACAGATCATTACCACTAGTAACTTACTTAAATACGGGTAACTCTTTTTTTCCAAATGGAAAGAGTAAAGGAGTACAAATTAGGCATGAAGTCGTTTATTAGGAATTGGCGTTCGATGGATATCTCTTTGTGATTGAGCCGATTTCATATCCTTTCATAACACAACAACTTTTTTCACTTGCAATAGTTGTTAGGAAACTACTCAAATTCTGATGACTGCGCTTGCACTGGAAGCCGGATTGGATGCATGCGCTGCGATCGTACAACAAACCGGGCATCTGCTGTAGCTTGTCACGATTTCACAATTCGTCTGCAAATTATCTTTTATGTTGTAAAGATATCCCTTCACCCACTTACTCTCAATGCTATTCTAACGTTTGTTTAAGTGGCTACCTACTTGCTATGTTTTGAACCACAGAAATGTACATTTGGCCTTGATGTAGATCGCACACGTCGAATATTAGAGTCGTGAGTTAAATTTCTTGTATTGTGTTGTGTGCTTCCTTAAATAAATAAATAAATATGCAGTTTTCGAAATAAAAATATAGACTTTTGTTTTTACAGATTAATGAAAAACACCTGCGAGTGAAGCTTGATAAAACGTTTTGCATAGGAAAGAAACTCTCAACTTTCGGGATTAAAAAGGATGAATATAGTAACAAAATACAACAGAATGAGCTTTCATTACCTATTTTATATCACATATTATTTACTATAGACTACGCGAGATAAGCATTAATTTTTATCTCATTAGTCATCAGTATAACAATGTGTACAGCAGCAACGCTATATACTTGCGAAAGCCAAGGACAATGAAATATTCAATATTAAAATTTACCATATAATCCCTATAACTTCTCGGAAAACGCATATCCACACACTTATAACAGACATACTCGTATATTTTGGGACAATTTCGGGGAAAGCACGAAAAGATTTTGCACGAAATTTAAAATCTCCCTTTTGCATTCACTATTCTCCTTTTACGGTTCTGAATTGTTAGTTTTAACTCAAAATGTTCAAGTTTCATATTCATTTTACCTATGTGTTATTATTAATATTTAATAAGTATGGAGAATAATTAGGTATGGATAGAACTACGACGAATAATAATTGACACCTAGTTATAGTAATGTGATAGTTTTTCTTTCTGGAAAAATTTTTCTGCGTTTTGTGAAAATCAAAATGTCGAAACCCTCAAGAAGATGCACTTCTTATGCAGAGTCTTGCTGAAATCTTAGAGACAGGCAGTCATTCCTTCAGCCAACGACATTCATACACTAATGAAAAATCCTACAATATAACACTTTCGCGCAGGCAAGAGCGTTTGTATCTGTTTGGAAGGCCATCCCTGGACGAACGGTTGATATGGAACTGTCTATCAGTATTCCGTTGAAGATAAACATGTGAAGCGATTGGGGCGTAATCTAAAATCTCACCTAGAATTATTTTAATTATCACAGAGCTAGGCTATTGTAGCGACATTATTTCTACACCTCTATTTTTTCATTCCCTTTCACAGACTGATTTTTCATATGGAACACCTGTTCCTTCTTATTTTCGAAGGCTGTTGGACCTACGGCTTCACGTATTTGCCGGCTGACAGAACTGTAGACCAGTGATCATTCAGAGGACTAAACCTTGGTTAGGGGAAAGACATGTATAATACAAGACCACTGTTCGAATGATTGAGGTTGTCTTCGGTTCGTGTTCTTGTGTATCGATAGCGAGTCTTTCTCACAACATTCTACGTATTGAGCCATCCTTTCTCTGAAAACAAGCTGAAATTCGCTTCGTTTTTCAGTACCGCAAAAACAAGAGTAAAGACGTGATCCTTGCATCTACATACATTCACTCATTACTCCAGTGGTGCTCCTTCGTGGACTTCAGTGGTCACGCGTTATTCACCCTGGCGGCTGTTCCAATTTTATGCTGTGCATTTTGCTTTACCACAACATCAGTGAATATGTTTGGTTTTAGCCTGAAGTGTTTTAGCGTGATATAACGATCTTCGTAACTCTCGAAATGCTTCATAGCGTAAAAGCCCTACGTCAAAGCTCATAATGTGCTTAAAAATGTTATATATACATATATAACCGTTTCAATGTCGAAATAAAACAATTTTTATTTCCTTTGGATTTAATCGGTAGCATAGTTTTACCTGTTGCATTTTCTAATGACGTTATTAAGTCGCGCTTTAAAACAGAAAGTAATTTTTTTTGTTTCACTGAAATATACATATTTTGATACTTTGCACACTTTTTTTGACAATTGTCATATAGCAAAAAATATCAAACAAAAATTGAATGGAAGCCATTAGCAAATGAGGCACAGAGGTGTGGCAACAAATAATAATAATAAATAAGTGTAACAACGCCCAGCGACCTTTAAAAGTGACACAGCTGAGATCGTGGGCGTCAATAAATCGATAGGTGTCCATAAACAGATGTACACACTCGAGGACATTTTCCAGCGGAAAAATGTTCCTACACCTTTCTAACACCGAATTATTGTTTTCAGTTTGCTATTTGATTTAAACTTGATTTAAATAAGCTACGTCCAATAAGTCCAGGAATGACCGCATAACTGATGCAACACTAGTGGGATAAAAATGTTAGGTGCATGCCAGAAAGAGCAGTCCTTGGCCAGTCAGCAAACAGCTGCAGCGCAAAACGATCTAAGCAGGAAATAGAAATGCAACTGTATTTTAATGCACACCTTCAAAAAATATTGAAACTGGCAGTACAAGATGGCTATCAATGCAGCCATGCGTCATAAGAATCCTTGAAAGCTGGGATGTTCTCCAAAGCTATTTTGAAATTGCTTCTCATGAAGATAAGCTTATTTTGACCATACTGTGAAATGAGTATGAAGAATCATATTTACTGTTTTTGAAGTTTGTTTTCTCAAACTTCAATAATTTTAACTCATTATTTCAAGGAAAGAAAGTTCTTATTCACAAACTGGCAGAACGATCAGTCATTTCTGAAGCAACTACGGCAAAATATTTTATAGCCATGTGCCTTTCAGTCTGATAAAACTGTGAATGTTAAAGATCCAAATAACGTATTTCTACTAGGTGATGCTATCCTTGGACACAAATGGATACTTTGTTTAAAGAACTTTTTGAAACTAAAGCAAAAGAAGAAAGATCAAATGTTTCTATTTTTTCATTGTAGCCTCTTCAGAAATTCAGAAACGGTTTTCAATTCACTGTCACCTATTCAAGCAAATATCATTTATCTGTGCTGATGTGCCCTTAAATGCGCAATAACGTTTCAAAGAGGTTAAACATTTGTGCGATACATCCGAACCTTTGATTGACAAAGCTGCACTTCATACTGAATGGAGGAATTTTCCATAAGCTGTAAGTGAAGAAGAAAAGACAGATCTGAAGGAAATGGAGTCATCCAACTCTATATATGCATATACATATAGTGTTAGATGAGTTCCATATATACTATGCATATACACTGCTGGACAATTGCTAAGGACGGATCATAAACGGCTATATAGCGCATAAAAAAGTAAGTGTGGTTAGATGCCAAGTGGAATAAAATAATGTCTGAATGCCAGGACATTACAAGAAAGACAATTTATTGTGCTCTGAAATCTAGAAGGCTTTGGAACGTGTTCAAGGGAAAAACAGGCCATTTTGTGCAGAATACGTAAACGTGAAAAAAATACAATTACCGTCGTCAGGCGTTCCGGCGTAAGATGTCAATACGGGATATGGCCACCATGGAGGGCGATGCAAGATTCCACACGTCGTGTCATGCTTTGCACAACATTATCAAACAGCTGTTGGGGTAATTTATCCCATTTGTCTGTCAGTGCACGGATGAGGGTGTCCTTGTTTATTGGAGGGATTTGGCGACCAGCAAGACTCCTCCCCAAAGTATCCCCCACATTTTCAATGGGATTCAGATCTGGAGAACGTGCTGGCCATAAGAGGCGTTGAATATCCTCGCTCTAAAGACACTCCTGGGCAGCGACTGTTCGATGATATGTTGCGTTGTCGTCCATGAAAATGAATCTATCACCGACAACACCACGGAACATGCGAACATGAGGTAGCAGAACATCATTAATGTATCGTTGGCCAGTCATAGTCCCAGTTGGAAGCACATAGAGGGACGTACGGCCATTGATCATGATGCCAGCCCATACCATGACACTACATGTCGGATATCGGTCCCTTTCCTTTATGTTTGCTGGACAATATGCAGTACCACTATCACGCCAGATCAGTTTTCGTCGACAATCAGACGATAGACTGTATCTACTCTCATCTGAGAAGAGGACAGCAGACCAGTCGTTATCAGTCCAATTGCGATGTTTATGGCACCATTGCAAACGGGCGGTACGGTGACATCTGGACAATGGGATGAACACAACAGGAAGGCGGGCGTATAGTCCTTCTTCATGCAAACGTCTGGCGACAGTTTTTCGGGAGATCCGCTTGCCAGTAGCAGCCATAAACGGATTTGCTACCTCACTAGCTGTGCTGCGCCGGTGTCTTTTTGTTTATAGCACTATGTACCGATCTTCTGCAGGTGTCGTATTGCGAACACGACCTCCCACGTGACGTTTGCTACACTCTCCATTTGTTTGAAATGATTTCCAAAGCCTTGAAACAATACTGTGGCTGACGTTGAACTCCCTGGCAACATCTGTTCTTTTTCGCCCTTCTTCAATCTTGCCAATAATACGGCCACGCGTAAAATCATCTAGGTGATGTCGGGAAGACATACTGAAAATTGCAAGTTCGTCAATTGATTCTTTCCCTTTCAACTTTGCGTTTGAACCACAACGGTCAATACGCGTCAAATCCTTTATATCTCTTATCAGCGCTATGACGTCACAAACAAGTTCGGCAATCCAAAATTTGCATACGCACAACACGTCTTACTGTATCCCGCACTTATGCTAATTTCCATATTTTCCTGCCTTCCATTTTATGGTTGCTATCGTTGCTATTGTCATCCGTCCTTAGCAATTGTCCGGCAGTGTATATGCGGCATTCTATATATATCAAAACTTGCAAAGTTGGTTTTGCATTTCCTCATTCCAATGAAGCATCTCAGAGAATCTTTTCATTGCTAACAGATGTAAAAAGCAAAAAGAGAAACGCAATCAGCTCAGGAACTTTAAACGCAGCTACCATAATAAGTTCCAGTTTTCAGGCAAAGTGTACCGATTTTATTAAGTTTTGCCCTTTAGATAAGTATTTTGCTTTGCTAGGAGCAAAACGTTTGTTAATGAAAGCATGGCTGAAGCAGAAAGCAGTATTTTGTTTTCTAACAATTTATGTATAAATAAGTAAGTGTACATAAAAACAATAATAAGGAAAATTTAATTGTATTAGAAACGCATTACCCACACTCATGCTTCTACTGATAGTACACTTTTTCTTTTTACTGTCACGAATAAAAAATACAGTGCACAATTTTAGAAAAAAATATTAAAAATATAATTATTATAATTTTATCAGAAAAAATCTTTAGAATGAAAATAAGGGCCTTCATTGAATTATATAAAATGAAATGTAAATTATTTCAGAACTTTTAAAAAAAGGGAAATTTGGGTTCAAAAAGGGAAATCACCTTTCTCACATTTACCACTACTGTTTCAGGGTACTGGTTTTTCCCTGTCCTGCAGACAGTCACCTCTAAATTAATGTCTGGTGATTTTTTGTATCACACTCAATTGGTCACGGTGGTAATCAAAACCTTAAAGGAACAAAAAACTAATTTGTAAATGTCGATATAAAATATAAAATTGATATGCCGTCTATTAATTCATATTCTTCTAATGATTTCGAAAATATATTACTTCAACATAACTGTAATGTTTTCAACTGTAATCATCTTGTTATTTGCTGATAGTGATCAACATTGTTTTAGACAATTATCAGTCATGCTAATTGAATTCAGAATGAGAAATACATAAACTGTGTGAGGTAAAGTTGCGAGCTTAAATCATTTTAAATTGAGTTATATGCTCCAAGAAGAAAGTGAAATTTATTATCAGTGATAAAATTTTAAACAAAAAATTTATTTCTGAATTAAATCTGAAAGTTCAGGGACAGTTTCATATGTGTATTTGTATCTACAAGAACGAATGTGACTTTCCTAAGACACATTCAGTTGTTCAAGCCGATTTCTTAGCAACAAGCGATAATATCTTTATTTTGGTGGTTCTCCTACGAATAGTACACTGGTGTGCAAAAATTAGGACGTAGAGAATAAATTAGCAGAACGATCAGACAGAACGGACCGAAATACTTCTC
Organism: Macrothele yani; assembly: GCA_039090855.1. Taxonomy (NCBI): domain Eukaryota; kingdom Metazoa; phylum Arthropoda; class Arachnida; order Araneae; family Macrothelidae; genus Macrothele; species Macrothele yani. The sequence goes on along the minus strand of CM077034.1, from coordinate 159,633,650 downwards.
AGGAGATAGAATAGTGTCCGGTCGGTAGAGCGTGCGCATATATGCAGCGTGACGTAGAGGGGGGATGTTGGAAGGGTATAAAGCACACGGGCGGTGTACGCCCAGCAATTCGGTGAAAGCTTCTGCACGGTGTACATCTGTTTGAATGACGTCGAGTTGCTGCCACCGTGTGATATGGCCAACAGGCAATCCAGTAGATGACATCTGGATGACTTTACCCGAGGTCGCGTCATTGGGAAGTTGGAAGAAGGTCGAAGTGTGACTAGTGTGGCAGAGGAGTTCGGGATCTATCACGGAATCGTTTCACGAGCTTGGAGAGCATTTCAAACGACAGGAACAGCTGTCCGAGAGTTTGGCAGTGGTCGTCCACGAGCAACCACGGCGGCGGACGACCGGTATATTGTCCACAGGCGAGAAGATAGAGACGAAACACAGCGGGAGATATCGCAAGGTACATGCAACAGACAACTGTACGTCCGTTATCGCGTTTTTCCGTGGCCAGTAAGCTGCACAAAGGTGGTCAATGCCCACGACGATCACTACGGTGTGTCCCATTAAAGCCTGCTCATCGGAGGCGGCGGTTTCTGTTGTGCCAGGAACACAACAACTGGACACATCAGCAATGGGGTCGAGTTCGTTTTACGGATGAGAGCCGATGTAGTCTGAAGAGCAATATTTGACGTATACACATCTGCAGAGAGCAGGGAACACGCAATCACAATTCTAACATCATCGAAAGCGACCGGTTTGGTGATGCCTGAGTTCTCGTTTGGGGCGGTATCATGCTTGGTAGCCGTACTGACATCCACATCTTCCGAGGAGGTTCAGTCACTAGTGTCCCCTATTTTACCAAGGTTTCCCTGCCTCCCGTGTGTCTGTTTAGAGGTGTTGTGGGTCCTCAGTTCCTCTTCATGGATGACAACGCTACACCTCATCGTACAGTGGCTGTCGCAGAGCTGTTGGAGAGTGAAGATTTTCAACGCATGGATTGGTCCGCAAGGTACCCGGACCTAAATCTAATCAAACACGTGTGGGACCTTCTCGGTAGACTCTTGACAGCACGTCATCAGCGGCCAGCAACGATTCCGCAGTTACGATTGGTGCTACTAGAGGAATGGGCAGCGAGTCCTCAACAGCACCTTGACGAACTCGTCTTCAGCATAGACAGACGTTGTAAATCTTGCAACGCAGTCAAGGGTGATCATATCCTCTAATAAAGACTGGAATTTTCTTGGCAGCCGCCTGTCACATGGACGTTTCTGTCTTCTTTCCATTTGTGCTCGGAGCTAGTTTTTCCTCTGGATTCCTTGTTCGTACGGTTTTGCTCACTTGTCCCATTTTCTTACATCTTGGGGATCTTATGGTATGATTTGAGTCGAAGTGGAGCACTTCTGCACGACGTTACATTCGAAAAGATTTTTGCACGCCAGTGTAATAATCCGGTTAACTCATTGAAATCACTTTATGGGCCCTTCTATGTTACAAAATAAAGTTAGAGATAAAATGAAAGATAAAAATTGAACTTATCTTTCTCTCCAAAACATACTAGAACCCTTTTTGAAGGGAAATTGCAAAAGTATGGTCTCTTCTGAAGGTAGATTTCGATGCAAGCGTTTTTCCACTGGGCCCTGACTTTTAGCCGGAAAGCAAGGTCAGCTGTTGTATGAACCTAAATATTACTCAACAATTTCGCCTGAGAAGCTAACGAAGGGTACGTTCTTTGAATGGAGATTTTAGAAACTTTAAAAAAGAATGTTCAGAATCCGATTACGTTTTCAGTATTTGCTTCAAATTAAACGTGTCATGTACTATTTTTGATATTACGTTTCGAAACAACAAAGTGCATTTAATGAACTTCGTTATTTTAATGAAAGACTCAGCTGGCTGACTGATGCTGTAAAATTTTCGAATGTCATCTACGCATGAACGTATAACCGGTGGTGGCTGAGAAATCCTTTAAAATTTCAAAACTGTATATGGAAGACAAAACAAAGGCGTGCATTTCAGTAAAGCTTGGAAGAAAAGTATCAGCTAGTGTGGGGATTTGTTTGGAAGAACGTATGATAAAAATGTTGTTCAATACGTAGTTAGACATGTTAGTGGCTGGAATGCGTTTGCGTTTCGTACGTTTGTCGGTGGATGGCGCTAACGTACAGGCGATTTAAAGGCTATTCAACGGCATTTCAACTTTTTTGTTACGGAAGTCCTGTGGCGTGCTGGACTAATTATGGTATTTTGTCGTGTGACATGTATACGTCCAAAGTTGCTAAGCGTGCTGTTATTCAATTTTTGAAAGCAGAGAAAAGGCAACCAAACGAAATTTATAGAAGAATGCAGGCGGTTTATCGGGCTGCTTGTTTTACACTCAGTATTGTAATCCGGTGGTGGACGAACAAACAATGCAGACCACCTAAGATCAGGAGCACCACGTCGTGCTGTTTTAGTAAGGACGATTGCACCTGTGGATGCTGCAGTAAAAGCAAACCGAAGAATCATGATCGGATAACTAGCAAAAGGTGGGGGTGTGAGCATCGGAGCTCTCAATACGATCATACATTCGGGCCTTGAATACCGTAAGGTCTTCACAACGTGGGTACCAAAACATATTTCCGAAAAACAGATGAGTCAACGAATATGACTTTCTTTATATCACACGTTCCGCTTCCATGAAGAAAGTGAAGATGTCCTGCTACGCATTGTTGCTGAGACCGAAAGATGGTATCGCCATTTCGAGCCAGAGAAGAAACACCAGAGCATGCAAAATTGCTTGACTGTAAGAAGAAGAAAAAACAGCTTCTATTTAATAGGAATTACGACCTATCCCCTTCAGAACTTCAATTATTGCCAGTACCTCAGTATGGAAGAATAAAGCTTTGTCGGTAATTGCTCCTCTAAGTGACTGATATTACGATAGTATCTGTGATATCAAGATTCCTGCGATATGATATATTAATTAAAAATTTGAGGACAATTTTTCTCGAATTCATAGTTCTGTAACATGATATCTTAAACTCACGTATTACAATGATCGGTCATTTCAGTTTAGGACAAAAAACTACTTTTGGGTAGGTGCATCGTAATATAAGGGACAATACACACAAAACATATACATTATTTACTTGAAATGTAAACTCTTACAAAAATTTCCAAAATATATCGTTTTTTAACATATTGTATCTTGCTGTACCAAATCCACAACTCACTGACTCTATAAATTAAATTATATTTTAAGAAAGTAGATCAACGGTTAACTCTCATATAGGATAAATAATTTTTCTTATCATAAAACAGCTTATTCTACATTTCAATCTAATGCTCAAGCAGGAGCTAATACCAGAGTACATGTCATCATCAAGTACACGTGAAAACGAAATCACGTGGATAAGAGGTTACCGTCCTAGTTCATCCCTAGAGAGACTCACTGCCGCTTACAGCGATCTTGGCATACAGCTCGGGCTTCACTGACATCCATCACACGCCGTACACAAGTTCTTGTATACTTAATACTCATAATCTTTTTCTCATGCAGGGACTTCCTTGGCCTTTCCTTCGTGCACTTGGGTTTAAATAAATGTTCCTTACAATTTGTTCTAATGGCAACCACTTTTGTATATTAAATATATATAATTTTATTCTCTAATTAAATACTGTAACATTTTCGAAAGTTATTTTTGTGAATGGATAATGTATGACCCTTACCTACTACAATTGGTTTGATATTTTGTGCCGCAAATTGCGTTGCACCGCAGCCTTGTTTTGTTTCTGTCCTTCGAAAAAATGAGTGAATTTTGTAAATCCTATAATGATGAATTCATACCAAATTCTTAAACTCTATATCACCTGCAGTTTCCGGGAAACAATATGTTGACTTTTTACGGTTCGAGGAGTATCTATTTGCAATAAACAGCGAAATGTTTAACTATTTTTCCCTAGATGTAGCCGATAAATTATAAAATGCCTTCTTTGTTGTTTTTGCTAATGCGCATTATATATGTATCTGTAATTATATCATCAACATAGAATACAGACGTTCCATCTTTCGAAGTATGACAAAAGTGAGTTTTCACTTTCATACTGTTATTTATTTTAACCACTTCAATTAAAAAGTTCTGCAAATTGTTTCGCTAAATTGAAGCCCAAGTAAACTCTAAATACGAGGAGCAACTAAAAGAATGAAAATCCTCCTTAGGTGGAATAAAGGAATGGTTTACAAGAAAAACGGAGTGGCCACATTAAGTTCCGTTTTCCTCAAACACAGACTCCATAGTAGGGTGGAGCGAAAAACACTTTTCTTTTTAATTTGAAACGTCACCGTGTGCAATAGTTGCGATTTTATTACTGTAATGACCCCCCGAAATATGGATGACATTATTTCATATCTTAGGCTGCCCCAAGTACCTCGAAATTTGAAAGTTATAGGGAAAAATGGTTTAAAAACACCCGCTTTCTCCATTTTGTAAATATAAAACAATACTGTGCCACCATGTTATTTAATATCACCTTTGAGTGTATAAACACGGGTAAAAGTTCAGCAAACATAAGTTAATTTCTTAGGCTTCCCCAGATGCCTTAAAGTATGAAATTTTTGCCGAAAATGGCATGATAAGTTGCGTAAGCATTACGTTCCACAGCAGCCTAATTGTTACCAATTTGGAATTAACATTAACAATCCCCCCCTCTCTCATACTTTCTGGAATCCTCTTGTTGATTTTCAGAAACGTAGCTTGCTGTTTTGCGCTCTGCTTTGTTTTTGTTACCTTTTTCATCTTAGCCGACCCCCTCTCTCACAGCGGAGCTCTGTATGCTAACTCTCTGAGTCATCTTATCACAGTCGCACAGGTCCTTTTGGGAGAGAGTGTTGGCTGGTTTGCGTCATAATGACGCAACGGTTTCTTTCAATCCTAGTGACGTTGATTAGATCGTACCGGCATTTTGGTTTTATCATCCAACAATTTAAGATGGCTGAAACAAGAAATAAAGCTAATTGTCCTATCCTCGGGAGTTATAAGGAGATGCATGAAAATGTGTTGCCTACGTACGAAGATGTAATGCGCCATTACTACCTTGTGAGGAATGCTCTTAGGCAGGAAGGTGCAAATTATGAGCCTGCTGCAGCAGAAATAGCAAGTATTGTCGCGGACAAAGTGCTAAGTATATGGAAGAAAGCATCTCTTCCGCCATCTCTCCACAAATCTGTTGCAAAGCGTATTACCGCATACAACACTGAAATCCGAAAGCTGGAAAATCACGCTGCAAGAATGGATGAAACCTACTGAAATAGGATTGAGTAATTTCGTGCAGATTCGCAACGTATCATTGACATATGCTCATGCAAGTGCAAATGCTATAAAATCTGCAAAATTTGCAGGTTTTAGAACATGCACGTTCAAAAAAATTTGCACTTCAACATTCTGGACGAAATTACACCGGTTATTAATGTACCAGCATTTCACATTTAAAATGGCTCTTCTCGTGCTTACATTAAGCTGTGATCTTGAAACCTTAATCGATTAAATATGTTACCTATACAAATGTATTGCCGCCATTTCATTCCTCTACAACTATTTTTTCGCGGTGTTGGGATTTTTTCGTCAGTGTATGTTAATGGGGTCGAGTTTACGTAGGTGGGATGTCCATTTCGGGACCAACCGGTGAGTGCTTACGCCATACCACAGCATAATATGCAAATTATCGTCGGTGGTATTTAAGGAGTACGGCGAAGTGAATGTAATCAGTCGTTTGCGTACGGACACGTGCGAAGACCCTGAAGAAGCTGCAATGCCTGGACATGGAAGACGTGTACGATTTCCGCAGTTATCGGACTTTAAGCGAGGTCGTCTAGTCGGACTCCGCGAGTCCTGGTGGTCGTATCGTCGTATAGCGGAGAGAATTGGACGGGACGTTTCGACGGTGGTACGATTTTGGCGTAGATGGTCCGAGGAACATTCCCACACGAGAAGACGTGGAACCGCGAGTCACAGACGGACTGATGAGCGGACCGATCCACGCATAAGAAGAGCGGCTTTGTCAAGCAGAACATCCACTGCGACGCAAATCCGAGCTGCCGTTGCACCTGAGGTGACTGTGCGAACAATCCGCAACCGTCTACTGGATGCAGGACTACGTGCACGTGTGCCTCTGGCATGTGTTCCTCTGACTCTAGCCCACCGTCAGGAACGGCTTCTACTTGGGAGCCTCCGATGGCCGTAAGATTCTGCTTGGGAGCCTCCGATGGCCGTATGCGTGTTCGGAGACGCACAGGGGAGCGTCTCCACCCTTTTTGCATCCGCCAGCGACACACAGGGCCTGCACCTGGTCTCCTAGTGTGGGGAGTGATCAGCTGTCACTCCCGTACACAACTAGTGTTTGTACCGGGTACGTTAAACAGCACCTCCTACACCAACAACATCCTTTAGCCCGTTGTTGTGAAATTTGTAAGGTCGGTCCATCGTGGTGTTTTTCAGCAAGATAACGAACGCCCACACACGGCACGTGTAACGCAACATGCACTTCAGGGTGTGAGTCAACTTTCATGGCCTGCACGTTCACCGGAATTGTCCCCCATAGAGCACGTGTGGGATTTTATGGGACAGCGACTTATCCGGTCTCCACGGCCAACCACGACCATCCCCGATTTACGCGTCCAGGTTGAGGATGCTTGGAACTCAATACCCCAAACTTACATTCAACATCTGTACGACAGACTCCATGCCGGAATTGCCCAGTGTGACGCAGTTCACGGCGGTTCAACTTCGTACTAACCATGTTACATGGAAATGTTTTTTCAGTTTACCAGCAATTACAGCTGTATTTGATTAATGTTTTGATCACGTTATCCTCTGTATTCCGTTATTATGCTGTATAGATTTCGTTGGTATCAGACGTCTCCTTTTTGGTGTTATTTCTTCACTTTGCGCCAGTGTATATGCACACACACACTGCTGAGCATTAAACTTGCAACACCAAGAAGGACGAAAGATAACAAAGCCGTGCTTAGTTATAAATACCTTATAGTACAAGGATGAAGTGATTAAAATTTCAGGTGGTTCGGACCCACAGAACGTACAGAAATCAATACTGCGTTTATCCACCCTGGGACGCAATAACTGCTGCTACATGGCTCGGCATAGACTGGAATAGACTCCTAATATTAGCTTGGAGTGCAATCCATGAAGCTTCAATTATTTGCCGGAGTTTATATACTGTAGCCACTAGTGGTTGTTGTCCTGCCACTCTCTGTGCAACCATGGATCAGACGTGTTCAATAGGCGAAAGATCTGGTGATTGCGCCGTCCAAGGCAGAAGTGGAACATGCTGTCCATCGCGGAAATGTAGGACGTTGGGTGCAACGTGCAGTCGGGCATTGTCCTGTTCTTAGGTGGCCCCACGGAGGACCTGTTGATATGAAACAACCACAGTCTCTAACACCTCTGAGATGTAACGCTGGGTGGTCAGCGTACCGGATATGCGTACTAGACGCGAGCAGGATTCGTATCTAATGGTACCCCATACTATAACTCCAGATGCTGTGCCGGTATGACGATGCCAAATGCATGACTCCATCAGTGGGGCTCCACGGTGGCGCCAAACACAGATGCAGCCATCATGGTGCTGTATGCAAAAGCGGGATTCTTCTGAAAAGACGATGCCATGCCATTCGTGCGTCCATGTGCGTCGTTCAGCGCAACATTGTAGCCGCAGACGCCTGTGCTGTGCAGTTAAAGGTAGGCAAAGCAATGGCCGCAGTGCAAACAGTCCGTTTCGCTGCAGACGAGGTTGCACCGAACGTGAGGATACTTGTTGTTGTGCCACACACCAGAATTCTCCGGATAGGGAGCATGAAGTGGTTGTACATTCCGTATGGGCATTGCGCACAAGTTGTATGTCCTCTCAAGCGTTGGTGTGTCGGGGCCGTTGTGATCTTTCACCTTGCTACGTCCGTTCTTCCTGAACCCATCCATTCCATATTCGCATCACAGTGGTCGGATTTCGGCCAAAGCGAGCAGCAGTTTCGCGGCAGGATAATCCGCAGTAACAGTACGCTACAATTCTCCCGTGATCAAATTCAGACACGTGCTGGTATGAGTTCCGTTTTCTTACACGAAACATCCTGAGACCTTCTACCAAAAAAAAAAAACCGACGAGCAAACACGATTTCTATATGGAAAACCAGCTCTCTGTTCTCCCCTATTTTACAGCTTCTATGTGGCGTTATTGGTGCAAATGATTTGAATATGCGCTGTGCTGCTAATCATTTGTTTGTCATACAATGATGTACGCATCATATATATCATCATCATCATCATCATTGTCAACCATTATCAATCCACTGCTGGACGAAGGTCTCCCCAAGTTTCCTCCACAACGGTCTGTCTTGTGCCAGTCTCCTCCATGTCACCCATGCATACTTTCGAATTTAATCCACCCATCTCCCATGTACTCTTCTTCTGGGTCTTTTCCTGTCCCTTGGAATCCAATCTAAAATTTCGGCTGTCCATCGATGATCTGTCCTTCTGGCAGTATGTCCAGCTCATTGCCATTTCAGGGATTTAACTCTGATCATGATGTCTTCCACTCTTGTCATTTTTCGGATCCACGAGTTCCTCTTCTTATCTCTCCTGGTTACACGAAGCATGCACCTCTCCATGCTCCTTTGAGTTTCTGCAGTCTTTGTATATCTCTTTTAGTTAAGGTCCACGTCTCTGCCCCATACGTAAGCACTGGAAGTATGCATTGATCAAACACTTTTCTTTTAAGACATAATGGCATATTGCTTTTGAAAATTATGCTGTTTCTTCCAAAAGATCTCCAGGCAAGTTTTGTACGCCGATTAATTTCTTCATCAATGTGACCCTCACTTGATATCTGCTGTCCAAGATAAACGTACGTGTCTGTTATCTCCAGCTTTTCTCCATCAATCAATAAATCTTCATTCCTTGTAAAAATCACTTTTGTCTTCTGAAAGTTCATTTTTAATCCCACTTTTGTCTTCTGAAAGTTCATTTTTAATATCACTTTTGTCTTCTGAAAGTTCATTTTTAATCCCACTTCTTTACTCTTGTCAGCAAGTTCCTGGATCATACTCTGCAGCTCTGATGGGGTAGTTGCAAAAATGACTACGTCATCAGCAAAACGAAGGTGGGTTAGATAATCTCCATTAATCTTTATCCCTTTGTTTTCCCAGCTCAGCGACTGAAAAACACCCTCCAATGTGGCATTAAAGAGCTTCGGAGATATGGTGTCACCTTGTCTCACTCCCTTTCCAATTTTTATGTGTGTTGTATTTTCAAACAGCCGTATCTTTGCACTTGCATTTTCATAGATGTTATTAATAATATTAATGTATGCATCTTCAATACCGCAGGATTTCATAGCCATTGTAACTGCTGATGGTTTCACCGAATCAAAGGCTTTTTCATAATCGATAAAAGCCATGCACAAGGGAAGTTCATATTCCCTCGCTCTTTCAATTAGTTCTCTCAGTACGTGGATATGATCTATTGTGCTGTATCCACTCCTGAATCCAGCTTGTTCTCTCGGTTGAGCCATGTCCAGTGTTACCTTCAAGCGGTGTGAAAGAACTTTAGTGAAGATTTTATAAACTACTGATAGGAGGCTGATAGGTCTGTAGTTTCCGAGATCCTCAATGTCACCTTTCTTATGTAGCAGGATCATTGTAGCGGTGTTCCAATCCTCAGGAATCTTTCCTTCATTAAGGCGTCGAGTGCAAATTTGGGCGAGTACTGTTTTGATTTCTCCACTTGCTTCTTGTATGATGTCTACAGTAATTCCATCTTCTCCTGGAGCTTTTCCCCGCTTCATGTTCTTGATTGCATGTGCAACTTCTGCTGGAAGGACTGGAGGAACTCTGGTACTGGCATCTTTCATGATGTCTGGAGTGCATGTATCATCCCTTTCATATAATTTGGAGTAGAAATCTTTCACTCTTGTCAAAATTTCGCCTCTATTTCTTGTTACAGAACCATCTTCTTTTCTCAGTGCGTAATCTGTTTTCTTCCCTTACTGAGATGTCCCTTTGCTATCTTTAGGCTTTGGTTGTTTTCAATTGCTTTCCTCACTAGTTCACAGTTGAATTTTCTTACGTCTTCAGTGATACTTTTTCTTACTGTCTTGCATAGCTCTGTATATTCCACTTTGGAAGTCACATCTTCTTTAGTTGTCCTCATCTCTCTTCTTTTTTGCATCAACATTTTCGTTTTTCCTGTACACTGGCGGAAAGTGAAAAAAAGAACACCAAGAAGGAGACGTCTGATGTCTGATACCAACGAAAGTTATACAGCGTAATAACGTAATACAGAGGATAACGTGATCAAAACATGATGGCAAAACACAACTCTATTTCCTGGTAAACTGAAAAATAACATTTCCATGTAACATGGTTAGTACGTGGTTGAACCGCCATGAACTGCGTCACACTGTGCAATTCTGGCGTGGAGTCTGTCGTACAGATGTTGGATGTAAGTTTGGGGTATTGTGTTTCAAGCAACCTCAACCTGGACGCATAAATCGGGGATGGTCGTGGCTGGCCGTGGAGACCCGATAAGTCGTTGTCCCATAAAATCCCACACGTGCTCAATGGGGGACAAATCCGGAGAACGTGCAGGCCATGGAAGTTGTCTCACACCCTGAAGTGCATGTTGCGTCGCACGTGCCTTGTGTGGGCGTGCGTTATCTTGCTGGAAAACACAACGATGGACCGACCTTACAAATGGCATAACAACGGGCTGAATGATGTTGTTGATGTAGGAGAGGCTGTTAAAAATCCTAGTTGTGTACGGGAATGATAGCTAATCGCTCCCCACAGCAGGTGACCAGGTGCAGGCCCTGTGTGTCGCTGGCGGATGCAGGAAGTGTGGAGACGCTCCCCTGTGCGTCTGCGAACAAGCATATGGCCATCGGAGGCTCCCAAGCAGAATCTTACGGCCATCGGAGGCTCCCAAGCAGAATCTTACGGCCATCGGAGGCTCCCAAGCAGAAGCCGTTCCTGACGGTGGGCTTTAGTCAGAGGTACACATGCCAGAGGCACACTGCACGTTGTCCTGCATCCAGTTGACGGTTGCGGATTGTTCGCACAGTCACCTCAGGTGCAACGGCAGCTCGGATTTGCGTCGCAGTGGATGTTCTGCTTGACAAAGCCGCTCTTCTTATGCGTCGATCGGTCCGCTCATCAGTCCGTCTGTGACTCGCGGTTCCACGTCTTCTCGTGTGGGAATGTTCCTCGGACCATCTACGCCAAAATCGTGATTACATTCACTTCGTCGTACTCCTTAAATACCACCGACGATAATTTGCATATTATGCCGAGCTGTGTCGTTAGCGCTCACCGGTTGGTCCCGAAATTAACATCACATCTACGTAAACTCGATTAAACGTAAACCCCATCATCTACGTAAACCCCATTAACATATGCAAATTTCAGGATCTTCCGCCAATTCCTTCTTGGTGTTCTTTTTTCACTTTCCGGCATTGTATATATGTATATACACACACAGTCGCGCCACATTATTGTGAGCACTCCTACTTTTGAAATTAACAGCGCGTAGCCAATGAAAGAAAACACGTGTCGTGAGCTGGCTTGGACGGTATTTTCAGTGTGCTGTAGGCATTCTGAAAACATATCACTCGTTGCTGTCATGGATAAAAGGAGCGATGTATCAGATCTGCAAAAAGAGAACGATTATTGGCTTTCGGGACAAGGGTGGCAATATTTCTGAAACAGCGCTGTTTGTGAACTGTTCGCGTGCTGATGCGGTTAAAGTGCATTGTGATTGGAGAAATGCCATCTTGCGAATAAGCGACGTAAAAACTGGGGAGCACCACGTGCCATTGATGAGAGAGGTGAACGTTGACTTCGAAAGTGCGTGAGGGCCGATCGACACGTTACAGTGGGGCACCTCATTGGCCGAATGAACAGGGGCTACCGGAAATGTGTCTAAAACGACAGTTCAGCGAACCCTGCTGCGTATGAAGCTCCTTTGCAGACGGACGGTCACTGAACCTATGCTAACGAAAGTGTATCGGCAGAAAAAGGTTACATTTGTACGCCAGTATCGGAATTGGACCTCCGCTGATTGTCAAGGATTGCCTTCTCCGATGAGTCACGTTTTCTGATTCAACGAACGGATAGACGTTGGCGCATAAGGCGAGAAACATCGGAGAACAAGTACTCTTCATCCATTGCTGGAAGAACAGAAGCCGATAGGACGCACCGGAGGCGCAGTGGTCTAAGCGATGGCTACTGTCCTGGCTCTTTTCCGTTCCTAGAATCAGTGACTCTAAATTAGGGACGGGTGACTGCTTATAGCCCACTGAGTTGCTCACGGTAGTATTTAAACCTTCAAACAAACAAAAAAACCAAAACAAGCTGGTGGGCGTTATGGTCTGGGGAATGTTTTCGTGACTTTCTCTGGATTCATTCATACGTGTGGAAAACACTAGGCACCAAATTCGTCATGAACCCATCCTTGCAGACTACGTACACCAATACATGCTGATTATCGTCCCTGTGGTAGACTCTGGATATTAGCTGGTGGTCACAGTAGTACGATACGATACGATTTTTGAAGAAATTTTAGGAAGGGAATGTCTGACCTCAGATCTAAAACTACCCTCAGAAATAGGAAGCGAAGACATCTGAGTATATGAAAATAGGAAAGATAAACAGAAAAATGAATGAAAAGAGAGGATGACATGTATTTCAAACTGTGAACCGTGACAACAATCCGGGGGGGGGGGGGAGGAAGGCATACACCGCACAACATGACGGAGAACCGCAATACTACCCGGCCGCCGACATCACCTGGGTGACTGAAAACTCACCGGAACCAAATCCAAATGCTGGAGCAGTAATCCATTCTCACCATCACAATATGTCATCATCATCATCATTGTCAACCATTATCAATCCACTGCTGAAAGAAGGTCTCCCCAAGTTTCTTCCACAACGGTCTGTCTTCTGCCAGTCTCCTCCATGTTACTCCCGCAAACTTTCAAATTTCATCTACCCATCTCCCATGTGGTCTTCTTCTGGGCCTTTTCCGGTCCCTTGGAATCCAATCTCAAATTTCGGCTATCCACCGATGGTCTGTCCTTCTGGCAGTATGTCCAGCCCATTGCCATTTCATGGATTTAACTCTGATCATGATGTCTTCCACTCTTGTCATTTTTCGGATCCAACAGTTCCTCTTCTTATCTCTCCTGGTTACACCAAGCATGCACCTCTCCATGCTACTTTGAGTTGTCTGCCACCTTTGTATGTCTCTCTTAGTTAAGGTCCACGTCTCTGCACCATACGTAAGCACTGGAAGGCTGCATTGATCAAACACTTTTCTATTAAGACATAATGGCATATTGCTCTTGAAAATTATGCTGTTTGTTCCAAAAGCGCTCTAGGCAAGTTTTATACATCGATTAATTTCTTCATCGATGTGACCCTCACTCGATATTTGCTGCCCAAGATAAATATAGGAATCTGTTGTCTCAAGCTTTTCTCCATCAATCAATAAATCTTCGTTTCTTGTAAAAGCATTGTACATCACTTTTGTCTTCTGAAAGTTCATTTTTAATCCCACTTCTTTACTCTTGTCAGCAAGTTCCTGGATCATACTCTGCGGTTCTGATGGGGTAGTTGCAAAAATGACTACGTCATTAGTAAAACGAAGGGGAGTTAGATAATCTCCATTAATCTTTATCCTTTTGCTTTCCCAGTTCGGTGATAGAAATACATTTTCCAATGTGGCATTAAAGAGCTTCGGAGATATGGTGTCACCTTGTCTCACTCCCTTTTCAATTTTTATGTGTGTTGTATTTTCAAACAGCCGAATCTTTGCACTTGCATTTTCATAGATGTTATTAATAATATTAGTGTATGCATCTTCAATACCGCAGGATTTCAGAGCCATTGTAACTGCTGATGGTTTCACCGAATCAAAGGCTTTTTCATAATCGATAAAAGCCATGCACAATGGAAGTTCATATTCCCTCGCTCTTTCAATTAGTTCTCTCAGTACGTGGATATGATCTATTGTACTGTAGCCCCTCCTGAATCCAGCTTGTTCTCTCGGTTGAGATATGTCCAGTGTTATCTTCGAGCGGTGTGAAAGAACTTTAGTGAATCATTTATAAACCACTGACAGGAGGCTGATAGGTCTGTAGTTCCTGAGATCCTCAATGTCACCTCTTTTATGTAAAAGCATCATTGTAGCGTTGTTCCAATCCTCAGGAATCTTCCCTTCATTAAGGCATCGAGTGAAAATTTGGGCGAGTACTGTTTCAATTTCTCCTCTTGCTTCTTGTATGATGCCTACAGTAATTCCATCTTCTCCTGGAGCTTTCCCCCGCTTCATGTTCTTGATTGCATGTGCAACTTCTGCTGCACATGCAATCAAGAACTTGTTTTCAATTGCTTTCCTCACTAGTTCACAGTTGAATTTCCTTACGTCTTCAGTGATACTTTTTCGTACTGTCTTGCATAGCTCTATATATTCCACTTTGGAAGTCACATCTTCTTTAGTTGTCCTCATCTCTCTTCATTTTTGCATCAACATTTTGGTTTTTCCTGATAATTTGTTCACATGCAATTTGTTCTTAGACCCAGCTAATTCTGTTGCTGTTTCCATAAGAGCTTTGGTTACTTTTCTGTTAACTTCAGAAATATCCACTTCTTCCGATGTTAGGCCTTCTAAAGCAGAGAATCTGTTCTTCAGTTCCAATTTGAAGGTATTATGGTGTTTTTTAAGGTTGGTTATGTCAATAGATTTTGTTTGTCTTATGAGCTTGCCACGTTCAAGTTTAGTGTTGAGGTGCATCTTACATCTCACCAATCTATGGTCACTACCTGTGTTGAACTTGTTTAGCACACTGCAGTCTTCTATGACGAATTTTTTGTTACACATAATAAAATCAATTTCACTTGTCGCCCCATTTGGATGAATCAATGTCCATTTCCTGTGTGGCTTTTTTCTTGAAAAAGGAATTCATGAAAAACCCTTCTGCCTCTGCATATTCTACGAGAGTATTTCCACGCTGGTTTCTGTTGCCGTGAACGAATTTACCTACTGAAGTTTCATTCTGTTGATGTTGCCCTGTTTTTGCATTAAAATCTCCCATAATTATCTTCAAGTGCTGCTTACCTTTATTATTTAGATGACGAACTTCCTCGTAAAATTCTTCAATTTCTACTCCAGGATGACTTGTGGTGGGTGCATAAGTTTGAATAATGTAAGCCTGGTATCTTCTCGATAGTTGCATAACGAGTCGTGCAGCTTTGTCAGAGAAACTTTCAACTTCTTCAACTTTATCTTTCAGTTTCTTGTTTATTATAAATCCAACACCACTATTTCTGCCGTATCTGTCCCACGATAGTAGAAGAGATGTCCACTTTTCAGTTCAATGAGATCTTCTCCTTTTCTCACTTAGCCCGGCGATGTCCCACTTGATCCTTTGTAGTTCCTCTTCCAATTCAAGAAGCCTTGAATCAGAAGACAGGGAGCGTCCAGGTCAGCATCAGATGGCAGCCTAATCCGGTCCTCCGGTGATTCTTAGCACCCTTTGCCTTCATGTCGCCCTAGCCGTTGCCTTGGCCAGGTACAGTCCAGCTGCCGGAGACTGAGGGCCAAGATTTAAGTTGTGGATTCATTTTGGAGGGGTTTGGCCATAACTCACCACGCTGGCCAAGCGGGTTGGTGAATGTAGGATAGCATTTCCTCTAATCGCGATGGTATAATTATACCGCTATTGGCTGTCGTCAGTGCCTCTTTAGTGGGAACAGGATGCACCACGAGAAGGTAGAGGAAGCATCCGATTGGCCTGAAATTCGCAGCATGCGTCGCACGCAAGAGGACATGCAAACGATTAGCATTGCAGGGAATATGCAAATCATGTGCGCCCGGCACGCCACCGAGAAGCACTATAAGAAGGGTGCACAGAAGGCGGGATGTAAGTAATGGAAGGGTGTTGTGCTGCCGGAACTGTGCATGGGAAGCTTCCTGATGCCTCGTCGCGGAAAACGACAGTCATTCCAGCACGTTTCGGAGTTCGACAGAGGACGAATAGTGGCTTATCGCGAGCAGTTTATTGCACCGAGACATCGGCGCCCGTGTGGGACGACATTCAGCCACAGTGAGGCGAGTATGGATTCGGTGGGTGCAGGAGGAACGGACGGACCGAAATGTGCGATTGTCGCAGCCGCGGCACACCACCGAACGAGAGGACCGGCATGTTGTGCCGCTGGCATTGACAGATCGCACCACCACATCACGAACGTTAGCGCAGGAATTAGGGTTTGTTGTGCAACTACCTGTGTCAGCACGTACCGTTCGACGTCGTCTGCAGGAGCGGGGACTTATCGCGCGGCGCTCATTGCTCCGATTACCATTGACGTTACACAACCGGCGAGTGCGGCAGCGGTGGGCCGTGAAAGCCGCACCTGGACTACGGAATGACACGACATTGTCTTTTCCGAAGAATTCCGCTTCTGCCTGCAACACCACGATGGTCGGATCCGCGTGTGGCGGCACCGCGGCGACAGACTGTATGACGCCTGTACTATGCATCGCCATAACGGCCCGCTGCCTGGCGTTATGCTTTGGGGCGCAATTTAATATGACACCCACACCCCTCTGGTACGCATCGCCGGTACACTCAACAGCCACCGCTACATCTCCGACGTTTTGCAGCCTGTAGTCCTCAATTACATGTAGGACCTGCTAGCGGCCACGTTTCAACAGGACAATGCGCGCCCGCACGTGGCACGCATCGTGCAACAATTCTTCACGGCCCACCAGGTGTCCCTGCTGCCGTGGCCTGCCCGTTCTCCCGATATGTCGCCCATCGGGCACCGATTGGCCCGGCAAGCATCACCCGCAGATAAACTATGGCCGCCTGATAAACTACGCCTGATAAATTATGGCAACGTGTGGAAGCAGCCTGGACCGACATACCCCAAGCCCACATCCAAAGCCTCTTTCGTTCGATGCCGCGGCGTGTAGCGGCCGTTATTGCCAGCCATGTGGGCCACACGAACTATTGATGTCTGCGTGTTCCGCAAGTAGCACGGGCCTGTAAGCTCAATCGTTTCATCTTTGTATCTGTTGTTGTGTCCAGTAAATCTGGCGTTGCTATCTCGTATCCTTCTTGGTGCATTTTGGGTGGCCAGCAGTGTATATGTATATAGGGGTATGAATGAGGTCCTCAGTTGGAGGAGCGCAAACGAAATCCCCGATTTAAGGGGTGCAAGTTAGGTCCTCGATTGGAGGGGTGTGACGATAGGTCCTCGATTGGAGAAGTGTAAACTATGTCCTCGATTGGAGGAGTGTAAACTATGTCCTCGATTGGAGGAGTGTAAACTATGTCCTCGATTGGACGGGTGTAAAGTAGGTCCTCGGTTGTGGGAGTGTAAGGTAGGTCCTCGATTAGAGGGGTGTGAAGGTAGGTCCTCGATTGGAGGAGTGTAAACGATGTCCTCGATTGGAGGGCTGTAAAGTAAGTCCTCGGTTGGTGGAGTGTAAAATAAGTCCTCGATTGGAGGGATGTAAAGGTAGGTCCTCGATTGGAGGAGTGTAAACGATGTCCTCGATTGGAGGAGTGTAACGATGTCCTCGATTGGAGGGGTGTAAAGTAGGTCCTCGGTTGGGGGAGTGTAAGGGAGGTCCTCGATTAGAGGGGTGTGAAGGAGGTCCTCGATTGGAGGAGTGTAACGATGTCCTCGATTGGAGGGGTGTAAAGTAGGTCCTCGGTTGGGGAGTGTAAGGTAGGTCTCGATTAGAGGGGTGTGAAGGTAGGTCCTCGATTAGAGGGGTGTAAAGTAGGTCCTCGGTGGGAGTAGTGTAAACCATATCCCCAATTGAAGGCGTTTCAAAGATGTACTCGTTTGTAGGACTGTGAATAAGATTTTCGTTGGGAGGAGTGTAAAAGAGGTCGTAATTTTAAGTACTTTAAATGGGGTCTTCTTTTAGAGGTCTTGTGTGTAAAATAAATGAAGCGAAGACCGAATTTGGAGGACTGATTAGTTAGTCGGTCTGCTGTTATAGCACAATGTCCCATTATGGGCTAAAGCTTGCCAAGCAAAAGTTGAAAATCCGGGTATCACCTACAAATCTTATTCACCCCGGGCGAAAGAAAACTACGTAGCACGACCCACTGCAGAGAGGTCGTTGAGAACACTTTAAAGTCCAAAAATCAGCAGGAGCAGTGGAGGAGCCAACCGTGCAGGTTTCGTTTGGAGAAGGGTTAAAGAGATCCTCGTATAGGGAAATTAAAAAAAAAGTTCACCGTGTTTGATCGACTGTAAACAAAGTCATTAATTAGATGATTTGTCGTTTGGAGAAGTGTAAACGAATTCATCGTTCTCAGGGATGTAAAAGAAGTCCCCTTTTGCAGGAGTGTAAAAGATGTCCTCGCTTGCAGGTGTGTGTTACTTATTGTGTAACACAAGTCTTCGGTTTCATTGGGAAAACACATGTTTTAAAAAAACGTATTTAAGAGAATTTTGATGTTAAAACGCACTTTAGGGTTCTACAGGATACCTATGTTATCAATACCATCACCGAGCATATGCTCCTTCATGTGGTCCTCGGTTTGGTGGTTTGCACACATAGTCCTCGTTTTCCACGTTACGCCAACATGGCGTGTGTGTGTGTGTGTGTGTGTGTGTGTGATTGTGTGTGTGTGTTTGTTTGTGTGTGTGTGTGTGTGAGGGAAGGGGGATGAGCTGTTGGTGCGTGAAATTTTTCCGTTGGCGGCAGCATACCTTTGATTGGTTCCTGTGGGTTCTGTTCCTACTTTTTGGCGCGCGGTTAGTTTCACTTCACTTCCTTTTTAAAAAATTTGATTGCCCGTTTGGGTTTGCGGTTCTTCAAAGGCATTTCGCAAGCCCTTGATTTTTACAAAGCGAGTCTGGGAGATATGATTTTCGCTTCAAACGCACTTGATGAATATCTGATTCCTGTGCATTCAATATTCGAACACCTAAGGATTTGAATGAAATTTTCTTATTTTTGCAATATTTAAAAGAAAGGATCATATTTGAAGAAGCAGATCGCTCTTATCTTAATAAGAGATCTTATTCATGATAAGACATATGCTTAGAAAATACCTCTCTGGAAGTCACAAATTGCAATTCATAATGAGATCAACATTTTGAGCTTTTTGATTTTACTGTTATAGAGTTTTGAAGCCATTGGTGCAAATAAAAGTATCAAATATTTTTTAAATGCTCTACTGCATGTGAGTATGCATCGAACACTATACTAAATGCACTAATGTAAAAAATTGTGCCATGGATTATACGCTTAATGATAGCGATAAAACATTACACAGACATGCTGATTTTTTCAGGTGTGCAATTATACCACAAGAGGAAACCCAAACGAAGACTGGATAACGATACAGTTCAAATGTGTATACGCCAGATTTTATCATGATAGAAAAGGAATATCGAAATTGATCAATTTGAAGTATCAGTGTTGTATAGTCTTTGTATTTTATGTCCAATTATCAAAATCTTTTATATTCTCTTAATATTGTTTGCAGTGACCCTTTTTTAGTTGATATCCGGTATTATACTTTTAAAAGATTATATATTAAGGAAACATTTTCTGAAAAACTGCTCTCGCCACTTTGGATTTCCTTTGAAATCACAGTGAGTAAATACTCACTTCCTTATGGAATTAAAAGTAAAGTAAAAAACAAAATGAATATTATATGTCTTACAAATGACCAACGTTTATTTTACCACCTGAATTAGAGCGAACCGATCATTTGCTGCCGAACAAAAAGCGCATGTCCGGCATTTCTCATTCAATGCATACTAAACAAATTGGTACTCAAATCTGCATCATTGTGAGAAGAAATAAGAAATAACACTACTGATTGGAAAAAAAAATATCTTTACTTAACAACTCCCTTGCCCCAAAGGTAGTTTGATTTCGATTCCAAAAATATCGAAATTGATAGAGTTGAAATTTCATTACTGATTTTTCAGAAAGAAAGGAAAAATCATCTACCTTTCATGAGCTTTTAACCAAATCAGAACTGGATGAAGAAACAATCTATAACATTAACGTTGAGGACAATAGACTTTTGGTAATTGGCCATTGGGCGTTAGGGATGATTTCAGCCGTTAAATGGCACTGCGTCGCAAGGTATTAACAAGTCAGTTCCGCATTGTTTGAATTCCTGGATTGTGTATGTTCGTCGTTTTTTCTTGTGTTTCTAAAATCTAACCCATTTTCAAAATGGTTTACTGCTGTATGCCGATCTGCACATCTTTTGAGAAGAAAAACGTGGGATTGTCATTCCACGAGTTTCCCTCTAATCAGAACCTAAAGTAACTGTGGTTGAAAGAAATATCTCGTCAGGAATTTGTTCCAAATGACAAATCACCCTCAACTGTTGTTGGTAATAAGCATTTTCATTGTGATAACTATGTACCTAATTCAATTTTAGAAAAAAACAACTCAGCTATATAAATTCATATTACGTAAAATAGTGGGCAAATGTGTTGATTTGCTTCCTAAACTATTTCGTCGGAAAAATATTAATACCTGGGAAAAGTGCGACGTACAGATTTTAGATTATGGACATTAATGGCAAATGGTGCAGAAATTTCATGTTTTAAATATGGTTTAAAGATTTTTATCGTAATATTTACCTGTAAGTACGATGCTGTGAAAAGTCTGTGGTAGGCCTAATGCATCGCTAACGCAGCGATGTCAAACTTTGCTCCGTTGAAAGGAAGGTTAGCTGCGGCGTTTTATTTAAGCGTGGATGACTTCAGGTACAGCCGTGTACGTTCTTGCAGGGGAGCAAAGCATCATGTACTCATACGTTACAGAATACAGTTCTTTGATGTTTGTCATTGTTTTTAAAGCAGATATCGAGAAATGTTTTGTTCTTTTACAAATGAACTCTTCCGCCCGTCATTTCGGTACAGCAACGAACTATCCTTTTAACGGAGAAAAGCTCGACATCGTCGTGTTAGCGATGCGTTAGGCATACCGCAGCGTATCTTCACAGCATCGCACTTACAGGTAAATGGTATAATAAAAATCTTTAAAATATGAAATTTCGGCACATTCTGACATTAATTACCATACTCTAAAATCTGTTTGTCACACTTTTTCCAAGTTCTAATATTTTTCCGACGAAATTATTTAGGACGCAAATCTCAGCACCAGATAGTTGAAGAATAAAGGGGGACTGAGATTTACACATCAATTACATAAGTTACTACAGAAAAACTCTGTTGCCCAAGTACTACGAATTCAGAATGTAAATACCCATCTGTTCACGTGAAAGTATATCCTTTTTTTTCAAAGGAAATTTCGAAATTCATTTTTCATGTTTGTTTTAATGGATTTATTTTTCCATGTGATTCCTTCAATGCTCTTCTGGTTTCATTATTTCATGAAAAGAATAATTCTCATTTCGAGATCTACGACCTGTTACTGCTCTAAATCAGATCTAAGCAAAAGAGATGGGAGAACTGATTTTCATTTTCTTTCTTGTAAAATACGATCAAGAAAGATTTATTGGGCGAGGTTGCAACAATTTATAAAAGCATTGATAAAAAAGAAATAACGAACGTTCTGAAAGTAAAAATTTGTCCTTTTTTGTCGTTCTTACTCATTCACTTTAACATAAACACTCTGCCGTAATAATTTTGAAGTAATTTTTAGAACAGTCCATTCGTGAAATGTGCAAATTTTACTTGAACAGTACCTCAGTTAGTGCACTTTTATTTGCATTTTGTGACTCTTCTCCTTGCTATTCGCCAACAATATACCGAGTTAAGTCAGTTAGCCTCCTTGATGATAATTTTTAACTGTTTTCATAGTCCTGTTCTGGTGGAAATTTACGATTTTTACCTAAAAATCTTTTACGACAACCTATCTTAGATTTCCAGAGAGAAAATGTTTTACTTGTTTCAGGGCCACGGAACAAACCGCTGAATGTGGGAGCTGATATTACAAGGATATAAAATGCAGCAAGACAGGCATATTTTTCACAAGGATGTGTGGGACATAATAAAATAACTGTACGTTTTGTGCTTACATCTAATACCAGCCAAGTTACTCAATAAACGGTCAACGATTAAAATGACTATATGTTAACTCTGTTTTAAGCAAATCCTTTTGTTCCATTTTCCTAATCATACTCCTACATATCTCCGGTTTTCTAAAAACATAATTGATTCATTTAGAAGCGTATGATGTCAATGTACATCTTTGGAATCTTCTACATTGTCAAAATTCCGAAACCTCCGCAGCTGCATTTCCCCTGTTCCGTTGTAAAATGTCCTAAACAAGGTTAGTTACTACAACGTGAGGATCACCAAGCTATCACGCATGGCACAAACGGCGTGGAATCTCTCGTACCTTTCTTTATACCTATGGATCGCCTAAGCTGTATGCAAAACTTATGTTATTTATCGTTCGTACGTCTTTGTCTCCAGATGGGGTATTTTGTATGTATTATTTTCCCGTAGAAATGGTTTTCGCATGTTTCGTATGGTACTGCTACGCATGTTCAGCTGAATTTCGCCAACTAGACGTCTGAGTAGATGCCTTGGAATAAGAATACGTTAATTATTGCCCGGTAAAGGCACAAGTTCTTTGATGTAATTATTCTGCTAAGTGTAGTCAATATTGGCAATCTTATGCTTTTACTATATGTGGAATGAAATCATTATTTCAAGTGATTAATAATTTAATGCTCAGGAGATGAAATATCCTTTGACTCCGAGTCAAGACATAACTTTAATATTTTAATTCCAAATGCTCCTTGGGATTTTTTATATTTCTCTTCAGGACATTCTTGCAGGCATTTTTAATTTATGGGTGTTTGATCCAGACATTGTAAACCTCTGTTAAATACTTCTAGAGCATGCCCCTTTCCAGGAGATGATATTTCAGTGTTTCAAGACGGAAACGATTTGTCCCGGATATCTCGCTCATTAGAAATGACAGAAAATGAATAGGAATATTCTCTATCTTCAGATTGAAATTTCCGCAGTGTTTTACGATAACTGTCACACATCTTGTCTCCAGTTTTTAGGAACTTGTTCTGTACTGATAGATTTTTTGGAACTGGTTTCAGAATTTTTTTGTAAAATTAATGGTTTGGCGTCCCAAGAGGGTTGCAGCAATAAACATAGAATTTTTTAATGTTGCTGGTTTGCTGCATCCATATTTTGATTTCTCTTCTATACCACCTGAAACAAACGCGATTTGTTGCCCCATGGATAGATGTTTTCCTTTGAACTAATTACTACGTAATTCTATAAAATGATCGTGTTTGGAAGACCAAGGATAACATTTCTGATAGACCAAATAACCAGTTCCCCAGTCACTGATGGTGCATTTTAGAACCATTGTTCTACGTTAATTTTTGTTTTATAGTGATTCCATTGCTCTACGTTACGTTTTGCTTTATAGTTATCCCATTGCTCTACGTTACGTTTTGTTTTATAGTGATCGCATTGAGAACCCCTGATGAAATGTTCTGGATATGTAGAAAAAAAGAAGATATTTTCATGAGCTCCCTTATTCTATCCCGAAGAAAAGAAAACAGAAAAATAACATATGTTTCTCTCATGTGATGTGAGCGAGTGGAACGGGTCACATCTTGAGCAGGTTTTGACATCGAGGCCACTTCTATAATTGAGCCAATTTTTTTTTGGAAATCTGTTAATTCAATTGTTTTAGTTTAAAAACGACATACTCCCAAAAATAAATAAACAGGACAAAAATTATTGGGTAGGCACTCTCTCCCCTAAAATAACCTGGTGGGCAAGATTCTCCCAGTCGCACACAATAGAGAGAGAGAGAGAGAGAGAGAGAATTCCTTCCTTTTATGATTGTACCGCATTTGTTTCTCCGACCAAAAATTCCTATACTCAGAAATTATTGCTCCGACTCTGAAATATCTAGAATGAAATATGGAATTCCTTGTGCAGAATATGTATTGAAATAAAAATATAATGCGCAAAGTAGTCCTTATATCACATTAAATACAGTTACGGAAAAATGTATAGCAACTCTGGAAATTTCTGACGTTTTCGGGTTTTCAGTGTTCCTGCAAAAGCAAATATTAATTTAATCATCTCTATAATGTGCTTTTAAATCATGTACATCATTTTAAAGCACATTTCATGCAGAAGCCAAAAATATGAATATCTTGAACACAACTCAAGTTTTGAACAGAAATCTGCTGTGAAACAGAAATCATGACAAGGTAACATGTTCAAATTCAAATAAAATTACGTACCTGATATTTCGTTGGGTGACCTTTTGATTTAAAAACTGCTGCACACCTGTTAGGCATGGAGTCAATCACCTTACGCAACGTACCGGATGAAATACAGTTGTGCCAAACGTCAGTAATTGCGTTAATCAGTTCTACTTTATCTGTGGGGTGACCTTCGTGCGCTTTTCTTTTTAGAATGCGCCACAAATTCTCAATGGGGCTGACGCCTGACGAACTACCAGGCCAACATTACCTAAAGACGTCACATATAAGCTTTAATGATTTTTGCACTGTGGCATGGGGGTGAATCGTCCGTGAAGATGTATAGCTGACCCTGGAACTCATCATGTCCTGAAGACACCATGTGGTCCTGGAAGATATTTTTGTTCTCCTGTGTATTAACAGTGCTCTCACACACATGGATTCTGCCCACTCCAGTAGTGGCGAAACAATTCCAAATCGCTACACCGCATGGATACTTTCCTGTATTAAGTGTGCAAGAAGGATGTAACGCCTCGTTATTTCGTGAAACACTCGGCATCCCGCGTCGTCACCGTCGATGTTCAATTTTGTCTCATCACTAAATAACACTTGACGCTACCTATCAGTGTTTCACTCCTTATGTTCTTTTGTCCATTCTAAACGTTTCCTGCGTTGTACATTGGTTAGCAGTGGCTTTTTTACCCCTATGGGACGTCAGACCCACAAAACGTAACATGTCCCTTACTGTTCGAGGACAAAAAACAGTATTCTTGGCAAGAACTATTTACGAGACGAATCTGTTTCGAAGATATAACCGTCTCAACGAGTTGTTACTTCTAGGTGTTGTTTTCAGTTTTCGGCCATATTTACCCAACGTGCCATTCTTGATTCCACCCATATCACATATCTTCGCCAACTGTCGTCCAACTGCACTCTTGTGCACTCTTGTTATCTGGGCAATTTCTGCATTGCTTTTATCGAAGTCACTATTCGTGAAGCTATTCCTGGTAAAATATCACCTAATCTTCCTATAACTGCAACACACTTTTCTCATAATGAACGAAATGCACTCTAAATTTCAGATTTGCACAGCAGTCCACAGGAGAAACGACTAAACACTCACCAATGCAAATGAACTACCTATGCGCTCTGCAAAAACGTCTCGAATAACTTCACGCACACGCCAGCCCTGTATATCGCCTATACGCGGATGTACGAGCAAGCTCCGTCGACTTGTAGCAACGAGGATGACATTTGACATAACGAAGTGTGCTTCCTACGGAGCACATTTCTGTTCATAACTTGAGTTATGTTGAAGATATTCCCATTCTGTAAACTGAGTTGCCTTCTGCATGAAACGTGCTTTAAATTAGATTTAATTGTATATATTGTGGGTATTATGTGCATATTTCTTTTGTAGCAACACTGAAAACCCAAAAATGTCAGAAATTTCCAGAATTGCTATTAATTTTTCCGTAACCATGGATAAGACTCACTTTGAGAAGACATATGATTGACAACAGCTTTAAATAGCGAATTTCTAAAGCTTTCGTATCTGTGTTTATTATTTCGAGTCGACATGTGAGATCTGGAATATCATTTCGAAATTTCTTGTTTTCTTTACAGAAAATACTTTTTGAAAACCGAGGGTGCGCATCCATTTTCTTTAAATCATCTACAGTTGGTTTCCTAGGTAATCAAAAGCCAAGTTAAACAAACGCCTGTGACGACTGCTCATTACTGGCCCAGAAACCTTAACGAATGTAAAATCAACTAGACGTAGAGTATGCATGCATCTGCCATGTGATCAAGCAGCAGAGTTTTAATGGTTGGTCGATTTATATTTATCCCACAACCCCTTGTTTCTGGAAGCATTGAAACCGCAGCGCTGTTCTTCCGTTGGTCATGTATTTCCTTCTTCGAAACTTGTAATACACATTTAGATTTGCATTCTTCCACCAAGCGTAATTTCATGAAACATACAAAAATAAAATAACAAAACAAATAAAGGCTACCCATAATCACCAAAGTGCGTATAGTGTATAAGAAACAATACGTAAAACATAAAACATCATAGAAAATCCTCGTTGTTCTTGTTTGCACATCCATTTACTCCTTGGAATATATCGAAAATAATATATTTGACAAACGTTGTCGTACTAAACCGCAATGGACATCAATTTTTTCGTCATCTACGAAACAGTTTTCAAAACTGTTTAAGGAACAGCGGTATAAGCAAGATCACGCATAAACACGGAGAAGGATCTAGTCTTTCCAGGAGGATAACTGAACGAGATGATGCTCTCATCATCTCGTTCATGGTCTCATCATTTCGTTCTATTTTTAGTTCAATTACTTGCATAACGTTAAAAAATACAACTATTTGGAAACCCACTTTTGATATTACGGATGTTACGCACGTATTCCTGCTTTAACGATGAGAGCTAAAGCTCCCGTACATCACACAAGGACTCCTACAACATTATTTCAAAGATATTAGAAAAAGTACACGTAAAAAATGTTCCGAACTAAATACTACAAACCTTTACGTAATTATGATTTTCTTTCCAAAAGGAATATACTAGAGAACATCAAAGTATTTCGAACTTATAATTAAAACAGTGTCAGCAAGTATAGTTTTCATTCTGTTTACTTGTCGATTTAACATAAACAAGAATTAGGAAACTTTTCGGAGGAACATGGGATATGTTTTTCATTCCAGAAACAAATAAATGCAAGCCTGAATGTAGTTTTTATATCAATGCCTTATGACTTTTGATTTTCAATTAGAAATATTTAGAACTTAGAATCTATTTAGTTCTTGTTATCCCATGCAATTATTCGGAGTTTTAAATATTCTTCAAAGACGGTATTTTGAAGATTTCATGATAACGAGAATATTCTTTATTATTTCACTTCCGTTGAAATAATCCAACAAAAGATGTAAAGATTTAACCACATGTAGTGCAAAATAGATAAACAAGACTTTTTAAGAACGACAATTTTAATAACGAGTAGTAATGAAGATGTTTGGTCGTGAAGTTAAGATTAACTTTCTGTTCGCAAGAAAGCAACTTGCCAAGGTTTGTTTTCCCAGTTTTGTTGTGTAATGAAAAATGTCTAACAAAGAGCATCAGTAGAAAAGGAAAATAGACGAATGGATAAAATATTCTTTTGAAAGGTTTACTTTTAAAATACGAATTTTAACCCTTCAAGCGGTAGATGTACCTACAGTAAACAGCGCCCTAAATTTCGTGCGTTCCGCATACAGAAGTGTTCACATATACATCAGTTATTACGAAATCTACTTTAAAACATATCCGTTAACCATGTTGTCTCAGCTGTACCGACAATAAACATGTGATGATGAAAAGCGATTACTTTGAGCCCTTTATTATATGGCCCATTAAACAAGTAAGGATGGCGATATACTAGTCCTCCGATACTGACATCATGCCGCTGTGTAAAAACACTTGGCTAAAATGTTTTCTGTCCCGTTGTTTGGCTCGTAGCTAATGACACAGCTATTTTATAAGATAATCAGTAAAATAGGGTGTAAATCACTCCCATAAATGACAACTTTCGAAGCCTTGCCGCATTCTGCTCACTTATTGCACAGCGCATATGTTCGTTGGAGTTTAATTCAGCTCATTTTGCTCAATCCGAAAAACATTTTTTAGTTGGCTAAATGGTTCATTCTGATTTCGGAATACTTCTCAAATGGGAATGGGTCTTCTTTTTCCTTAAAAGGACTAAACAAAGCAAATAAACGACAAGACGCATCATATGGGCATGATGTTTCTGTCGTTATTTCTTTATCGAAATAGATTATGTATTACTTCCCAAAGTAGTAGAAGTTCAAAGGATTGATGAGCGTACTTTTGAGAAGTTCTCATTAAAGTGAAACTTCGTTCTGTCTCCAAAGGAATTTAGTATCATTAAAAACTTGGAAAGTCGTTTGAATTTGTTTAGTAGTTTATGATTAAAATTCAGAGATGCTCACATATCGCACTTTTACTTACTGTCCGCAAAGTGAGAAGCGTTCTGCGTACTGTTTCTAATTTTAGTGAACAATTGTTTCTTCACTTGAGATCACAAGATTACGTTTTCGTTTTCGTTGTTTTTCATCTTAAAAGACCTACACCGATGAGTCATTGCATCAGGACCACCTACCAAATAAGCTGCTGGCCCTCCTTCAGCAAGCAAAATAGTAGCCACTTGGCCAGGCATCGATTCGCTGAGGTGATGATAGGTATCCTGGTGTACCTGCTACCATAATGTCAACAGCACGTCCTCCAGTTGCCGCATATTTCGGGGTGGTGGTGATTTAGGGAGAACCAGCTTTTCGAAGCCGAACCACAAATGTTCGATTGGGTTCATGTCAGTTGGATTTAGAGGCCAGGGTAAATAACAGAAAGTCACCAGCATCTTCCTCGAAACTTTCCTGGACGATTCTACCAGCTGTTAGGGATTGTGCTTTTACGATAATGGGGCCTATTGTGTCCAAGGTAGACATCGCCCACAGTATAATACCGCCACCGGAGTCCTCTTTCCGCCCAACAGTGCATCCAAGTGCCATATTCTCTTTTGGTAATCTGCATATCCGCGTTCGGCCGTCTACGTGATGCACCAGAAATCTTTATTAGTCAGACCAGTCCACTTCATTACAATCATCCACTGTCCAATCTCGATGATCTTGGGCCTGTTACACGCGTTGTTGGCGATGATGTGCTGTGAGAATGAGGACCCGACTAAGTCTTCGGCTACGCAGTCCCATGCGCAGAATGCGATGAACTGTGTGCTGTGACACATTTCCCTGATCACCAATGTTGTAGCTGCGGGCGATTTGTCGTACCTTAGCTCTGCGGTCGCAGTGAACAATGCTTGAAAATCTCCGCTCCCCTCTGGCATAAGTGGGCTGAGGACCACATACGGCAAGACAACGCTTCGTCGTCTGATATTTGTGCACTACTTTTGATACGTACGCAGTACAGAGGCCCGTGAAGGACCCACAAGCTGCGCCATATCCGAGGTCACCGTTGCGATGCGCCGTGCCATTACAATTTGTCTTTCATCAAACTCCGATGAATCGGCATCTTTTCCCATTCTTACTCGGAACACTCTCCTAACGTAAACCCGTTCCTTGGGTTGTATATACAATGAAGCAGACTAACCCACAGGCCTCAGACGGCGTGTTCCAAATCCCGGATAGTACAGCACGGCGGCATCCAGCGTTTCATCTGGTCCCTCCAACACATGCTCCATAGGTTACATGGACGGGGAGCAGGCTGGCCATGGAAATGTCTGGACATGACGTCTGCAGTCCTGTTGAATTCAAGCCGTGTGCGGGTTAGCATGATTTTGTTGGTATATCGCACCTGGAAGCCCTGCTACAAATGGGAGCACATGAGGCAGGAAGATCTCATCCACATACCTCTGGCCCGTCAACGATCCACATACTACTACTAGAGCTGAACCGTTATCGTAGGCAATGGCACCCTAGAACATATAGCTTTCCGGGGGGGGGGGGTTGTGGCGCTCGATAGCGAGGTTGGGATTGTAGTGTAGACCCGGGGACCTCCACACCCGGACACGATGATCATCTGTTCGCAAAACAAACCGCACCCACCGCTAAACCCTACACGTCGCCAGTCTGTGGCGTTCCACCTTGCTCCGGACTGGCACCACTGCAAACAGAGCCGGCGATGTTTCGGTGTTAATGGCAGCACACGAAAGGGCGCTGGAACCGCAGATTCCATTCCGAGAGGGGTAGGGAAATATTTCCCGGGAACACAGGAGCCGTTATTTCTGCTAGTATAGGGGACAGGGTCCCCGTGTAATGCGTTCGTACCTGGCGCAAGATCCGTCGATCTTCTTTGCCAGTAGTCCTCCTTTTTCGTCCGTTACCGCTGCGCCGTACAGCAGTTCTGTCATGTGTCAAATTCTCCCGACACGGTCAGACGTTATGGTCAGAACGATCTACGTGGCAAGCTGTTCGGCGACCAGAACATCCTGTGGTTTTCAGCCCGATGATTAAGCCTCTCTTAAAGTCCTGCGTAAATCGACATCTCTGGCATCTACCCGGCATTCTTGTCATTCTGTACTCTTGCTTGTGTCATCCGGTGCTTTTCGATTTCATGGAGAATCAATTACACGCCGGTTTATAAGGCTGTCTGTTCGTGTTTGCCGTGCCACCAGAGGGTGTGCTGTCATGCGCACTCTCACCAAACGTACATCATTTGCATACCAGCACGCACTCTAGTTATTTGCAAAACTTCGCGGTTATAGCATGTTTTCTTTTAGGTGCGAAATTTTCATTGTCCGTGAGTGTATACTGTTCTGTGAACTTTGCCTGCGCCACCTTTCGGTCTCCCGGCGGGCTCATTTTTGTAAGCTGGGGTTGGTCATAATGTAATGGCTCTACGGTGTAGATCATATGCAGAAAACTCATCGTAAACAATGATTTCTGCTGAAAATAACGCAGAATACTCCTGATGGGGATTTTAGATACAAAAATGTTTGATTTTTCTTCATTTTTTCTGACATCTCTGTTTCTAACAGTGCGGTTTTAAAAAAATTCTTTATGGAACAAACTATCTCATGCGGAATGTTTTCAAATGAAATGGCTTGTTCGAGAAGTCATTTTCTCGAATCTGGTTTCACCATGTAAGCCGCAAGATTGACACGTCAAAAATCAGACAGAATTAATCCGTCTTAGTTGATATATCAGTCTCTGCACGCATTTTATGTTCGCATATCTTTGCAATGGCACGTGAAAGCTAACTATATGTTTTTTCGTATTTAGCTTCTGAAAGATCGTGTTAAAAATGCTTTTCAACTCCAGACATTTCAATTGTGAAATACTTTCCCTGTACAGTTCTGGCGTTAGATGGTTTTAGTATTTAACAAGATCGCTGCTAACGAAACTTCTTTCTTTCTTTTTTTATTTATTTATTTAATTTCTTATTTATTTATTTATGCACATGCAGAGAATCGCCGCTTCTAAAAATTATATTAATAAATATATTTATATATTTATCTGCTGTACGCCGATTTGTGCAGTAAAATAATGAAACTCTGGTCTGTAAATAAGAAATTGTCTTTGCGAAGGGGCGTGAACATTAAAATAATTTAACCTGTTTCAGCTTCCAGTGAAAAAGTTTACCTTTTAGCACAGATTTCGCTGTATTAATTTTCTTTCGCATTTCTTTTACATTTTCACAATTCATAGTCCCTCCGTAATGGTGCGCATCCTTACGTTTTGTCTTCCTCTACATCTCTTCTTCAAATAAACTGATATCTAAATCCCTCTATTCCTAATAATCGTATTTCTGTCAACTGTGAAACTGGCTTGGCAGTTAGCGTGTGTGAGTTTGGAGGAATTCGAGGCCGCTGTGGCGTAGCGAAAGCATATCCTACGCGTAACTTTAAGACCCTGGGTTTGACTCCCGGTGGCGGTCAATGAGAATTATTCCGTGACTCCCTTATAAACGTGGAAAGAGCGAAGATCTTTGTTTGATATGCTAATTATTTTACACGGTAATGGAGTTTCCTTTTGTTTGATAGACCACAACCATGAGGTCGTCTGTTTTTTGTTCTTGCTATAAACTATGGTGTACTCTCAAATTAGTAATCTGTGTTGACAGCACTAAAAGAATACCTCATGATTTCCTGTGATACACTTCGTCACGGGCAATGCAATACGCTGATCTTCAGCTCCAATGCATGGGATAGGCACAGCATTTGCAACCTAAATGTTCTGTGTACTCGGAAATATAAACACTTACTTTTTCTTTCGAGAGATCCAATCGTACTTAATCATATAACAAATATGAATTCTTTGAATGCTGAAAAACACTTCTTTAAATTTGAATATAGGCTTTCATGGCGCACGTAACTCAATAGCTGTATCTGATATTGTCATCCGTGTTGTACCAACGATTTCTTCTTAGATTGTAAGTAAAAACATTGTTATTTGAGCATTTCTCAAATTCTGAATGTCGGTCATTTTGTCATACTTAGGACACTAGAACGTACATTGCTGAATCGTAATTTTCGAAATTCGTGTACCTGATTAATGAAGAATACGAAAGTGAAACTATTGGACTTTTATAAATTACCAGTCAGTATTTAAGGAAACAGATTTTTGGAATGGAAAATGTAATGGCGGAAGGAAATTATTTCAACATATATATAAATTATATGAATTGATCTTAGCTTTTATTGATTTTATGATTTTAATATCGTGCATCGACGGGCATTTTAATCTTCTTCATTATCTTCTTCAATATATCAGTTACATTCACTGAGACATCGACCTCTTACCCGAAAGTAACCATATTTCTGAACGCAGGCTACCGACATTTTGATAACGGTTAGAGTTTTACTCTATTTATTTGGTTTCAGGCTTTTTCCTAAGCATCCTACACTAGCGTCTGGGGACAGCAATGGAAATCTCGTAGGAAGATTATCATTAGTAGGAATAAAACACAATCAACCAATTGGCGTGCGTGATGTGTATCACTAGTGCCAGGTAAGTATGAAATATTTAGCAAACTTTCTGTATTTAATATAATTTTTCGAATTTTTTAGTGGAAGCCATTGATCAAAAATACTGGGTAAATGTGTAGATTATCGTTCTAAATTATTTCGCGAGAAAAATGTTAGTACCTGGAAAAAGTGCGACGTACGGATTCAGAGTATGGATATTAAAGGCAAATGGTACAGAAATTTCATATTTTAAATGTGTTTTGAAAATTTTAATCGGAATATTGACCGGAAAGTTCGATGCTGTGAAGAGACGCTGCGGTTGGCCTAATGCATCTCTACTGCGATGATGTCAACTGTGCTCCGTTAAAAGGAAGGTTCGTTGCTGAACCGAAATGACGGGCGGAAGAGTACGAGAGAAAGCGGTTACTTTTTGGCAGAAGAGCAATACATTTTGTAGTGTACAGTACAAAAAATAGGTCCAAATTATGCACACTTTATTGGTATCCCATACGTTGTTGGCAGGAAAACCCGGAAAATAAGATCTTTGATTAGCAAACGATACGTGTCAGTGAGAGAGAAATTGACCTGCGAACAAAGTATCAACACGAGAACCAAAAGTACAGTGGTACAGCAAATCAGCTACGAATGGAAGCCGTTCAAAGTAGAACCGAAGTTATGCGATATTTGATTACCAAACGATACGTATCAGTGAGAGAGAAATTGACCTGCGAACGAAGTATCAACACGAGAACCAAAAGTACAGTGGTACAGCAAATCAGCTACGAATGGAAGCCGTTCAAAGTAGAACCGAAGTTATGCTTCCCCAGTTTTCTGCACAACATAGAAAGGAATATTTGCACTTTCTATTTGGAATTAGGGAATGATGTGTGAAAGAACGAAACATTTCTGAACATGTGCTTCAAAAACAATGACAAAACATGAGCGAACTATATTCTGTAACGTATGAGTACATGGTGCTTCGCTCTCCTGGCAAGAGCATATGCAGCTGCACTTGTAGTCATCCGCGCGTGAATTACTCGCAGCAGGGGATCTTTCTTTCAACGGATTAAAGCTTCACATCGTCGTGGTAACGGTGCGTTCAGCCTACTGCTGCGTCTCTTCAAAAAATCACACC
Source organism: Macrothele yani (assembly GCA_039090855.1). Classification (NCBI taxonomy): domain Eukaryota; kingdom Metazoa; phylum Arthropoda; class Arachnida; order Araneae; family Macrothelidae; genus Macrothele; species Macrothele yani. The sequence goes on along the minus strand of CM077034.1, from coordinate 159,599,776 downwards.
TACAGGTAAATATTACGATAAAAATCGTTAAAAGGCATTTAAAACATGAAATGGCTACACCATTTGCCATTAATTTTCATATTTTAAAATCTATACGGCGCCCTTTTTCGAGGTATTTTTCCGACGAAATAATTTAGGACGCTAATCTACAATTCCTTTCTATGTTGTGCAGAAAACTGGGGAAGCATAACTTCGGTTCTACTTTGAACGGCTTCCATTCGTAGCTGATTTCCTGTACCACTGTACTTTTGGTTCTCGTGTTGATACTTTGTTCGCAGGTCAATTTCTCTCTCACTGATACGTATCGTTTGCTAATCAAAGATCTTATTTTCCGGGTTTTCCTGCCAACAACGTATGGGATACCAATAAAGTGTGCATAATTTGGACCTATTTTTTTGTAGCGTACGCTACAAAATTTATTGCTCTCCTGCCAAAAAGTAACCGCTTTCTCTCGTATTCTTCCACCCGTCACTTCGGTTCAGCAACGAACCTTCCTTTAAATGGAGCACAGTTGACATCATCCCAGTAGAGATGCATTCGGCCAACCGCAGCGTCTCTTCACAGCATCGAACTTACAGGTCAATATTCCGCTTAAAATTTTCAAAACACATTTAAAATATGAAATTTCTGTACCATTTGCCTTTAATATCCATACTCTGAATCCGTACGTAGCACTTTTTTTAGGTACTAACATTTTTCTCGCGATATAATTTAGAACGATAATCTAAACATTTACCCAGTAATTTGATCAATGGCTTTCAGTAAAAAATTCGAAAAATTATATTAAATACAGAAAGTTTGCTAAATATTTCATATTTACCTGGCACTAGTGATACACATCACGCACGCCAATTGGTTGATTGTGTTTTATTCCTACCAATGAGGATCTTCCTACGAGATTTCCATTGCTGTCCCCAGACGCTAGTAGCAACACTACAATGGTTATTTTTCCTATCAGCATTAGAATCCTTTTTTTAGTGGAGAATACTGCTTATTTCCAACAACTGTGTTTTTTAATTAATGGAAAAGCCGATAAAATTTCTTTAATGTATTATACCTATTTATTCAAATATTTTTCTGCAAACATAATTTAGCTGTAATTTGTTGCATGTTGGAAATATGATATGTATTTTTAAAAACTAAAGATACCTTCGTATCAGAAAAATAAAACCATTTAAATCTTTTGCGATAATAGAATTTCATACATAACTTGAAGTATAAAAATTCACGCTAGTTATTGCTATTTCTAATTATAAAACATTTAGAATCCATAAAAAAGATACATTCCACTCTTCACAATTACTTGGAAATTATTTTTAAATCTCAGAAATAAGCAAATTATGATTTTTTCTTGATTACAATCCGGAAGTACAAAACACAGGTAGGAAAACCGGTCTCTTTGTGTTGGCCAGTAATTCGCAGAAAACAGTACATAAAGATTTAACACTCGCTTTTTGTACAGAGCCGCGGTGGTCGGATATGAAACTACGATAGCGTCTTTCATGTGATACGGTACCAGTGGCTGTATAAGCAGCACAGCGGAGAAATTTTAAACTCTTGAAAGAAAAAACAAAAAACAAAAGGGTAAACTCCGAAGATTACGGTTTCGACGTTTTAGATCCATATCCATACGTCAGCGAACTGCTGTATTGAGATCTTAGGGGCCAAAATATTGGCAATGCACTATGGAAGATTTACCTCTGGGTCTTCAATTCTTCGCAGTAATTAAGGAAAGAGTATGTTTGCAATGGCAAAATATGTAATTTTATTTTTATATGAAACTTCAAAGTGGTACAACCATACGCATAGCAAGACACAGGTGTGTGCAAAACTGTGTTACTACAACAGTAGTTAACTATTCTATGTTACTGTGGGTCAGAGTAACTGTATTTTCCATAAACGTACATTGTCTTATTATAATGTTATGATCACCCCTGGAATCACAGTGCACTCTTCCAGCGCGTCACACAGTGCATGTGACATTGGAGACCACATGGAGATATAAGCGGCCGGCCAGGATAGTGGAGTCATAGTGCGTCACGTAAGCACAATGGACAGAGGTAGTAATTTGACGTTTGTTCAAAAACGAATGATTGTCAGCTACCGCATCAAGAGTGGAATCATCTCAAAAACAGAAGACTTCGTGGTCTGTTGCACAAAAACTTTAGAGTAGTTACAAATACTCCAACGCTTTTGTGTACATTTTGAAATCCCAAATTATATACATACGAGTCTACTTTTAGACGAAATGATCTGCCTTCTTAATACCTAAATGTCTATAGACAATAGTTTACCTGTTTCGCGTAAATTTCACGAGTTCGCGCATTAGATTTTTGAACCTTAACAAGTGTTTTTAAAATACTTATACATGTGAGGGTTAAATTAATTACTATTGCTTTTCAGCAGAAACATTTTAAAGCATTGAAAAACTAAGTACTGCTCACAAAATTCCAAAAGTAGACGCCGAAGAATCTAAACATCGTGTGCATAGCATTGATTTCTGTCTGAGAAATACCGTAGGATCGAGCGAACATTACACCTTATGTTACAATTAAATACCCAGAAAGCTGCAACGGAGGCAATCGTCTACATCGGGAAAGAGTTTGTTGGATAAGACTGAGTGTTTCGAAACGTTTTAGGGACTCGATTATCTCAGGAATATCCTCAATTCTTTGCCGTAGATTTTTATTAGCTGTCGTGACACATTTGCTTGTGTATCATCTTCACGTTCCTCATACTGACCAACAGTACAGAAGAAATAAAAATGCTCACAGTGTCGGGATCCTCTAAATGATGCTTCAAAGTGTCCAATAGTTGTTGGTCCTGTGGAACTCATTTACCAACCTAGCAAATTTCCGGCATCCTGCAGGCATTTTGAATAAATCTTAGTATTCTATCCTACGGTAACAGATAGTGAGAACGTCAATTCTCTCATGACACTGGGAATTACCTGTAAATATAAATTCGCCTAACTGTCTGTACCCCAGAATAAGTGTTTGCGACTAAAAGTTAAGCGAGCTCTCCATGAGGCAAAAAGTTGGAGAAATTGAAATTTCACTGAAACTTTTGTTTCCTCTCCGGGAGGCAAAAAGTTGGAGAAATTGAAATTTCACTGAAACTTTTGTTTCCGTAGCAGAGGTAATAAGAATTTTTTTTTTTTTTTTTTTTTTTGAGATTTCCAGTTACTGTTTCATGTTAGCATTTTGTGGTGTTAAGATGCTTTAAAAGGAAATTAAATTAAATTGAATTCTGAAAGTGGAAACAGTTTTCTGAATTAAACAAAGGGATTTTAAACACTAACTACAAAATTGTTCTGATAAGAAGCGCTGGTGCTAGGTGACAGCATATCTTATGATTCTTGTAATTCGCTGTGCGTTTATTTTTTTAAAGGTATGGTTTTTCATGAAGATGCATTGCAGGTGCTGATACATGTATTAATCACTTTTCCTCATAATATCTAAGTAAACTTAATTCGAAATGTAATATACGTAATTGCAATTCATAGATACAATGCCTAAATAGGAGCAAGTACCGTAGTAAACGTCAAGTGCAATACATAAAAGCCACTGAATTACAGATTGTACCGGCATAGTAATGCGTTGGTCTATGTCTTGAGCTAATGACGGCGACTACACTTCGAGCCATTGACTCCATGAGCGTACGAAAATTTTCTAAATATATCATAATCCATGCCTCCTCTCCATTTCTCCGTTATTCCCTCAGGTCCGTACTCCATGGGATGCGTGCTCCAACGGCGATATATCGAAGTTGTTTGTTATTTTTAGAATGGCGGAGTTAGTCACGTGTGGACATTGCTAAGTATTCTTTAATTGCTGTAGTCATTCCACAAAGTACCAAGTGTTCACTATGGCCAATACATTACCGTTTTTCCCTTCCTCAGGTGGATAAAAGAAAGTAGCTTGGTGTTAAACATAAGAAATATAGGAAACCGTTTAGAGGCATAATTTCATTGGATCCGGATGTTGTTTTCGACATGTATGTTAAACGCTCTTTGCAGCCGCAATGCATTAATCACAAATTCTTAATGCTGTTTTCTTTCTACAGTCTCCATTGAAACCCTTACCTGAAGAAATGTGGTTCCCAATGGCCTTTTTCAGAGGACTGAAATCCAAGGAAATAAATATTTTCTCAGCTAAGGCCTTTCCTTTGAGAAAAGTGCATTGATACAAACGGCACCTAGAAACACTGCAGTCTCAGAAATGCGTTTATCGCTGTTATTACAGCATTAATAGAATCCTAATTTTGTTCTTGAAAATGAGTGACTGAGTGGTAAGTAATGGTGTAAGATTTTGCTTTGGTAGCAGTTTAAAATTGATATAAATAAATTACTTATCGTACGTGATACATGAACCTCAAAATCAGTGAAACACAAGAACTATGTTCCATCATATATACACTGAGTGGCCACTTTATTATGACAACCGCATCAGTACTTCGTTTTGACACCCTTTGCCTTTAACACTGCGTCGATTCTTCCTGGCATGGGCCACGAGATGTTGATACGTGGTTTGTGGAATCTGAGCCCATGATTGATGAATAACACTATCCAGGAGTGTGAGATTACAGGGGTGTGGATCCAGCTGTCTGATGGCTAGTTCAACTTCATCACACAAATTCTCAATGGGGTTGAGATCTGAAGATTGTGAGGGCCAAATAAGCAAAAGTAAACTCACCGGCATTTTCCTGAAACCAATCACGTACAATACGAGCACCATGGCAGGACGCATTATCTTGTTCAAAGTAGCCATCGTCATTGGGATAAACCATTCACATGACAGGATGCACTTAGTCCGCAACGTTGTTTAGAAACCATGTGTCAGTCAGACGTTGATCAACACGAATTAAAGGGCCCAAAGCATGCCAGGAAAACATATCCCAAACCATAACGGTGCCTCCACCAGCTTGAAGGGTTGTAGCACTGCATTTGGGGTCCATGCTTTCGTGCTGTTTCCGCCAAATTTTCACTAGGCCATCGGCATGGTGAAACTGAAAACGTCACTTATCGGACCACATAATTTGTTTCCAATTATCGACTTTTTCAATCCTTGTCTCCTGGCCGAACTGGAGACGTTTTGTCTTGTTAACTGCAGACTGCAATGGTGTTCGAACAGGCCTTCCCATCCGATGCAGTGTACGGCGAACAGTGAGTGCAGAGATAATTTGAGGGGGTCACTGATAAAAATCTTCTTTAATTTGCTGCACTGTTGCCTTTCTGTTGCCTGCTGGCAGTCTGGACACTCTCCTTTCCGCCCGAGCAGTCACTAGTCGATGACGACCACACGTTGCACGTAGAGACCCAGTTTCTTGGCTGACAGACCAGGCTTTAAACACTTTAACAACAGCTGCTTTGGAACATTTCACGAATGAGGCGGTTTCGGTGATACTCGCTCTATGGGTGCGAGCTCCTACAATCGTCCCACGTTGAAAGTCCGTCAAATCCTATTTTGTACCCATCTCGTCACCCAAAATCACTTCTACTACTGTCGCAAGCACTAAGCGGTACCTTTTTGTACTAACCTTGCCCTATGGCGGCAACAGCGTACAGCCATAGCTCATTTGCTTAAAACTGTCAGGTGGTCATAATAAAGTGTCCACTCAGTGTATAACTACAACTTTCTCTTTGGTACTATCAATAATCCATCCATCTGATCTCGTCCTCCCATGGACGTGTTGAGCATCGCAAAAACGACAATGCGCTCTTGAGGGTTTCTAGAATATTAATGCAGCCGGATTGTCAATTCTCTGCTGCATGGGGATAAGTGACAAAGTGCGTCCGAGGACGACTTCATAGGGAGCCCATCTACGCTTTAGCATCCCCAAACAGAGGAAGTCTGCCGAAAATCTCGGACAAACAACAGAGTAGACGGCGGACAGGTCCAGTATTCGAACACCCCTGAGAAACGTCCGCATTCTACACAGCGCATAGTGACATTACTTGGTATTGTGCAGGTACAAAGATCTGTCCATAAGAAATACACAAGCGCCTGTAACTTCCCAAATTTCAAAGGTTGAATTATGACATTTGGTGGGCAGCAACTTTGGACCTTTGGCTTTAGAGATAAGTCACTTAATGCGGGATCCATTTGCTTCACTACATTGCATCGAACGTTGTTTCCATGACAAAAACGTACGTAGGTAAAACTCCCGCGGTTGGTTATCACATCACTTGCTGACATACGCAATGATTTCTGCGTCATTCTGAAATGCTTTCACACGTAGATGTGCCTTCAGATGGCCAAAGAGATAAATATCTGATGGTACCAAGACTGGGCTGTACGGTGGTTGTGGTACCTGCGGCCTGCCCTATCGAATCACTTTCTGCATTGTCAACCGTTCAGTGTGTGGTCTCGCGTGACCGTGATGCATGTTGGTGTCTTCGGCTTACAAGTGTGGTCTGTTTGTTCTAATGGTACTCCTGAGCTTCTCCAAGGATGAACAATAGCGCTTTTGGGTAATGGTGGTCCCACTATCTAGGAAGTAGATGAAGATGACGCCTTGACGATCCAAAACGAGTGTGGCCATCAATTTGTTTGATTACTTTGAAAGGCGTGTATTCTTCTTTCGTGGTGAACCCAAATGCTCCCACTCTATTGACTGACGTTTGCTCTGTGGTTCATAATAAAACAGCTGTGTTTAATCACCTGTCATCGCACCATGAAAACATTGCGGAAATCCACCAGCTAAGTGTTCAAGCAGATCGTCACACACCTCTTTCCGAATGCTCTTGATCTCTTTGTGAGAAGCCGTGGTGCCCAACGAGCACAGATTATTGAATATGTTAAGCGTTCTGCTACTGTTAAAATCCTGCCCTTTTACATGCCAAGGCGGTCCATATGTTGGGAAGTGGTCATGTATCTGTTATCATAAATCAGCTTCTTAAAGGCTCTCTCAATTGTAGTGCTTGTCACAGTGGTCCGTCTGACGCATCGTGGTTTATCCTGAATGCTAAAATCACCTATTTTGAACCTATGAAACCATCACTGCACATTACTGCAATCCATTTTTGTCTCACCATACACTGGCAACAACTGTGTGTGGATCGATGTGGCTGAGCTATCCTCAGATTTGTAGAGAACTTCTATCACCAACCGTTGAAGTAGTAGGGTGTCCATTTCACCATCCATTACGCTTCATCTGCAAAGTGTAGAGACAACAGTTAATCATCATTTAGAAGCTAATAGGATGAAAATCCTACCCACCAACTTTCATGATTCAACATTTGAAAACTGGGGTCTTGACCAACCTCTGTATATTTTCCTTTGCGTAGCTAAATATGCCAACACGATAGATCTAGAAATTTTCTTTTATCAAAAACTAACTGTAACACCTATTTTCCTTAGTTTGTTTTACTGGAGAAAAGAAAAAGTTGTTTGACTAAATAACTTTCCTCAAAATGAAAGCAAAATGAAATTTATATATTTTACCGTTTTGCACAAATGTAGTATTTAAATTTTTTTGAAAAACATGAGCTTGCATAGAACGTTGTAGTAAACCCTAGTATGTTGGCCCTGCAGTTTATTTCACTTCCGTCTGCTTATAGGCTCAGAAAATGTCTTTTGAACACTTCCGATATGTGCAAAAGGACAAATAAACACAAAAAATATCATTCTTGATGGGTTGCTGTGCCCGACGTCAGCATTTTTCTATTTCTGTCAGCACATCCGTAATTCGATTTCGAAAAATATTTTTTGCATTACCACTCAAGTACAATGCTGATGATGAACATTAATGTTTGGGAGAGGAAGATTCTACTTAAAATATGTAGTCTGCTCTTGCTCAATGATATTAAGGATGCATGATTTTCTTCTGCCTTTGGATTACATGTGAAATACGAAATATCCTAGTAAGAATAGGACATCAAAAAATTAATGCAAATTAGTATAATGAACATTTTAAGATAATAATATGATTTGTACTAATAAACATTCGCCGAAAATAAAGAACCATTTTGTTGTAAAGTTCCCTGATGCTTTATTCAGAATGGGAAATTGCTTTAATGATTTTAAAGATAAAGAATACTGTGAAGTACTTCAAGCATAATCTATGTTTTTGTGCATGAAGTACTGTGCAGAATAATTGCACGAAGGTTAGGTTATAATAAAATTAAGCGCCAAGTTTATTTTTTGATGATGAACAAAAACATTGGTTGGGAGAGGATAGCTCTACTTAATTCCTACAATTATGCAATATTGCTTTCAGTAATTTCCTTATACCTTTTTGTATATAAAATATATCCAAATTGTTTAATGTGCAATGCAAGTAATGTTATCATTATGGAAACGCCTTTTCTCAGTGATGAGTAAAAGGAAAATAAGAAAGATGTCATCAAAAGTAGAGGTATTGAAGTATATATCGAAATATCCATACATGTCAGTAGATTCGTAGAAAGTTCTAGGGATATATTTGTATCTTAACTATCAGTAAATGTCATGATAACTTCAACTTTGAAATGCAATTGGCAATGTAGTGAAGTATGGCGCAGTAGATCGAGGGCACAGTCAGCATCTTTATTCGTTAACGACATTCGACTCTTAAGTGGCACGTCCATAAATTGCGTTTCCAACTACAACCTTGGAAACAGCCAGCATTTTCAAGGGAGCGGCATACAAATTATAATTTGACAAACCACATTGTCAGAGAAACATCTTCAATCTGATACAGAGGGATAACGTATTACTACCATACCATTGTACCAAGCAGTTATTTATGCATTAAGGAAAGAGTGAGAAACGAAAAGAGAAAAACTAGAGTCAATGAGTGCAAATGATCTAACACCTGGGATTATCTCTGTAACAAAGGAAAATACAGAAATATAATGTCGCTCGCATTAAAGCTTAGAACAAGCGCTATCTGACAATACAATGTCGTAATGAGCCCTGGGCTAATACCAAAAACGTTTTTAAAGTTATTGGCCTTACAACAGGTAAAAAAGAAATGCAACTGCTGAAAATACAGCAACTTCCAACCTTAAGTGTTTACATTGTGCTTATGAAAAGTGAGTAGCTAAGAAAACGCAGCAGACAGGAATGGCTTGTTGGGAGCACCTGGAACGATTTTGGTTTGTTTTTAATGGAGGTTTAGTAGGCTGAAGCAGCTTGTCTTTAGTAGGCTGTAAGCAGTTTGTTTTTAATGTAGGTTTAGTAGGCTGTAAGCAGTTTGTTTTTAATGTAGGTTTAGTAGGCTGTAAGCAGTTTGTTTTTAATGTAGGTTTAGTAGGCTGTAAGCAGTTTGTTTTTAATGTAGGTTTAGTAGGCTGTAAGCAGTTTGTTTTTAATGTAGGTTTAGTAGGCTGTAAGCAGTTTGTTTTTAATGTAGGTTTAGTAGGCTGTAAGCAGTCGCCTGTCTCTAATTTAGGACCACTGATTCCAGGGAAGGAAGATAACCAGTGCCGTAAGAAATACACAACATCTATGCCTCAAAGAAATTCAAACCGGTACCCATCCAGTGGTTTAAGTGCTGGCTATGACGAATGATAATAACCAGCAATTAGACCAATGCGCCACCGGGGCGGGTTTAGTATCTTGCATCAGATCCATTTTCCTGAATTGCTTAAATAAATTAGTAGGAACACTTAGTCTAAGAATTTTGAAATTATGTCATTCAGGACTCCAGCAGGTTACTTAGAACTGCAAAGAAAAAGTGTATATAACACATATGTTCTTGTATACAATGTAGGACAAAGTAGCTGGGCGCCAGCTCAAAGTAATACCAGGGAGGAAAAGTAAGAAAAGCAGTGAAGGTGATCCCCTCCTGCTTAAGTAAACACCATCATATCTTGTTTGATGCTCAAAGGGCTAATGTGAGACAAGAGATGTATATGTAAAAAGGATATGGACGAAACACGTCATCACTCTACAACATAATGCAGATGCTTTCTGTAAATGTAATATTTCAGATTTGAATTTGTAAGTCGTTCTTTAATATTCCTTGCTGTGCTACCTAGGTTACAGTTGCCAAAGGAACAGTAGACGGCCCCCATCGACTGCCACCAGCGAAGGAACCTGCGAACTCAACCCATTATCAACGCCGGAAAACATCGTTACACTTACGGGTAGATTTCAAGTTGTTTCTATTACATCATCACCAAATGATTTATATGTTAAGGGCTAGCTCATATTTTCTCCACAAAAATACTTTGCTTAGGTAATAACCATACAGGTAGTTACCTAAGCGGTATCAAAATTTTCGAAAGTATTGGGACCACAGTTCGGTTTTTTAGAAACATAGTATCCACAGCCAGTAACTAATTCAGAACCACTGATTTAGGTGTCACCTTCAGTATGCCAATTTTGGATTATACATCGGATAGAACTTTAAACATCACCTATATTTCCCTAAAATTTTTATTTCGAATTTGTTTTATATATTGCTTATAAAACAAAATGTTCAAATGTACACTGAAGTGCCAGAAAAATTGGTACAGACGAGTTTAGGCCAAATACATAGCAACAACACCTATGCGAATACTCGATTGCGTCAGACAGTGCGTTTATAATGCGATAGATATCCTTGCCAGCTGTCAGAGCTGTTTTCGGAATGAGAATGACAAGTAATAATGATTTAAGCGATTTTCAACGTGGTGTCATAATTGGCGCTCGTAAGATGGGCCATAGTATTTCGGAGGCAGAAACGAATTTCGGATTTTCACGGACGACCATTGCAAGAGTGTACCGTGACTACAAGAAATTTGGCAAAACCTCCAACCTACGATACCAGTGTGGCCGTGAAAACCATTGGGTGAACGTGACCATTGTCGGCTGTCAAGAATCGTTTCACGCGATAGGCGTGCATCAGTCTCGCAGCAATCATCGGAATTCAATACTGGAGCCTCAACAAGCATCATCGTACGGACTGTGCAACGTAGCCTGCACGATATGGGCTTTGGGAGATGACGCCCAACTCGAGTCCCCTTGATGGGTGCATGACACAGAGCTATGCGCCTCGCTTGGTCACGACAACACCGCCACTGGACACTTGATGACTGGAACACAAGTAGCCTGGTCTGACAGGCTACTTGGAAGGATTCGTTTGTTGCGTAATTCCCATGAAGCCACGGATCCCGCCTATCAACAGGGAACTGCACGGCTGGTGGGGAGTCCGTAATGGTATGGGGCGTGTTTAGCTGGACTTCACAGGGATCTCTGGTACGTCTACCAACATCTGTGACCGGCCAAAACCATGTGCGCATTCTTTCTGACGAAGTACCCCCGTTCCTGTCCTGCATTCATGCTCATGGGTTGGGACTGTTAGAACATAACAATGCACCTCCACACAAGTGTCGGGACGCCACATTATGGTCAGAGGAGCAATCCTCTGAGTTTGGAGTGTTGCCATTCCCACTCAAGTCCCCAGATCTGAACGTGATAGAGCACATTTAGGATGCTATGCAACGCGCTATCGAACACAGGAATCTGAGACCACTGAATACACCCGAATTCTGGAACGCTCTGCAGGAAGTGTGGTGTGAATTGCCTACATTATATTTCCAGAAGCTAGTGTAGTCCATGCCCTGTCGTATTTCTACAGTCCTGCGCCCTCGTGGGGGACCTACGAAGTATTAGACTGGTGTACCAGTTTTTCTGGCACTTCAGTGTATATGGAGATGGGTCTGCATAGAAATATGAGTTACCGTTTACAGAAAAAATGTGCGCGGACGTTTTGATCTGTGAGTTGTTATTTAATTTTAACGTTCATGGTTACATTTTGATCTGCAAACCATGCAACAAATGACTTTTGTTTTAGAAAGGTGTTCCAGGGAATGTTGTTGCAGATAAAGTTGACCACTTTATCTACAACAACATTCCCTGGAACACCGGGCGTTAAACCTCGCCCTCTAAGATCAAGGTACCTCTTAAATTCCACTACAGAGTGAATTTCATTGAGGATCTAAAACGTCCGGGTATCCCTTTTCCCCGGACGCGAGGGGTACACAATCAGAAATTATGTATAGCTCTCTCCGCCATTCAACAGAACGAACGGGCTCGAAAGTCTTAACCCTGAAGAAATACACATTACCTTGCACAAAACCTTTCAGACTGTATTTAAATCACTTTCTCACGACATGCTATCATTTTCAAACTTTTATACAAAGCAGTGGCTTCTTTTGCTTTAAAGTTGATGAAGATCGGCAGGAACATCCCTTAAAGAAATATGAACAAATTCAAACATCAGTTAAAGAAACTTTAAGAGAATAGTAGTATTTATACAATCTGTTTCATATAATTAACTGCTCCTACTAAGTTATATTATCTTTAAATCTAGAAATGCATACTATATTCACACTTAAGTCTAAAAATTAGGAAAGACATGAATCAAAGATAAACTACTGTATATCATAGGAAAACATATAATATTTCAGTATCATAAAGAATTTCAATTTCCACTCAAAAACTTTTTCACAGCTGAATATAAAAGATTATGCACTGGAAGTAAAACAAGAATCATTTCTCAGCTATTTTATGTATTAAACACATGAAGGTCCCTTAAGAAGCCGTCGTCCTTCCCGAATTCTTTATCACTAGCTCCAGGAAAGAAATAAAGCGGTTGCTGTAAGACAAGCAAACCATTCATGACTCGTCTTTATTCGAAGTCAAACACATTACTGCCCAGTGTTCAGAAGCCAGTAATCAGACCACAGAGGCTTCACGTGTTACTATTTTTTTCCGTAGCAGATGAGAAAACCTGATATTGTAAGTGATATTTTATTGCCGCGGGTTGCAATATAGTCTACGTTAAAGCATGTGCTGACCTAAAACTATTATTTAACGATATGTTTCAAACAAATTGAAAATAATTACCGTTGTGTGGTTCACCAGAATTCCAGTTGATCACTTAAATATGATGAAGAATGAACATACAATGAAACTCGGCGAACCTTATTTTACTGACATTGCTCTGGAAAATCTATGTTGAATTATTTATGTCCTTGAATATGTTTAATATTTGTAAATGGAGCACAACAGAAATTATTATTTCTCAGAAGTAGCAATTTCATTCTAGAACATCACTTTGAATCACCACTTACTGATATAACAAGGCTCGTACCCATGATTTAAAACATATCACGTGCTGCTAGTAGCATATTACATTATAGAGGAAACAGTGATAACCGTATAATTCAACCTGCAGAAAATGGCATTGCTCAATGAGAAACAGATAAATTCGGAGTTAACAGTCATTATATAAAGTGACAAAAAGTTAACTCACGGCCTTCTTCTACAAGAATATGGTATTCTAGATCCTGATGAAAAAAATATTAGCATTGAAATTTGCTGTTTGGAAGGATATGCAGATTTGCAACTAATATTAACATGGCTGGTAAGATTTAATAATACAGGTCTGCAAAAAGAAACATTATATATAACTAATAAAGCTCATAATTTTGACATTAGAATATCATCAAGACGAAATTTGTCTGACAGAGAAGTGGGGGCTGGAGTGTCTTCTACAATGTCAAACCCACATCTGCATGTAGTATATTCAGTATTCATGTACTGAATATACTACATGTAGATGTGTGTATATTCAATTAATTAGTATTGAATATATTACATACTAATATACTTTAATACTCGTGTATTTTACATCAGCCGTGCCTGTGTATCTAATTCAAGAAATGTATGTATTCTCACAGTTGTTTCAAATGAAAAAACCGGTGAAGAATAGTGACTGCACGTTATACTGCAAAACAGCGTGCTTCTTAATCAAATGTTTCTTGTTCTGGGTTTAAACACAAAAGTCCGTGTTCTTTGCCAAAACAAAAATAGGTAAGTTGGCAAAAAAATTACTAAAGGTCCATTTAGCTTTGTATAAAATTAACAAGGACCTAGAAGTACATTTACGTACAAATTCTCCAACCAATGTGTAATGCATGCGATATACAGTGACGGAAAAAAATTCCCAGCACCACAGAAAAAAAGTTGTAGAGGAATGAAATGAGGGCAATACATTTGCATAGGTAACATATTTAATCGATTAAGGTTTCAAGATCACAGCGTAATCTAAGCGCGAGAAGAGCCAGTTTAAATGTGAAATGCTGGTACATTAATAACCGGTGTAACCGCCAGAATGTTGAATACAAGCACGCAAACGTTCATGCATTGTGTCGTACAGGTGCTGGATGTCAGTTTGTATGATGGAGTTCCATGCCTGTTGCACTTGGTCAGTCAATACAGGGGCGGTTAATACTGGTTGGGGGTGACGCTGGAGTTGTCGTCCAATGATGTCACATACGTGCTCGATTGGAGAAATATCTGGTGATCTAGCTGGCCACGGCAACATGTCGACACCCTGTAGAGCATGTTGGGATACAACAGCGGTATGTGGGCGAGCGTTATCCTGTTGGAAAACACCTCCTGGAATGCTGTTCATGAATGGAAGCACAACAGGTTGAATCACCAGACCGACGTACAACTGTGCCGTCAGAGTGCGTGGGATAACCACGAGAGTGCTCCTGCTGTCATAGGAAATTGCTCCCCAGATCATAACTCCAGGTGTAGGTCCAGTGTGTTTCGGCCGCAGACCGGTTGTTTGCAGGCGCTCACCTGACCTCCTTCTAACCACCACACGGCTACCACTGGCACCCAGGCAGAACCGGCTTTCATCAGAAAACGCAACAGATCTTCACTCCGTCCTCCAATGAGCTCTAGCTTGGCACCACTGACGTCGCAAACGGCAGTGGTTTGGAGTTGGTGGAATGCACGCTACAAGGCGTCTGACTCGGAGCTGTCCTTCAAGTAACCGATTTGTAACAGTTCGTTGTGTCACTGTGGTGGCAACTGCAGCTCGAATTGCTGCCGCAGACGTACGATGCGCCACGGACATACGCCGTACACGACGGTCTTCCCTCTCCGTAGTACCACGTGGCCGGCCGGAACCCGGTCTTCTTGAGGCAGTACCTTCCCTTGACCACCGCTGCCAACAATCATGCGCAGTTGCTACATTCCTGCCACGTCGTTTTGCAACATTGCGGAAAGAAAATCCACCTTCTCGTAGCCGTATTACACGACCTCGTTCAAACTCCGTGAGCTGTTGATAAGGGCTTCTTCGTCTTCTTAAAGGCATTCTTAACTAACATCAACACACTACGTCGAATCTCAACGATAACTAACGCTCACGAAAGTTACAGCGCGTATTTACAGCAAACCTGCTTTGCATGTTCCGAGCAACGCTACTAGCGCCACACGTATGCGCCGAGCGCGAAATTTGTGTAGACGTCATCTTACAGATGTACTCTTACCGCCTACCAACTGTCGTTTATCTAACACAAACCCTTCTTGCTGTTAAGATTTTTTTCCGTCAGAGTATGTGATGGGTCTTGCACGACTCCGTTCTACCTGATTTACTTACAGCACACGTTATTCCGTTTTTCACCATTCTGTTCATTCTGTCTTTATTAATTTTTCATATCCTGCGTTTATAACTTTATTACAGATATTAGGGATTTCCTTCACATTGAGGCTGTCGGGATTGCATACACCAAATGTATTGAAGCAAAATACCGTAAAGGACGTTATTTTCTTTAAGGCAGTGTGGATCAGAAAGAATATGAGTGGTTCGTAGCACACGTGGAAATCGAAACTGGATGCCCCATTTCCTTGAACGAGAGGTCAAGGCTATTAAGTGGTCTATCACCTCCAATCTCCATGGTTAAAGTCACTGTAGTTCGTAGGTTCTTAATCCTGTGCAAGTAAAGTTATGTCGTCTAATTTCTGTTCCCGTATGAAATACATATCTTCTGCGTAGAGAGTTCATACTTCAGAATTCTTAATACAGGGTAGAAATACGAGGTTTTCCAGGAGCCTCAGAACTGCTTCGGTAGAACTGAGGATCACGACAGTCAGGTTGAAGTTACTTTGTTTGCTTTTAGACGTTTCCACACAATTTGAAATTGTTTTAGTTAGACACCAGATTTAAAAGCTGCCAATGTTTCTGGTTTGAGTCAATGTAAAATCACTCGAAGCAATGAATATTCATTCAATGCTTCCTAACGCCTCCGTTGGAGGTGCAGAAGAACATAATGGCGCTACATCGAAACATCCCATTGAGTTTAGCTCAGGTGTAATTAATCTTCGTGCTCTCTCAGTAAATTATTTGGTTTATATGATTATCTTAACGGTATGTTTTAAAAGCACGTATACGAATTTAGTTATGGATGTTTCTAATAGTTTCCTATGTGTGTGATTAACGTTCGTCGTAACGCTCGGTGTAATCGTTGAGCCAGCCTTGGAACATTTCATTCACACAAAGAGAGGGTAATTTTAGGCACAGACAGAATGTTTTCTGATGCTCAAATAGGTTTTAGCAAATTGTGTCTCTGGTTAGAGCTTAAACTTTCCGTAATAAGAAATTTACAGGATTTGTCGAATATGGTAAAACGTTCAACCATGGGTACAGAAAATATCAACATCGAGCTTGAAAAAAAGAAAATACTTAATTATCTCGACGTTGCACTAAAAATAAATTCAACAAATTGTGATATTCGACCTCGCACCTCTTCATTCACAATGCCGAAGAGATTATAAAGTTGCTGCGTTTGGAGTGGGGTGGTGTAGAGCTATCAATGTGAGCCAGCCCGAAATCTTGAATAAGTCAGAAATCCAGGATATCTACATTAAGGCGGAAAACTCCGGATACAAAGAAACTGATATATGTACAGACAGAATGTACAGAAATGTAATGAATGGCATAATCTCTAATGTAACAGAAGGAAGAGGAGCAAACGTTATATACCCAGGATTCATCGCATAAATCCCAGGCTTTACATATTAGTTGAAGGATTTGTTAAAGATTTGTATAATATCAATATAACTGTAAAATCACTATTATTACTTACTCGAATTTATGTACATTATGGGTCTGACCTCTGGCTTGAAAAAGCTTGAGAGTGGAAAAGGAAAGCTTGGCGACTAATATAATAAATTGTGTTACATCTTAAACTGTTAAACGGATTTATATTGTGCTATACGTATTTGACTCAGTAACATCGAAAGCGATTTCAATGTTGGAATTGTGCGCATAATCCAGAACTACAGCATTTGTCCAGCTAAAGCGCTGCTAAACTTCGTGTCCCTTTCAATTTTTGTATTCCACTTTTGGTACATTTGGCCATACAGAACCTTAATTTAGCAGTATTTCTCCCAACAATCACTTTGAATAAATACAAAACCTATAAATTTATATCGGAGGATAAATATATATTTCACCAATTTTTTTGGATTAATCCGAAAATGTTTTAATTAAATTATGATACACATACTAAAATTCCTGTTTATTTCTAATTCATTGGTTTGAATAGTAGCCGGGATGTTATATTCTATGTGTTTCTCAATGCGATCCAAAGAAACGGTTGACCAGGATAAACTTTATCCAATATAATCAATGCTACGGATTTTGAACTATGAATTGCTTACTACGATTGGCAGTACGAATAATATTTGTATGAGGTTTGTACGGTGTTTTTGCAAAACAGACTGTAAAAGTCTTATTCATATCGATAGGCAATGAAGTTGAAGAAAAAATGTTTCATCACTTCTGAGAGACTGCAAAACGTTTTCCGATATTCAAGTCTTGTAAGAAGTAAGACTCCCAAATTATATGCCGTGCTATAACGTAACTACATTTCCACGGCTTGCGGTTAATCATCAAGAAGAAAGTAATCCCATTGATCACACTGTTAGATAAATGCAGATTTGTGCCACACACTTTCCTTTAGAAATGTTTGAAATTCTACGTATCAATCAGTTTACGCAGCACCCAATTAAGCATTGAATAATTCCGCAAATTGACAAATTCTCAGCGTTCAATATGCAAACGCTAGAAAAATCCCAGAGCAACATTTAGATGATTTGCATTAGCTTAAAAAGATCACGCATTTTCTGTTTAGCCAAGGAATATTATGTATAGTTAACGTCTAAAGTTAGCTTTTCCGCAGTGGCCGAGAAAAAACATTATACACTTATATTCTATTTCCGATTTTTTTAATAGATGTTTAAAATCCACCGTGAGCAACTCAGTGGGTTATTTGCAGGAAAACTGGTTCAAGGGATGGGAGAAAGCCAGCGCAGTAAAGCAGACACAAAATCCATGTCTGCCGGCATTCGAATCGAACCCCGACCTGTCTTGGTCAAATGATTAGAACCCATTGCTTAGATCAGAGTTTCGCAACTCTTTTTACAGCATTCCTGCCCCATCAGGACTAGCTAGCTATGGCGCCTGACCCTCCCCCAACATACACACAGGTGTTTATTGCTCTATAATCAGTATTTATTTTGTTTTATTACAAATACAGTGATACCGGTTATGTTTCATTGAAAATACACTGACGGAAAAAAACCCAACACCACGAAAAAATAGTTGTAAAGGAATGAAATGGCGGAATACATTTGTATAGGTAACATATTTAATCGATTAAGGTTTCAAGATCACAGCTTAATGTAAGCGCGAGAAGAGCCATTTTAAATGTGAAATGATGGTACATTAATAACCGGTGTAACCGCCAGTATGTTGAATGCAAGCATGCAAACGTTCATGCATTGTGTCGTACAGGTGCTGGATGTCAGGTTGTGGGATGGAGTTCCGCAGACAGGGTGGTTGCAGGCGCTCACCTGGCCTCCTTCTAACCAACACACGGCCGTCACTGGTACCCAAGCAGAACCGGCTTTCATTAGAAAACACAACAGATCTCCACTGCGTCCTCCAATGAGTTCCAGCTTGACACCACTGACGTCGCAAAAGGCGGTGGTTTGGAATAAGTGGAATGCACGCTACAGGGCGTCTGGCTCGGAGCTGTCCTTCAAGTAACCGATTTGTAACAAATCGTTGGGTCACTGTGGTGGCAACTCCAACTCGAATTGCTGCCGCAGACGCAGTACGATGCGCGAAGGCCATACGGCGTACACGGCGGTCTTCCCTCTCAGTAGTGCCACGTGGCCGGCTGGAACCCGGTCTTCTTGAGGCAGTACCTTCCCTTGACCACCTCTGCCAACAATCATGCATAGTGTCTACATTGCTGCCAAGTCGTTCTGCAATATTGCGGAAAGAAAATCCATCTTCTCGTAGCCCTATTACACGACCTCGTTCAAACTCCGTGAGGTGTTGATAATGGCTTCTTCGTCTTCTTAAAGGCATTCTTGACTAAAATCAACACCCTACGCGAATCTCAACGATAACTAACGCTCACGAACGTTACAGCGCGTATTTACAACAAACCTGCTTTGCATGTTCCGAGGGGCGCTACTAGAGCCACACGTATGCGCCGAGCGTTAAATTTGCATAGACGTTATCTTACAGATGTACTCTCACCGCATACCAACTGTCGTTTCTCTAACACAACCCCTTCTTGGTGTTGGAATTTTTTTCCGTCAGTGTATTAAGCAAAAATGCAACTGCCATAGTAAAAATAGAAATATACCTACCTACAGCATTTTGCACAAATAAAGTGGATAATATCTGTACATAGTATACAAGCAGGAGTTTTTTCCTCCTGAATAAATTTATAATAATCTAAATAAAAAAAGTGTTTACCATATTTTTACAAACTTTACACATCAATGTTAAAATTGAGCTTGTTTTGAATTGCCTAAAAAATTGATGTTTGGGGTGAACTGTGTCAATCCCATCGCAGTTCGTTCTCCAAAATAAAGAGTTTTGTATGTTCGCAGGCTGACATTGACGAGAACTTGAAAATAAATGACACACTATGGATGTTGTACGCCGGATTTGCTACTAAAACAAGAAATTCCGAACTTGATATAACTTGATTCGAAGGGCATCCACGTTTTCTTTCCTTTATCAGGAGGTATATTTGATCCGTCAGTAGTAATTCTGCTACAATCACTAGGTTCACTTTAGTCTGAAGATTCTGCACTACTCATAGTTCTCTTCAAATAGCGGTCCATTTTCAATGTCAATTAGATCAGTTTAGTTCTATATTAAGGAGAATATATGGCGACAGTCGCAACGAACGCTATTTGAGCCATGACAAAAAACAAATGTGACGGAAAAACATCATTTTCGTGGAGAGGACTATCACATTGAGTCTGGATGGGCGTCCGTTTTGATCGACCTACAGTTAATAACATTGCTAGCATCGTCTCGCGCCTCCCATGTCGGTGCTCCGCTTCTTCCAAGGGAGGCCAGCCTCGGCTGTTGGGAAGCTAGGGCTTAGATCAATACTCCACACGGGCAGCATCCTGATATTCAAACTAAACTGCAGGATGAAGGATAACTTAAGTTAGCCAATGCACAGAGTATTGGAATATATTTTTTTGTTGTTCTCCAAAGTGTCAGCTTAGTCAAAGTAAAAACCAAATAATTATCTTAAAGTATAATATGCTTTTATTTGGATGCGTATTTATACTCTATATTGATTTACTGACCCCAAACTTAAATATCTTTAGTTATTGTTATCAGAGATTTGTTTGCGAATTGATAAAGTAATATGATGAACATGCTGTCTATTTTCATTTTTTTCATCCGTGAAGTAATAATGTTTCCAAATATGGATGGGAAAAAAACACAAATTTAAACAAGTGTTGGTCTTTGGTTTCTTTTGCAAAATGGAGGTATTTTAAATTTTTTCTGCCGATTTCAAGAAATGCCATTTAAAATCGAATGCCGGCAACAATTATCATGCAACTTAGAAATTAGAACAAGTTTCCCTTTTCATGCACTAAATGATTGAAAAAAATATATATATAGTTTTAAGATAAAAGCAGACATTATTCTTCAGGTTTCTGTTAGTGGAATATTGCCCACTGAAATCCGTTTCCACCTTCCAACAACTACTGTAATTATTATAGGTAAAACATGGTGTGATATTCATGCATCAAATAGGAGTCGTCTGCCATTATATTAATTTAAAAATAATTCTATGTTTTAATGAATACCTTTAAGACTAATATCATCGCAACCAGAAATTGATAAAGGAAGATTGCGTTTCACTCGATATGACTGTTTCTAAAGCTCAGACTCGAAACATTCTAGCTTACGGCGGATATAATCCCTGATAGGAATTGTTTCGCATATGATTACTAACCTTTGATTATGAAATGTCAAGCCACCACGGTACCTAAGTGTTTAGCTGTGCTTCTGATGTATTTGCCGCAAAATCTAGTCTTCTGGAAGCTGGTTTGAAAAAAATATATCTTTGACCCATGCCTCTGATTTCGGAAAATATTTACAGATCACTTTATTCTTAAAATAATGCGCAATTCTTCCACCAGGAGGTATAGGTATATCAGTTTTCTGTCATTATCCCTGTTCTAGAGTTATATTTGAATGTTTTTTATTTGTTGGAGAGCGTTTCCGGAGCGAATAGTTCTTCCTATAATTCCAAATTTTTTTAAATTACAAGTAAGCCACTAGATGTCGTAAGATCACGTTTCCGTTTTCTGCAATATCTGTGGGACTGAAATCCCGATTGAAAGAATTATTTTTTGGCCAGGTAATACGAAATTTGAAAACATTTTGTGTGTGTTTTCTCATCCAAAATAACGCCTAATTTTGGCACTAAAGGAGCAAATGTTTAATCTGTTTTTATCAGTATCTGTGCTACTACATCTGCAATTCAATAAACTCTTTGGACAACGGATGTCATTTACCTGTTTGGACACGTTAAGTGTGTAATTGAGACATTTTATTAATAGTTCACTGCTCTGTCTCTATTTTGTGTACTTCCGTTTGCAGCAGTATTTCAGCTTCAAAAACCTGTTGAGAAATATAATTTTTACAGTGTTCCATTTGCTACAATAAAGATAGGATGCATTATCCTCTTTAAACATTGCACAGCTTTCCCGCTAGTGTGTAAAGATCAAAACTTTTTTCTTATCCCTGCTTGCGGGAGAAGTATTTTCAAAGCTGATTTTCGGTACCGTACCTTTTTCCATGATGAACATTTTTTTCCTATTTTCGACTTTTCCATTACGCCAAATTCTTTGGCTAGAGGACATAGATTATATTATATTTCTTTTAATACTTCTTCTTTGAACTGTTCTGCTTGAAAATCTCTTAGTCTCTTATATTTTCCTTCTGCAATGGAAAGCTGTTGTTCCCAAATTGTTAACTTTCGTAGCAAACAGTATTTTTAAGGCAGATGGAAGTAAGTAGTTCTTTGTATTTCTGGATGTTTTATTGATTGTAATATTCCAGATGTTGTTTTTCTTTTTTTTTTTTCTAAAAACCTCAATTGACTAATTTTGATAAATAATACTTGCTTCAATTTACTGATTTTGAAACTTTTTCCAGCTCCCTGACTTTGATAAATTTTATTTCGATTCAGAAGATGTTCTTACAACACAAAAATCGATGTGAACTTTCTTTTAAAACAGTGCTTTTATTTTTCGCGAAAGAAAAAAGAAACATAAAATAAAACATTTTTGGAAATTTCCAAGCACAATGCGTGTTGTTTGCTTAAATTCAATTATATTACTGAAAGCTACTTATTACGTCACAGAAGTTGTGACTATTTCCGAAAAATATTCTTCAAAAACAAATGCTTCTCAGTATTATTATCTGAAAATAATTTATTAATATTTTGAATCTAAAATTAATTGTTTCTGAACATAACCAAGTAGTTCTACTTTAAAACGAGTTTGCACTTGTATGTAAATATAGTGATTTGTTTATAATTGTAATTATACACATTCCAGAATTGGAGTTATAATACTCCCATAGATTTTTAATTGATAAGCTGTAAATTTATATCAATTAACTTGATTTAATGCTTTTTTATTCTTACCTCTATTTTGAAATTATCGTGAACAAAATGCCCCACTGGTACCGATTGCACCGCGGTGTAGTGGCGGAGCAATACTACACCGCGTTTGTCGTCAGCGTAATGTCAGTTATCGAGTTGCAGGCGAGACTTTCGTAAAAAGGTTCATGTTTTGTCATCGGTTCCCTTCTTCCCTGAAAATAGAGAAATGAGAGAACCAGTATGAAATGCAGACGTGTGACTGCTTACAGATATTGCTTTTCCTCATAGCGAAAGTAAAACCTCAATAGTTAAACTGTCATGAAAGAAGCACGTAGAAACAACAGAAAACACGACTTCTTTCATTTAACAGTTATGAAGATTAAGCATAGGTGGTTGCTCAAAAGGAGAAAATATATACACTATATTATAGTACAGACTGAGGCTCCTAATTTATTGTTGTTTATTGCAATATAAGTAATTTCGCTTAACACTAGAGAAAGAGAGAGACAGAGATCGGATCCTTTTAAAAAATGTTTTACTCCGGTATTTGGAATCAGTAAGAATCCTAAATCACAATAGAAATTCTACAACATACGACATAATTACTTACAATTAACTTTGTTTCTCATATTCCAGCTCTTCAGTTGAGGTGGTACGAATTGAGAATCGCTAATTATTTCTACCTGATCAAGAAAGCTTTTTACAATAATTGAGCTGATCTCATAAATGAAAGCTGACTTGATCAGATGTCTGCCTAACGATAGAGGCTTGGGCCTCAGAAAATATTTTCAGCCTGTTCCAGATAAGAATTTGGACCATTCCCTTAGTTATTTACTGTAATATAGCCTTAGTTTTGATTATCAGATTCTCCTTTAAATTAATTAATATTTCAGCGCAATGTTTATTAATCCAGGAGAAAGGAAATGGGTCCAATATGTTTTCAGCCCCTTGGTCTTAATTTCAAAATATCTTTTTATTTAATGAAGGGTTAGAAAACTCAAAACTTAAAATCCTTTTATAGATACATTAATAGTTAGGTGAGTAGAAGTGAATAACCTTGAATACCTCAATTTTATTTTTATTAGTATAGACATCTATACTTGTAGAAAGTACGTGTGTTAGTCGTCGGGCGAAGCGGCTAGGGTGGGATAAAGAAAATAAGCAATAGTTGTAATGTTTAGAAAATATTGGACACAGCCATAAACAAATCAGAGTTACTTGCAAGTTTCGGCGCACCAGGTGGATTCTTGTTGAGGTAGTCGCTGGCTGAAGACTAAAAGAAAATTTATTCAAATAATTTAGATGTAAACAATGTATACAATCCATCGTAGACTCTGGTATGGAAGCCTCTTTTCGGCTATATCAATTCTAAATTTAAGATTTTTTAAGACTATAAAAAATAAAAACGCACATATCTAATAGCACGACATTCGATGAAAATGTCCTCGTTGCAAAATATCCTATTGTTGAGAATCTCCACCATGTTTCTTTGTGGTGATATTTCTGCATTTTGTATACGTAATTGTCTTTTTAATTTCATCCCATTTAGCGGTCCTCATTTTAGAATGGTCTTCTTCATTTCATCCCATTTGATCTTAAGTGCCGTGCTAGAGCAATGGTAAATTTTTCCATCGTCATATTACGTTTGTGCTCTTTTGGCTCTGTGTTAAAAGAGCACTGTATCGTGCCTGTATGCTACTTCACAGATCTGTCTGAGTAATCTGAAGATATAAAGTACACACCAGCGTCCTGAGAAAAGGATGCACAGTTTTTATTACAGGTGCGCTAGGCCGATATTGACAATGAAGGTTTTACTTCTGATACCGAAATGCAATTTCTTATCATAGTTCTCTAGAAAATACAGAAAAACAGAAAGGAGATGAGAGACTAATTATATTACAAAGGAAATCTTGAAGCAGAAAGCCTCTGCGATTGTTATCGGAGACTTCAATTCTTTTGATACTATAGTTGACATTCTGCATATCAAGCTCAGCAGAAGAGGCAACGGATTTGAAGCTACAAATAACGGCATGGATAACATCAAATGTAAAATTCTACAGGGACTTAGTTCAGGACAGCACACAGTGATTCGAAATCACCGAAGTCGGCAAAAATCCGCGGGTTGTGATCTTGTTATGGAATTTGCTCAAATTAATTGTTTCTACCTATTTTAATGTAAACTACATTATTTTGGTAGATAATTACATTATAACCTTAAATTATTGCAGATATTAGAGAATTGCTGAAAAGCAGTGTATGCTTTAGTAGCATATTGTTAAACACACACAAGCTGCCTATTATTTTAGAAATGAAATAATATAGAGATATAATGCAAAGTGCAATAAAAATGCAATAAATGCAAAACCTTGAAGCCTTGCTTCGTAATTTTATTTCTCATTCCTGCTATCAGAATCTGATTCTTTGCTATTGCCAGTGTCTGGCATTTGAGTTCGTGGTGTTTCTGAATGGGGGAGTGGATCTTTGTAGAGATCTAAAACTTCTCTTGAAAGAGAGGCGCAGGTCTTCCAGCTAACTGAATCAAAAATGTCAAAGCTAACTAAATCACAAATGTCAGAGCTAACTGAATCACAAATAGAAATTACTACATTTTCATCAATCCAACTATAATTTCTCTTAATAAATACATCATGTCTTCGATAACACTTTTCTAGCCTTTTAAATATTTTGCTGCAAATGTATGAGATGCCAAGGCGGCTCTCCTTTTCGGAATCTTCTGATATTTTTTCACTTTTAAAAGAATCTAAAACGACCGTTAATAAATGAGCCTGTTGTTGATCCCTGCCTTCACGACACTTTTCACGAATAATTCCATACAATTCCTTTCGCTTCTTCCGGAATTCCATGACACAAAACCTATGAAATGTAGCCTGTAAAAATACGTTTAGCCCTCCTCATTAAAAAACCTTAAACATGAGTAAATACGAACGCACACGTCGTGAATTACAGCCAACCGCGCGGCGCGGAGGCGACTTCAAAGCCCCAAAGAGAAACCACTAACTGCCTTGTTTACACATCGCGTGAGTGTAAACAAGGCAGTTAGTGGTTTCTCTTTAGAGTATTTTTACAGCAAACCATTCTGCGGCAAGTGACGGCGAGCATTTTGTAGGTCACGTTGAAAATTAAAATCCCTCATTAACATGTAATGTTGCCTCGTTTTTATTGTTAAGCAAGTAGCATTATATTTTGAGGATTTAGGGAATAGTGTGAGTCTATTTAACACATTAATATTATGGTTGGTAAAATTATACTTTCATTAATAATGTTTTAAAACTGAAGAAATGTTCACAGAAAAATTCGTATTGTTGATAATGCCACTTTACAATCCTAAACAATAGTAAAGAAATATTGTAGAGAAAATGTTCTGCGGCAGTTTAATCCAACATTCATTTATATTGAAACCTATAAACTCATTTCTTCCAAAACCGACATTCGAAATTTCGATTTTTGCCGGGTTAATTGGCTTTCCGGTTCACTGTGCAGTGGTTAAAATAGTTCCAGTGTGTGTTTTCCCAGTGGTAACTACAATAAAGGAACAAAGGAAAATTGCACATATGGCTTTTAGTAGCAGAACAATAAAGACAGTTCTTATTTTATCAATATAGTTTTCAAATGATTCATAACAGACATACTTGAGGTGTACACATTCTTCTTTTGCAAAGCAAGTTTTTTGATCAAACCACGAAGTTTGTAGTGAACTGAAAATATGTAGTTTTTCATTTTGATGTTAGTACCTATTCATTTCACTTAATTTCGGTCGTCTGCTTTTCTATTCTGAAGAACAAAAAAAGTACTGATTAGTAAAGTCCAGTATTTGATGTTCATTTTGCAATTTCACAATCATTTGACGTACCGTCTTACGCCTGCTGTTTCTTCAATTTCTACGAAGACGTGCTTGTCTTATCGCTTGGCTCTCTGTTTTATGCCATTCTGATTGAACTATGCTAAAGCTTTGGTTTCTCACACTTTCCCTCTGTCCCACTTAGGTCCTAAATCATCTGAGGATTTTATATGTTCTCAAGAAAAGTAAATTTTCTATTTAAATTTGGAACATTTTTCAATTTGTTATATAAGGCAGAATTTGTAAAGAAAAAATAAATGTCTTTTTAAACAGAAATACTAGAGGATCCTTATTTAGTGGCATTATCGATCGATGTGAAATAAACACTTCAAAAACCCTGGAAAATCGGAATTCTAAATTGATATTCCTCTAACTTATTTACTGAAACTCGAAATGGACTTCATGGTGATAAATCGTGGAAGACTGCATTGCAAAATTTATATGTCACTTTTTAGTAAGATAAATTTTGCTCATTACAATTATTCGAATGCCTCTTCGCCGCAGTGTTACTCTACTTTGTTTTAATCTCTTGTACTAGGATACTCGCCTCACACGGCGAGTGTTGAAACGAAGGTAGCGGCGGTGAACTGTAAGCATGTATAGTAAACAAATTCTTAATTTACAATGGCGTCACAGTACTTTTCCCTTTATAACACACTCTCGGATGTGCTGTTTAAAACAAGTACTGATTGGTCCATGTGATTTTTAGTACACGTTCAGACGATCTTGTTGGTCCATGTGCTTTTTAATTCACATTCCGAAGCGTTGGTTGCTTGATGTTCATTTTAAATACGTGGGGAGTAAGGCTCCCAGTGTGGGTATTTATTTCGTAGCTATTGTGTTTTCATAAGTTCTTCAAATGTGGATGTTCTGCTATTCTTTCCTGTCTTGTATCACTGTAACTTACTGCGGCTGAAAGAGGAGCGGAATGCTGTTTGCTGTACCATACGAAAATAACATTTACGAAACAAATTTTACCATAGATTTCTTAAAGGGTTCTGAGATGTAAAATGTCTTCTAAAATTTAAACGAAAATTACATTTGACGGTAAGAAATGTAAAAAAATTATTTAAACACTTCACCGATGAGACATTTACTCGTGATATAAAGTCACAACATTCATTGTTATCAAAGAGATATTATGAAATAAGTAGATAATGTCTTGAAAATTGTTTAGGATTAATCGATCTTTATGTAAAACCAGAACATTAATAAGCTTACAGGTTGTAAGAATAAAGACTATAGCTAAAACGGCAGCAGAAACTCAGTCTCGCGTAGCGTGCAAATTTCAGGATTCACGAAAGCAAACTATCGTCTGCCTCCAATTGCTGTTAGAAATGCAGCCTGTATTTTTTCTTCCTCAGCTACATTTTATCTACATTTTAAGGCTACAAGGACTTATTAGCCGAATTTCTCCATCCACATCTGCAGGATATTTTCCCAGATCGCACTGTCATCTTTCAACACGAGAAAGCACCTTATCACCGGGATCGTAGAATTAGATATAAATATAATGTATTTTTTTAATTAACCAAACCTTTAAATATACATCGATATATTCAGTTTAAATCAGTAAATAATTATAATCAAGTTACTAGGGAATACATTTCAAGCACATGGTGGCACACTCGTTACTTCACCAAGATTAAAATAATAACATCGTGAATAAATGCAGTAATTGAATGATATTTGATAAGAACATACCTTCATACATGGAAAAAAGGACCACATCATATGAAATGTTGAAAAATGCGCCTTGTGCATCGAAAAACGCTTGAACCAGATAATCCAGTTGTTCCAGCGTAATTGCTGCCACTGCGTCGAAAATGATCTTCAATGTCTCAAGGGTTGTCAGCTTGTTATGAAAGACCACTTATTTGAGATACCACCAGAGAAAAGGAAATTTAACGGTGTTAGGTCCGTTCATCGAGGTGGCCACATTTCTTTAGAAATCATTCGATCTCCAAGGAATGAACCTATTTCACCCATACTCACATGTCATGTATGGATGTTTAAGAACCTGACTAAATTCCAGCTTCTTAATCAATTGCAGAAAACACGGTTTACTTGGACCTGTCCGACATCCGAATTTCCTACGAAATTCACACTGAAACACTTTATCGACTTTATCTACAATAAATACGAACAAAACACACGCTCAACTAGGGTTAACCGGGAGGATATCGTTAACGCATACGATCAGTCTCGCGACAAACAAAATACTGAACTAAGTGCGGGAAATACCGAACTGGACATGCGCGACGTCAGAGGTCACAACGAGAGCCCCAACCGGCATAGTAGTACACCTTCGAGGCAGTGGCAGCGTTTATGCTTGACAAACTGTCTCGAATTTTCGAAAATATGGAATCTCGTGTTCAAGCCTGTCTTGATGCACAGGACCGACACTTTCAACGGCTTTTATGATATGGTTGCGCTGTTCATGTATGAGGGTTTATTCTTACCAAATATCATTCAATTATTTTAATTATTCACAATGTCATTAGTAAAAACTAAGGCAAAGTAGAATGACGATGTAAATTTCTCCACCATCTTTTCCACGCCGGACATCGAAGCCGGGACCCCTCACTCCGGAGTAAGTTGCTCTCCCAACTGAGTTACGCGGACGTATGCTCTCGATGCTATCTGCCTTTTTGTTTTGTCATGTGCGTCCTGTGGTGCAGGCACGTCACCCCCCCCCCCGAAAGGGTGCCGAGAGCATGGCCTACCGGTAAGCCGGGACCATGTATCGCTGTAGACACTCATCCGCTGAAGAACGTACATTGGAGAAATCCTAGTCAATTTGGTGTGTGGAACGTAACATCACACACATTAAAGCGCTGAAGAAGGGGTTATCTTGTTTTTCCTGTCTCGCGGTGTGGAAAGA
Organism: Macrothele yani; assembly: GCA_039090855.1. Lineage (NCBI taxonomy): Eukaryota > Metazoa > Arthropoda > Arachnida > Araneae > Macrothelidae > Macrothele > Macrothele yani. The sequence goes on along the minus strand of CM077034.1, from coordinate 159,570,316 downwards.
ACATCACACCATTGCGAGATCTTTAACGGCCAGGTCATTCTTGAAGTTCGGGAGCCAATACAGCGAAGTAAACTTCTCCGTCATTTTTGTCCACGCCGGGCTTTGAAACCGGATCCCCTCACTTCGGAGTAATTCGCTCTACAAACTGAGCTACGCGGACGTATGCTCTCGCTGTTATCTGCCTTTATCTCGTGTGCGTCCAGCGGTGCATGCACGTCACAGTAGCGAGTGGGACACCCTGTATTTGAAAAGTACTTGAATCAAAATCCCAAAATGGCTTATCATGAACATTTTTAATATTGTTTCTGCTTCTCTAATGGGCATGAACTATATAGTAAATTTCCGGATGGCGTGACGATTTGGAAAATAATATTTCAGTAACATTTACTGGTGATAAGCTGTTCGGGTCTGAACCTTCTGGTGTTATTCTCAGTAGTGTGTTGATTTTTATTTTCATACGATACAGACACCCAGTTTTAATACTTTTCAGAGTGGAAAATGCTTTCTCCAAATTTGGCAATAGCCATTTGGAAATATCTTACTATATTAAAACTACGGCACGAAATCTGAATATTCAGCATGTTTGAATACTTTCATATTCATTTGAATATTCAATAAAGTTTAAACGACGCTTAATTATTTGATGAGGAGAAAGGCAACTCTCCTGCTCACAGCACAAAAACATGTGTTGAAAAATATATTCACAGTTTAAAGTCTTCGGCACACGGTCGGTAAAAGGAGTTGTTCTTTGCCTTATATATCCCTAAAACGATTTGGCCGAACTTACTGATTTAAACGGGCGATGATAAATAAAATCCCCAAAGTGCCCAGATACTTCAGGATTTCCTTTTTTTATTATTATTCAATACTTTTTAAAACAAGAACTTCCTCACGGAAAAAGCAGCGCATTGAATTGACACTAGGGTTATTTTATTGGACGTACTTAGCAAAAATTGTGTTGAATTAATCGATGTCCGAAATTCCAACACACACACCTACAAGAAAAATAACAAACAATCTACGTGTAGAAATAAGGATTTTAAAATCCTTTATGCTTCCGTTGTTTCTGGTTGCATAAATAGTATTTGGTTTACATCAATAGTATTTGTTTTTATTTATGTCATTTTGCAACTTACATTGCGTGTTACTAAAAGTTGTGTTTTACTTTTCATATTTGCTGACTGACCGACTTGAGGGCAAAAGAATATGTGGGTATTTCTAGACCACACATTAGTTCTACGTAGCACATTTTTCACTTACGTAGTAATGGTTTTGCAAGAATAGAAAGCTGTCAATTCCACTCTCAGGCTCATCTGCATAACTTGTTTCAACATAATATTTGACAAAAGCATGAGTAAGCTTTCGGAAATATGTTTAAGCTAAGTTCCTGGTTTTTATGCAGCTAGCTCTGAAATACCCTTTCTGAGCCTTTTCGCTGACAGTCTCTTTATTCTGAATTTGCTGCTTTATTATGAATCCAAAAACTTCTGTAAACAATAGACCATTTCATCTCGCCCGTCAAGATTAACAATTATATGTCATATATTAATTCTGTCAGAACGAAAAAATCTATTTATACTTGCTTTGCGTATGAAACATTCACCCTGTAGTCCGTTGTAAATATTTTTTTTATGCTCACCAATTCTTTCTTTTCCGTCCTTTAACCCAGGTAACGTTATTTAGTTTCACTGTCCTCTTTAACGATGTCTCTCGCTTTTATATAACTCAACAGTTTCCAATTTTCCACAATCGTACGACATTAGGATGATATCGGTATGTCGCAACAGATATGATAATACAATACCCCTTCCGTATGTCCACCAATGAAAAAACCAGGAGATCTGTTTTAGTCCACAAAAGATGAAAGTGCTTTCGCACCACATTTGTCGTCGCACTCGAAGATAAACAATTCTGGTTTTTACACCTGCTGAACCTTGTAAAACTACACTGCTTCAATTTGATCATTTAAGGACGTCCTTTAATTAAACCAAAAGTATTTTCTAGTATCCCGTAGCAATCTGAAGTCATAGAAATTCGGAAAAATTCCAGGTACACCCAGTAATTTGACCAGAAAAAAAAACATTTTTCTCTGGGAAAACGTGATTTCACAAAATAGAAAAAAGTTCAGATGTTTAGAGTAATGCAGCTACTGATTCAAGTATTTCAAGTCAGTACTTGTAGCTGTGACCTCTGAAAGTGTGTTCCAGTAAAACATTGGGCTTTATTCAAAAGCCGGGAAAATATACGGTATTAGTCGGACTTCCGACTTTTCGCAAAACAATCAGCGTAAGAAATAAATAAAAGTGAAGCAATACATTGGCATTATATAATACTATTTCAACAAAATTTACTGTCTGCTAACAGAAATTAAAAAATATAGAAAAAGGAAGCGTGTTTACAAGCACCACATATTTACTAAGAAGTGTGACATTCATAACGAGTGTACCCTTATTGCAAAATACGACAAGGGTTCTATTGATAGCAATAGATGCAAAATAATAGCTGACAAACTTTGGCAAAGCAATATCTGATACGCACGAGGTCATTCCTCGAAATTTGAATCAAAGTTGAACTTCCATTAGCAAATTGAGCTTAAGAGAAATAATGCATTCATGCAGTACTGGAATTCTGTATCATTTTTTCTTGTTCTGCGTTTTCAGGTGGTACCTAAAATTAAAATCCCAGAATATAATGGTAAAGGGTGTCTGACTTTGTGGGGTTTTCTGGACTTAGACCACACCTGTTAAAAAGAGCAGCATGTAAATATAAATTTTGCTTTATTCAACAGGAAGGCTTTCAAAGCTTTCAAATGTTAAATCAGAAAAATAATGATGCTTACAATCTGTAACAAATAATCGAGTCAGTGAACGTTTTTGAACTATAAGCGAAAAATAAGTATTTTTAAATAAATGAAAACAATTAAGATTCCAGTAACAATGGCATATACCATGTACACTCACTGCCATAAACTTCCTCGCCCCCCAAAAAATACGTGCGATTAACGCGAATTTCGGCGAATAATTACGAGGGGAGAGTGAAAACTATTAAAGTTTCGTGCCATTCCGCATCCCCACGCGTTCAAGCCTGGCTCTGAAATCGCACTCCCTGGGGCTAATAGGGTGCCGCTCAGGGTATTCCACATTAGTGCTGAAGAGCACGGTAAAAGTCAGGTGAGATCACTGAGCAATAAACACGCCGAGGAGCCACCGTGGATGTGCGTACAGGCAACTGAAGGAATTTGAACGAAGCTGTATCGTACGAATGAGAGAGGCAGGTCACCCGGCGCATTCAATTGGCACCCAGTAGGGCCGGTCGGACAGTACTATGTGATCCTGTTGGGAGCAATGGACACGGGAATGCACCCAGACAAGGCGAACTGGCTCTGGACGACCCAGACACACCACCATCAGGGAGGACAGTGGGATCGTGAGAGCGGCACTCACAGATGCAAAGACGTTCTTGTCCAATATCTAGAGGCATGCGGCTGATGTGCAAAGGACTCTAGTGAACACCAGAAGCATTTTCAGACTCCTGGAAGATGAAAATCTGCACTTTCATCGGCCCTTACAATTTTTGCCATTAACACGTGACTATCGTCGGCGAGGACTGCAGTGTGTCAGCGGCGAGCAACGTGGAATGCTACGGAATGGAGACGTATAGGGTTCAGCGACGAATCCCGTTTCTGTATGGGAACGAACGAGTAGTCCGGGTGTGGTTGACCGCCGGTGAGCACTACAATCCTTCCTGCAGCTGCACCGATGCCGAACTGCTGGCGTGATGGTATGGGAAGCCATCGCGTATGGCAGCCGGACTTCCCTCGCTGTGATCCGAGGGACGTTGAGAGCCCATGGACTAGGTATAGAAGATTCAGCGGCTCCATGTGTTGCATTTCCTGGCGGGGCGGCCCGGATTCTTTTTCCAACAAGATAACGACTGCGCGCACACGCCTGAAGTTTCCCAGGACTGTCCACGTCACGCCTCGATGCTTCAGTGGCCTGCCAGATCGTCTGATCTCTCGTCCAGTGAGCACATGTGGGTCCAGATGTGACGCCAGCTTTCTCCATGTCAGAGGTTTGGTGATTGAGAACGTGAGGTGCAAGAGATGTGGGCCACTCTGTCCCAGGAAAACATAAGTGGTCCCTTTGATCACATGCCGGACCGTATCACCGTATGTATCCGAGCACGAGGCGGCCCGACGTGGTACTAACGCTGGCCTGAATGTGTACCGTACGTCCACAGAAAATCGTCCTGCTGTTGTGATGTTTCAATCACTTCGTTCCTTGGTATGTACCATCTCACTACTGAAAACTGATTTGAATACGAGGCTTCCATCTTGGTGCGCGGATTTTATTGCAATTAGTGTATGCGCAAATCTAAAAAAAGGGTTATTTCTTCAGGTGACGAAAAGTATAACTGTTAATAGATTTTATTTGCAAAGTGAGAAAGAATAATAAATGCAACCCAACCTCACATATTTGTTTGATTAACATTTGTTTTTTTCTTGCAAAAATAATTTATATTAAAAAATGATGGATATTTCTTTCTGTGTGCTTAATTTTCAATAATATTTTGTGTGTAACGCTTTCTGCTAAATACATTTGTTGGAAGAATGTGATAAGTGGATGGGAATCTTTTGTTTAACCGTATTAACGAAAGCTCTTTATTCGTGTTATGGAAATAATTGTAAAATGTGTAAGTTATTTATCACATACACACGTATTTAAAGCACTTCGTATCATTTTTGCCCCTTTTTCTAGAACAAATAACATAATAGGATCAGTGAAATTATTTTTTAAGATGCCGCAACTTTTAAAAATATATTTGAGGAAACGGTAAATTTGAACAAAAAAAGCTGGATCGTTCATACGAAAAAAAGCGAAATATTTTATATTCTTATTCTACCGTATTTTGAAAATTGATATTTAGCACGTGTTCACAGTGTTCGACATTTGTCGTCCAGCGAAGCTGTCTAGCGCCGCCCCGGTGGCGCAGTAGTCTAAGGCGATGGCCTCTGATCATTCGTCCGAAAGGGGTCCGGGTTCGAATCCCGGTGAGGCATGGATGTTGTGTTTGTCTTACGGCACTGGCTCTCTCCCTTCCCTGGAACAAGTGACCCTAAATTAGGGACGGGCGACTGCTTATAGCCCATTGAGTTGCTCACGGTGGTCGTTAAACCTCCAATCAAAAAAAAAAAAAAGAAGCTGTCTAGCATCTCGTATTACATACACCTCATATGAAAGAAAAGATCATGCATCATATTATGTTGAAGAGTTATCTGACATTTTGTTTGTTTCATGAAAGAGCACTATTCAGTGTGCCTCATGGTAGAGTAATTGTGAGGGAAAGTACGAAAATAAGATTACATAAATACCATTTATGATTTTGTGACGTAGGTGTTGCAGAAAGGCGTTGTTCTTTACATTGGAATAAAATTTTGAGAAACATATTTGCTTTGTGACTATTTTACATTGACTGAAAAAAATCGCAATTGTAATTAAGTAGATTGTGCCTTTGGTATATTCGATTTTGTTCAAACTGTTTTAAAAATGCTCCGGACATCCTGATTTTTGTGCAGGATTTCATTCATGAGACAGTAATCCAAAACTGATATCGCATTATTTATTAAGTAGTGACAAAGAGCACTTCTGATTTTAGAAACATATGATTTCTAAGTGTATGATATCCTGAAGTATGTTTTTTCGATCATAATTGTTTGCATTTCGGTAGCAAAACTGTTACCATTACCCTCCGCAAATGCAGAAATTGCGTTACAGTTTCGTTTAAAACTGATTTTCCAGTTATAGAGAATTATGCAGGACAGCCACAATCCACCCAAGTTGCATATACTAATAAATTGAAGAAAAATGTAAAATAATTCCCGAAATTAACTTGCTTGAACATGAACAGGACTATTTCTTCTAACGAAATTAAAACGAATCAAAGTTGAAAGCAAACCAACTGTATTAAAGTATAAAAATAAGAGTAGAATTTTTACAAAATACTCTCTCGAAATGTTGAGGTCCTAGTAGTAGATCTTTTAGGATAAACGTTTCTGTGATGCTATTTTCACATGCACTGACTAAAAAATATTGACTGTTCAAACAGTATGCAGACGAAGAAAATATAATTGCTCTGATTAATATGGAAAAATAAATCTAAATTCTTTTTTTGAGATTTAACGACCACCGTGAGCAACTCAATATGCTATAAGTAGTCGCCAGTCCCTAATTTAGAGTCACTGGTTCCAGGGAAGGGAGAGAGCCAGTGCCATAAGAAAAACGCAACATCCATGCCTCACCGGGATTCGAACCCGGACCCCTTCCGACGAATGATCAGAGGCCAACACCTTAGACCACTGCGCCACCGGGGCGGTAAATCTAAATTCACCACCTATCCTCTGCATGCATTGAGTACTAGTTCGGGAAACCTTTACCAGTTTGCTTAATAAATCGCGTTAACTCCGATGGATAGAAAGTAAATGTACCATTAATACAATTAATTGATTATTTTATTTGTGTTTATGCACGAAATCTGCAGAACTATGAAGGACAAAAGTTGCTGGTAATACATACATACAATTCTAAATGCGTCAACAGTCCTTGACACATTTTAAAAAATGTATTAAGAATCTATTCAGGATGAAAACGAAAAATTTCAGACTTCGTAAACTTCAAAAAACGTTTTTCGTATAGTTTCTAAACTTTAATAAGTGCAGCTTTTGTTACGTCGAATAAATCGAGCCGATACTCAATCTTTGCCAATGTACGGGTCCAAGTGGATTATGTAACTGATGCGATTGCAGCAAATATGAGAATTTTCCTTTTGCCAGATATATTTTTTTATATTGGAGCTTTAAGGCCAACAGTTACAACTCAATGGGCTATTAGCAGTCGCCCGTCCCTAATTTAGGGTCACGGATTCCAGAGAAGGGAGAGAGCCAGTGCCGTTAGACAAACACTTTATCCATGCCTCTCCGGGATTCGTACTCATACTCCTTACGGACGAATGATCAGAAGCCACAGCTTAGGCCACTAAGCCGCCGGGGCGGCGTCAAAGATTTGCACTTTGAATGAATAAAGTTTGTCTTTCACATATTCCCGCAAGGAAAAGTCCGGAAACGGGATACCTTGAGAGCAAGGATGCCATTGGATGCGTCCATCGCATCCAATTCACCTAGTTGGAAATTCGGTATTTAAAAAAATTCGAACAATAGTACCCCAGTGTGGGGGTACACCATGATGTTGTCAAACGATTTTAAGATGTAAATGTCTAGTTTGGCGGACAGCAAATATTGGAATCATATCTGAATAAATTCATTGTGTGTCTGTGGATTCTACCAACAAGTTAGTAAAATCATGCAATGCAATGATTATGATACGCTTTCCAACATATCAGAAATTATTACTCAAGTTAATTGGATAATGGCTGTGGAATAAATCTCACTCCTGTGTCCTGACCTTTGACTTCATTTCGATTATATTCAACAGAACCGGTTCAGTATACCTCAGGAAAAGCATGATAAAGTTTTGTCGCAATAGAAGCAGTTTTACGCAAGTTAAGAATAAAGGCTGTAAAATAAATCTTGCTTTTGTGCAATGCCCTTTGACCCCATTTCGTTGATATTTAACAGAACCGGTTCACTATACTTCCGGAACAACATGCTAACGTTTTGTCGCAATCGAAGCAGTTTTAAGTAAGTTATGATGCACAAGGGCAATGGAATGGATCCTACTCCAGTGTCCTGACCTTTAACCCATTTCGCCCATTTTCAGTAGGGTTCGTCCCCAGTTGGTTACTTACCACATACTAACTTTCATCGAAATCGAACCATTTTTACGCAAATTATGCCGCATAAGGACAATAGAATAAATCCCTCTCTTTGACCCCATTTCGCCCATTTTCAACAGGGTACGTGCCCAGGTGGTTCCCTACCACATACTAAAATTTCATCAAAATCGAATTATATTTACGCATGTTATGACACATAGAGGCAATGGAATGGATCCCGCTTTTATGTCCTAACCTTTGACCCCATTCCCCCCATTTTCAATAAGGTTTGTTCCCAGTTGGTCCCCTACCACATACCAAATCTTCTTCGAAATCGAACCATTTTTACGCAAGTTATACCTCATAAGGGCAATGGAATAAATCCCGCTCCTATGTCCTGCCTGACCTTTGACTCCAATTCGTCCATTTTCAATAGGGCTCGTTCCCAGGTGATTCCCTACTACATACTAAAATTTAATCGAATTCGAACCATTTTTACCCAAGTTATGACGCATAAAGGGAATTGAATGGATCCAGCTCCTATGTCCTGACCTTTGACCCTATTTCACCCATTTTGAATAGGGTTCGTTTGCAGGTGGTTCCCTACCACATACTAGAATGTCATCGAAATCGAACCATTTTTACGGAAGTTAGGATGTATAAAGGTAATGAAATGGATCCAGGTCCTATGTCCTGATCTTTGACCCTATTTCACCCATTTTCAATAGGGATAGTCCCCAGGTGGTTCCCTACTACATAATAAAGTTTCATCGAAATCGAACCACGTTTACGCAAGTTATGACGCATAAGAGAATGGAATGAATCCCGCTCCTATGTCATAACTTTTGACTCTGTTTGGCCCATTTTCCACAAGGTTCGTCCCTAGGCGGTCCCCTACCGCATGCTGAAATTTTGTCGAAATCGAACCATTTTCACGTGAGTTATCGTGCGGACGGACGGACAAAGCTGGAGCATATACGCTTCTTCAACCTACGGTTGTAAAGCGTAGAAAAGAACGCAAGTCACACGTTTAATTACAAGTCAGCGTGGTAATGCAGACAGGGACTGTTTGATCAGTAGATCCACGAGGTGTGACGTCACTGCAAACGACGCCACGACTTGATAGGCCTTCAAGATCTCGGAGGTAACGACACAACGCGTGACGTAATGAGTCAGATGGCGTGACCGCGTGCCAACGTTCTCAAACACGAGATTGTGACGCCATAAGATTTCTAAGCATTGGAAACATTAATGGAACGACCCCATGACACTAAAAACGCTATAATTCGGGATGGTTATTAAACCCACTCGTGCCCAGATGGTTCCCTACCACATACTAAAATTTCATTGAAATCGAACTATATTTACGCAAGTTATGACGTATAATGGCAATTGAATGGATCCCACTCTTATGGCGTGACCTTTGACCCAACTTCACCCATTTTCAATAGGGTTCGTCCCCTGGTGGTCCACTAATACATACTGATAATTTCATCGGAATCGAACCATGTTTTACGTGAGTTATCGTGCCGACAGACGGACGGACAGACGTACGGAAAAAGCTGGAGCATACACGCTTCTTCAACCTACGGTTGGAAAGCGTGAAAAAGAGATCGGATCACATGATCAGCCATAAGGACACAGCACATATTCACGTTAGGACTAACCCGGACATTTTCCATGAAGGAATGTGGATTCTCACACGCCCAAATTCTGAATTTGTGGAGGTTGACTTTACCTGAAGCCTGAAAACTTGCTTCAACTTTCGGCGAGTTTAGCAAACGTTAAATTGCAAAGGCCAAACAACTGAATCGGAGGACTTCCGAGACCGTAAGAATTTGAGGAGCTCACGCTTAGCAGTGATTAGTACTGCCAAAAAGTCTTCCGGATAGGGAAAAACTACGAACCGCCTGCGCGGCGCAGCCCGAATACAGCGCCTTGATGCTAAAAGTGAAAGAAGGTTACCCCATACGGTACGAACTAATATAGAGGATAATGTGGAACAATCTGCTGGTAATTTTAGTGCTAATGACAGGATGTGTGTCACACTACGCATTAAATCGAATCCTGCTGAAAATGGTGCTGCGCCGAAGCACAAAGCTGCGATTGCCCATGCTAACTTCACTTCATCATCGAAAGCGCCTCCAAAAGGCACGCGAGCAACAAAACTGGACTTTGAACCATGTGAAGAATGTCGTCTGGTCAGATCAATCTCGTTTCTAGTTACACCTTGGTCCAGTTGCATCAAGTACGTCAACTTCGTGGGAAAGCGTTGGCACCGGGGTACACCGCAGGATTAAAACACATCTGTGAAAAAAGTGTAATGGTTTAAGCATTGTTCTGCTGAAACATGCTGCTTTCGTTCAATTATGCGCACGAGAGAATCACCTCTACCACTTAGGTGGATATCATTGATTACCAGGTACATTATTTCGTAGCCAGAGTATTTCCCTCTAGTACTGTCTTCTTTCAGCAGATAATGTGCAATGCCGTACTGCTCAGATTGTTCGGGAATGGTTAGCAGAACACCAGAAAAACTTTTGAATATAGCACAAGTGACCAAATTTCCAAAGTAACATTCTAATCAAAAATCTCTTGATTGATTCTGTTGGACCAGTTAATCCGATCTGCGGTATGTCAAAAACGTTATTAACAAGAGTTAAAGGACCTGCTGGTAACGAGTTAGTACCAGGTAGCACAAGACACCTTTAGGCAAACTATAGACTGCACTCTCCACGAAAGAGGTGTTTTAGCGGCACGTAGAGGATCAAGGTAATACTATGCAGGAGGTCAGAATGTTTGGGCTTATCGGTGTGCGTAATGACAGTGTTTTACCGTACATCTTTTGGAATGGAATTTGGTTACTTCAGTTTTGTCTTTGTGCCCAGTTTTCGAGAGATACAGTGTAACGTGATCTTCAGAAAGAAACATTTAAGAAATGTGAAGGTAAAGTTGCAAACGTTAAAGCGTTTTTTTGTGTTCCGTCATGTGCTTAAATCTTTAAAAATCAAAAGTGTTTGCAAAAAATTGCATGTCGTGACGCTTCTCAAAATCTCCAGTGCAACAGAGAGACAACCATATATTAGAGGTCGTCTTTAGAATCATATCCACACCGGTACCGTCTCGCATTTAGAGAAAGAACTAAACTCCAATAGTAGTGGAATGCCAAGTATTTTGCCTCAAGAGTTTCAGAGCCTAGTAGCACACGATGTACTATATATCTGGCAACATCAAAAATTTTACTGAAGAAAATCTCCTGGAAATGGTTAGTAAAACTTGCATTTGAAGATACTGCTACAAATTATTTCACTCAGAAAAAATACTCACCCCACCTTTGAACCGCCTGACCCGATGGGCGGAAACACACTTCTTTTGCGCATAAGTCGTCGAAATTGCTTAGTGACTTTGGGACTTGTTCTACTCCTTTACAGAGAGGTCTTTCCTTTTTAGTTGTTTTCACTCGACACATTCCTTAATTATTAAACTCCTAATTCATTTGGCTTTAACATAACGAGCGAATTAATATGAAAATACAGTCTTTACTGGATTTACAAAATAGGAAAAAATCAATAAATATATCAGCAACGATATGCAGACGAAATTCCTCGAGCTGCTCATTAATGAGTTAAAATCTATAGAGCGTGTACAGAAGAAATTATAGCGTGGCAAGACAGAGAGTGTAAAGAGCTAAATTTCGGCCATAACCATCTTAATTGCTCATATATCCCAAAACAATGAAAACGTGGTGACTTAAAAAATACATGGTGAAGAATCAGTAAAGTTTTAAGTTTCTGTTGCTCCTAGTCTACTTTGCAAACAAGGCCTAAAAAGATGGCATTCGAATGAACGTTAATCTGAATAAAAAAGTTAAAGTTGCTGCGAGGGACCTACTGGAGGGTTAAAGATTAAATCATTCCCACCTCAAGATATATTTTTGCTGAACTCCATTTTATGTTCGTGGAAAAATGTTTCTCCAGTAGGGCGATTGCCGTGAGTTGCGAACACCAGTACTTATATTGAAACAGTTGCAAATATTAAAAATAATGTTACTGCACCAGTAGGTGCTTTCTTACTAATGTCATTAGCAGACAAAATTGACAATCTTCTTATGATTTAAATGTTTACATATAATAATGTTCAGGAATAATACTGCATGCAATTTTTTCTTACCTTGACAACGCACACTAGTTCATGTTTAAAAAGGTCTGTAACAGATATTTCTGATTGCATCAATAGAAACAAGGAACCAAAAGATACTGTAACCTTTTCCTGTAAAATGTTAAAAACTAAGATGAAACTGATTCGCAACATAAGAAAGGAAATTGTTGATGTATTAGTGAAAAGCTCTTTAAAACGCAAACAGGTTTCGACATATTATAACATTTCTTCTATGATGTCCTTACATACAAAGAAACATTTGAATGTAATCTTTACATTGAAGTTGCGCACTTCTGCGTAAAGAGATACCTTCAATGAATGGGAATACTGAATTTAACAAAATTGACATGATTATGTTTCACTTGTTCTAACATCCTAACTCTGCGAAGCCTGTAGCGAATAGATTTCTGAGCTGGAGGAAATGCTTGAGGTTAAAAACTTAGTTTTCACATTGTTTTGTATTCTATTTCGATATCATAAGAAAAGACTTGACCGAACTTAAACACGATCGTGGAAGATAAAAACAATCTCAAGTTCTCAAAGCATGACGTTATGTTTTGAAAAATTACGAACCAAAAAAATTAAATTTTGTCCTTTTATAGAAAAAGTAAAATATAATAACAATACGGAAAATTGTTGCAACGTGAAAGAAAATACAATTCCCCCAAAATTTTGTAAGAGAAAAAAACATAAACGAACCTAACTGCAGTAGGAAAAGTATGAATTCTTGAAAACAACAGGTTGCGCAGAATAAATAACAACAAAATTTAATATTTCCTCCTATAGAAGAAAAAGTATACCCATGAAAAGTAAAAATTATTTTGAAGACACGAAGAAAATAAATCAAGTTCTTCATTTTGCAGGATAAAAGCACGAACAAAAATAAGATAAAAAAAGTCAGAATTTCTGAAAACAACATGTAGCCTAGAATATTCATGAAATACCAGCTAGTAAGTCTTCTTACAGAAAAGTGAATTATGATAAACATCCACACAAAAACGTAATGTTGAAGACGTGAAGAAAATAACGTTCTTCAGTTTACAAGAAAAAAATATAAACGAGAATGAACATGATTGAAAAAAAAGCTCAATAACCGAAAACAATACATTGCGTAGAAAAGGATATGGAAGAAACGATTTCATAGGTCGTCCCACTTGGAAAAAAATTATAAGAAACCCCTAGAAAAAAAAAATATTCTAAAACGTGAAAAAAAATAGTTTTTCATTTCATAAGAAAATATATGAACCAAATTAAATGCGTGTGAGGCACGCCGTACAAAAGTTTAAACAACACCTTACTTTTGAAAATTCGTGAAGGAAAAACAGTATGTTTATGATAATGGAGAGCAATACGTCATGAAAAAATAATAAGCTCCTGTTCACCGAGAAACTAAATTTTCTTGTGACTGATTACGAACGCGAAACTTCAAGCATCCGGCTAGTAGCAATCCCATGGCGTTGCAGTATTTTTCAATGGTTGCGTAAACATACCTGCGTGGTTGTGAAAATCATGAACGGTCACGTATGCATGACCCATACGCTCTACTCCCTGTATTCAATCTAAAGACGGCCAACAGAAAGTCCCTCAGGCAGTCTTTCCCACTACTCGAACCATATCGCTTAATCTCCTAGATCACCCCAACTAATGTCTCGGTAGCCATATCGGTAGAGCATGAGACTACAATCTAAACGGCCGGAGTTTAAATCCATTTAGTTCCAAACTAGTCGTCGCTTTTTTCGAAAATAAATCCATGGCTCAAAAAAATTTCCGGAGTCCACTTACAATTAAATTGTCCACCCCCAGAAAACAGATTGAGAAATTCCAAACCAAAAATTGCAGATGAAAATAATTCCCCAATATTAAGCTGCTACGTCACATCGACAACAACCACGTGAAGGTGACGTCATTCTGTAAAATATATTCGGGACACAAAAGGCCTCGCCCACCGTAACAAATGTTTATTCCCCTACTTCCAATGGAAACGCTTCCTCGACCTCACTTCTACCTGTGACATCATCTTTGGCGGTATAATGCCGTCAAAAATTAATAATTGTCATATGCCTTTATACTAGACCGTCCTGCATTTAGAACCATTTCTAACTCTGCTTTCTAGGGGAAATGAATTGAATCCGGGATTTTGTGCTATTAGAGTTAACTGAAACCTTGAAAAATTTCGAAATCTTTTACATTTAACATGGCTGCATCCTAAAGCCATAAAGTCGAAAATATTTTGTTTTTTAAACTGAACACAGCTGCACCCTGAAGCTATGAAACCGAAAATATCCTTCTTCAGATATGTTTTTGAAGTGACAAAGAACGTTTCCCATCCATAAATAGGGTCTTTGACGAGCTACATGAAACTGTACTTTCGAACTCACATACATGTCAAGCGTCTGCTGGCTAAAGTCATGGCAACAATTCTGCCGAAACACATTTTATTAGGTATCATTGCTTCGAAAATCTATGAGCTTGACTGACTTATTAGCGCAAAATGCAGAAGCCGCAGCGTGAATGTGTTTGGCTTGATTTTTGTGTGCCAGAAAAAGTTTTTTGTTTTTGGATGACGGTTAATAATATGCTTCAGTGCTGCCTTTACTTTGCTGGAGAACAACTGGAACACGGGTCTTATGATGAAATGATATGTTTTCTCAAGGATATGTGATTCCATCCCTAAATGAAAATAAGAGTTTTCACAGCTTACAAGAGATTACTTGCATATTATGCCTATTAATTCACCGAAACTCTGTTCAACGTAAAGGATACAGCTCTTTCTGAATTAATATTCAAGAATGCAATTTTGAAATATTCTCTTCTTGTTTCCCACTACGTAGATGGCATTCCAAGGGTCAGAAGCCGACCTCTAGCAGTTCCGTGTTATCCGTCTCACAAGATCAACAAAATTAAGGAACTTTGCTCTCTGTCCCGGAAAGCCTACTCTGCTGTCATAATTAGTCTAGAGGACAACCATCATTATAGAGCCATGTGCTGTGCAACCAGTTCTCTGCAACTCTGATAACAGAAGATATTTTTTAGTGACATTTGCGTTGCATCTTATAAGAACACATTCCATGGCTATAGGGGTATGTGTTTTATTTGAGAAGTATTCAGTAAATAATCATGCGTTATAATGATCTCCTCAGTGAGAAGTTTAGAATAGAAGAACAATGTTCCAACTGAAAGGCTACATTGTTGATCCCTGCCAAACATTTGCGAGATCCAACGTTTCGATGGCCTCACTGCATGCTATTTGTCCATCTGAACATTTTGTTGTATCCCTCTTAAACATTCTCCACATAGGTAAAAAGGCATTTCTCCGTCAGCAAAATGTTCCTCCCGTAAGTCTCAATAACTTCTCCGTTAAAAGCCTGAAGCATTTCCAGTCTCCAGAAATAGGGGTTTTGCTCTTTGTCTGTCTCACAATGACAGATCTTGCACATAGTGTAAGAGGAACAAGAAACGCTACTAGATTTTGATAGACATAAAATTTTCTTCAGGCATAGTCACGAGCCCCAGTAGCTTGCACTAATCGCTGCGGGGAAGAGAAATGTCCAGCTTTGGCTGTTGTAACTAGAGAAGGATATATCGTCGCCTTTTGGAGCTGGATGTAATTAAAACTTTCAAGAAATGCTACAAATACTGAACCAACGAAAAAAACTTAATTTTGCTGTTCAATGACTACTGTTTAAAACGAGTAAGTGTATAAGTAGCATAGCATAAAACGCAATACGTTTCTCCATGGTTAGTGCATAAGAATGCAGGAAACATATATATGATTTAAAAATTCCACACTTTAGGTAAGTGGAACAACGAAAGTCTGTGTTGTTTTGAAGTTTAGAACGATATAGACGAAACAGAGGAAATGCTGTGACCCAAAATCCAGTGTGTTGCCTGAGCAAACTTTTAAGCAGCTTTGTTATGAAAAATTTGACATTTTGATATCCGGAATTTTGGAATCATTAAATAAATGAGAAATTTAGAATTTATCTTTTAAATTCTAGATGTTTTTGAATAAATAATTTAAGATTTATTCATATAACAAGAAAAATACACAGTACAGGTCGTGACCTTTGCTTTTGCTGTTCGAAAGCACCTGGATAAGTCAGAGTTTGTTCTGTTGCAGAAACGTTAGGGATAAATAACCAATTTCGCGGAGATTGTTGAAACCCTTGAAGTAAGGCTTTCGTGAGACGTTGTTTGCTCAGGCTGATTCGTTCAAAAGTGGTATAATGTGCACTTGTAAGCTTTGAAATTCCATGGATAAAAACTTGTACTTCATCATTGATCAAAGACATTTGCGCTAACGAATTTCTATGCTACAAAGCGGTCTTATTTTAAAAATTCATAATGAATAATAATGAGTATAACATACGCTCTGGATTTTCATCAAAATCATTTGCTATATTTTTATGATTTTTACGTATTTTCTGTACAGTTACTACCTTGCTGATGGTTATGAATCATTTTGAATTTCGGTAAACGTTTATAATTTCGTTCAAAATATTTATACCCGTTCGGCTAGTCGAGCGTTTTGGTGACTGCTATCATATACTTTGTTCGCAACCCAACACACATTAAAATGTTACCCTACCGCACAATTAAACGCTTATTAGAATTTCTGTTTTGAAATATGTTCGCATTGGTGGCTCAAGTGTTTAGTTAACATAGGTTTTTGTTTTCCTTAAAAGTATAAATTCCAACGAAATCATCTGGTAGGATCTATGGATGCAATATAGCTGTGTTCAAAGACACAATAAATTAGGAACGCTGGAGATCGCTCTGGTTACCGTTTATTGAGGTGTTGCACAAAAATTCATTTTAAAGTGATAATCTGAATAGTTTTATCTGCGTACAAAATTTAATTCCGAAGCAAATAAGTGGTTTCAAGTTCCTTCCAAGAAATATTTTTGCCTCCAATATTTTCTTAAAGTAACTTCCAGGTACTATATAAAACTTTGGAGAAATTTCGGCAGTTGGAAGCGGTGGTGCTACAGTTCTAGGTAGGCCAGCCATTGGATCCCTACCCAGTCTCTGATTGGCAGATCTGGCTGGGCTGTCTGTTGCATCCATATAGTTGGTCCTCCAGTGGTGACGGTGAGCGCCGTGGTAATAAAATTAGCATGAGGTATTACCTGGGTTCGTCATCCGTTTCTGAATGGAGACCTGCTGGTTGTCCTTCACACCGCTTCCAGGTCACGGCACTGCCAGTGTGGCAATAAGCCTCCTTTATACTATGGTATCTCGAATTGACCCTCTTCAAAGCAAACAAAGTGCTTCTTTTGGTTTCACTACATCCGAATTTCATTTCTTGAGAGCAAAGCCTATGAGTGAGCAAACAAGAAAACTTTTCAGCCAAATCGCATCAATTAACATTTTCAGAGTTACATTCATTTAGAATTTTAACCTCTGTGACTTAAGAAATGTCAAAGAAGTTAAAATAATAAAACGAACAGTGTTTGAAACTATCAATATGGTTCTAATGAAGAGAACCGTTGCTCTTTTAAATGAATCTACAAAGAGTTTTTTTTGCTTCTCTGTTCAAAGATTGTGAGCAAGAAGAAAACACAATATACCTTTAATCACATAGATAAGTGGTTCCAGGTAGAAAACTAAGATCAGTAATTTATTTCCGGTTTCGTCTTCTCAAATAACACACAAAGGTTTTTTAAAGTAAGTAGCAAATATTGTGTGATGCCTTTTCGTCTTCCATCCTACTGTAAAAAAACCGTAACAACAGTGGCTTGGTTTTCAGTGCGAACCCTAATTTCCAAACGCACCCAGCTTAGAGTATCAAAGTCATCAAGGATTAGTATTAATCTCCCAGGTATCACTAAAGGTGTAATACATAGGATAACATACAGTATGTCAATGTTTCATTTACAAGTTTGGTGGCCTTCTTTGTGGCGCATTGTTACAAGCGCTGGCTTCTGTTTATTCGCCCCCGATGGGTCAGGTCTCCAATCCCAGTGAGGAATGGATTTTCCTTTTGCTTTACGGCACTGGCTTCCTCCCTTCCTTGGGATCAGCGGCACTAAATTTGGGATGGTAGACTACTTACAGCCCACTGAGTTGCTCACGGTGGTCGTTCAACCCCCAGTAAAAAAAAACGTTGGTATTCGTTTGTCACAGGAAGTAGATAAACGCAGTGCAAAACTTTCCGATTGCAATATGCATGTGATAGCAATAACGAAGATTCATTTTATTGGTTTCCCCTACATTCAAGCAAGGCCTCTTTTGCGCAGCCATTTATCGCCGTTTCAGTTCAGTGTTGCCTATCTCCAATTTAATGTCACTTGTCTCAGGAAACGGAATGAACCTGTACCATAAGAACAACTCTATCCATGACTCAACCGGAATTCTTCCTGAAACCATCCTATATGGATAGTCAGAAGTCTCACCACTTAAACCACTGCATACCCTATGTGGCGCAGTAATATTCTTTGAGATATACTGTATGTGAGTAATAAAGTCATATGGCTAACGGATTATGATAATTAGCAAACGGCTGTTATATATAAAAGAAAAATAAATAAATCATTCATTTACCAACTCAGACAATTTTGCACTGAAGCATTCATTTGTGCCCTTTGTAGTCAACGGAATTCCCAAGGAATTTAAGCAAACTGTTATTTACAAGGAATTTAATTTGGAGAAATATAGTTTCCTGCATTCGAACATTCAGAGGTTGACTCACGAATCCGACCACAAAGTGCATCCGAGCTGAGAAATTACTTTGTTAAAATCGCGCAAAAGTAAATGGATAAAGAAGTGAATCAGAGTGTCATCCAAATCTAAAAGGGGTGAACATCTCGGGTTGAAGAGGAATGTATAATCGGCACTTGAATTAGGTATCAAAATCCTGTGAAATGAGCATGATCTGCAGAAGCTGTCATGTTTGAGTTGAAGCGATTTGCAGATGAGTCATATCGCCCCGTCTGCATATCGCTCCAATAGGATCCAAGACCCAGGAAATCACACCTGTAGGTATCTTCCGCTACATAACATATTGCGAAATTCAATAACTTTCAGCAAAAATAAAGTATGATCTCTTCTTAGTACTTCTTTTAACATTTGACATCGCATAAGGAACATGTCAGTAATAAAAAACTAGGGAAAACATTTGTAAAACAAATCTGCTGTGGTACTATTAAAGGATGTGTACCAAACATATTTGTACATGAACTCTTCTTTCCTTTATATGAAAGAAGATTTTCTGTATTAAAAAGAATCAAGATATATCTTAGAGTCGCACAAAGACATGCACATTTAGGTAACTTGGGTGATTGGTCATTAGAGAAAAGCATTCTTTTTAAATATGAAAAAAGTACTCGTAAGAAAGATTTTATGAGTACGCATCACTCAAGTTCATATAAAAGGAAAGAAGAAAGGAGTCCATGTACAAATAAAGTACTCAGAAGAAGAATGGGGTTCATGTACAAATAAGTGTTCAAATCCTAATTCTCCTAATTATGTGGCATCATGTTAGCATTACATGTACCTAAAATTTAGCAGAAAGTTACTTCTTTCTAAATTTTTGAAAATTCAAAAATTTTACTTCGCAATTAAAAAAAAAGAAACTACTTGGAGGGCTAATGGCTGAGATAGCCCAGGTCTCGGACCCAAGATACGCCACTGGTGTCGGCATACATTTTTTTATTCAATATTCCTTTTTACATTTCATAAAAAAGTATTTGGGAGTATATAAACTCTCCAGGTGCATTATTGATTATTTTCATATTTTTAAGATTATTGTTAGAGCAGTAAATCCTTCACCGATTTTGCTTGACTTACTTCGTTGTATGTAGGGGTGCAAATCAAGCATTTGCTGGCATTTCTCGGAAAACCTAGCATTGGAGCTTTAGGCACAACATTTAGCTTTCAAACAAATAAAGAGTATAAGACTGATTTTAATAGAAATAGCGAGGTCCAGGCAGAACTTCTGACATACACTCATTTTGCACCGAAAATGCACGCCCCCCCCCTTATCATGGCAACTCATTGCATCAGTGATATAGAGGTATCAGAATGACGATTGAACAATATTTATAAGATGAATAAAAGCTGTCTCCATTTAAATTACTTTTTTTTTTTAAATCGCGGAGATACCCTACTTTACAAAAGTTTGAAACGACCTACCGCTTAATTGATTTATTCAACAGATTAACAAAATATTTTTGCGCATATGTGAAAATTGAGTTAGATTGATTCTTTTCATTTCTTAAAAGCAAAAACTTTAATATCCCGAAAATTCCCCATTAAGTTTAATACCAAAAAACTGTATCCCTTAAATTGCAAAAAACGAATGAAAGCAAGGTTCAAAATTTGGAACTGAGATGAAATATTTGCCATATACGTAATGCTTACTTTTAAGCTATATTTTTAAAAATAATTCCCTCAAATGGTACACAAAGGTATATCCTCAGTTGCTTGGATGTGTCTCTTTCTGCTTGGTGTAACGGTAACATGTTCGAACCTAAATCGGGAGATGCGAGCTTGAATTTATATTCCAGGACACCGTAAATTTTAAGTGTTTTGTTCTGAGGTATGTTCTAATGTAATTCTTTTAAAATTCATGTAAATATTACTTAGTACGAAAATATGATTCGCGGAAATTAGCTCGCACTAAAGTATTGAAATTTTTATTAATATATTTAGATATATTTGAATGAAAATGTTGTTCGTCGACTTCTGATTTGTATTACTATTTTTTTAGCCTTCATTGGCTGCAGTACAACTACGTTTTGGAAACCACATTCGAATTCCATGTGCTGTTTTCTTAAGTGGTTCATCCGTTTACGGGAAAGAATACGAGTTTCCTTCAATGGCTCACGCATATCCACTCGCGCTCTCTTTACAGGTACAGCACATATTTCCTTATATCGCCATGGTTAATGATTCACGTATGCCCACTCATGAACTCGTTTTAACTTGACGGTATATCCATTTTTGGGGAAGGGATGCCATATCTAACTACCAGTAGCTCACGCATGTCCATTCGTGTTATTTTTGTCTTTCGGAAAAGAGAAGCTATGTTTTCTAATACCCAATGCTTCACGAATAACCGCTTTATGTGATTTTTTCCTTATTTCAAGACGGTAAGTACTAAAAATAATTTTTCGTATATGGAACTCAAGAGATTAGGTGTATGGGCACATAAGTTCACATCACACGTAGAAAGATCAGCGTATGATCACAATTCCTTACTATTTTCTAAGATTAAATAAGATTTTATCTTTTTAAATAACTGTAAAGTGTACACGGCAGTTATGAAAAAATACTTGGTAAAACGTGTGATTTAAAGCTCTGTCACCGTTATTTCTCAACTGTATTTTAAAAAAAAGAATTCAGTGAAATATGCAAGTGGGACATTTCTGCTCTAGTTTAATGCTCAGTTTTGATTTCGGTTTACTGAAATATTCAGTGTGACCCTAGCGTTTTTGAAATTAAGGCATCACTTTCGCTAAACGAAATATCTCTGTGTAAATGTCTTTGCTTAAAAAATATTTTAAAAAATTCAAAATAAACATTTAATTAAAGTGCTCTATGGCTACCATTTGTCGTAGTTAAATTTAGGTTTTTTTTATAATCCATCACCCTGAAAACAGTGAAATGCCCTGAAACCACAGAAGCTCTTAAAATAATAGAGAATGTGTATATAATACCAACTTTATTAAGGTAAACGAGTCCATTTGCAAAAGGCGCGTCTTTCAGTGTAATTGTACATTTTCTGGAAATAAAGGCTGGAACTCATTTGCTCTGAGGCAGCAGGTTTACAGGAAAATATTTAAAACATTTTGATAATGCGTATACAAAGGAAATGTGTAGTTCAAACATAGAAGCAAACAACCGTTCGTCTGAGATTCCCGATTCGAATCCCGGTGAGTAATGTATGTTGTATTGATTTCCTGCACTGGTTCTCTCCCCTATCTGGAACTAGTGGCCCACTATTATGGGCGAGCGAGAGTTATACTTCTATCCCTTGTCCACTCTGAGCAACATAAAAATAGTGTTGAATCCCTTTATTGCGCAGAGGGAACCAGGGAGAGAAATATAAGGCGGGCAACTGCTTGTGCTCACATGTATAACCGGGCAACTGCTTGTTCTCACATATATAAGCGCGCACCTGCTTGTGCTCACATATACACTGAAGAGCAATTGAATTAGAGACAGCTGGCGTTATGAAAATGAGGCGCTGTATGAGGACCTGTAAACGGAAACGACATGATGTATGCAGCTATCCGACAGTATAAGGAGTGATATGACGTGAATCAGTAAGAGTCGGACGCAGTGTGGGTAAGACGAAGGATCTAAGCTCATTTGATCATGAGCAAATTGTCGGGTCCCGACGAATGGGTCACTCAATCTCCGAAGTCGTGCAGCCACTGGGATTTTTACGAGCCACAGTGTCACGGGTGCACCGCGAGTACATCGAAACCGATAAAACCCTCCCTGAAAGTGCCAACTGCCGAGGATAACAGCGTGTGGATGAGCGGGGTCATCGTCGGCTAGCTCGCATTGTAACAGCGGATAGACGGGCCACAGTGCAAGAAATCGCTGGGCAATTTAACTGTGGTGCACAAAAAACGTGTAAGCAGCAACACCATCCAGAACCATCTCGTCGCTATGGTGTACGAAAGCCATCGACCACGAGGGTACCGCTACTGACCGCACATCACAGGGTGCAAAGATTAGCATGGGCGCGGGAACATCGCCACTTGAACCTAGACATGTAGAAAAATGTTGCCTGGACTGATGAGTTGAGATTAACGTTGATACATGCGGATGGCAGGATACGAGTACGGCGCAAACCACATGAAGCGATGGATCATTCTTGCCAGCAGGGTACTCTTCAAGCTGGTGGGGGTGGTATTTTCGTCTGGAGACTATTTACTTGGACTGAAATGGGAAACCTGGTACGTGTGACATCGTCCTTCATAGGTCAGTGTCACCGGGATATCCTGGACGACAATTTGCTCCCGTTTGTGCGTCTTCAACATCCCACTAGGGACCTCATCCTGCAACAAGACAATGCACCGTGACATTGCTCCCGAATTTTATCCGAATTGTTGGATCCACACTCCAATGACTTTACCTCGCTTTCTTGGCCTGCTAGGTCACCTGACCTCAATCCCATCGAGCACATCTGGAATGCCATCGAAAGAGATGTTCGAGGTTCTTAACCCCCTCCATCAAATCTTCCTGAACTGTGGGAGCTTGGTCAGGGGGTCGTGGATCCGTTTCGCTTCCCAACGCTTCCGGTGTCTTATCGAGTTCATACCGAGACGAATCGCCGCCGTCATCAGGAAGAAAAGTTGTACTACTCGTTACAAGACAGGTATCTCTAATTCAATTGCTCTTCCGTGTATAAGTGGACAACTGCTTGTACTCACATTGACTTGGATTGCTCAGAGTAATCGTTAAACCGTCAAACACACCAAAAAAGGAAAATTATTACAGGAAAGGTTCTCACATTTGCATTGAACGGGGTTTTAAAAACGAAACATAAGACATGCCCCTATGTATTTGGGTGAGTGTTATTTTTTAATACTTGAGATTAAAATAAACTTATTTATTTAACGATTGGGATGATTCAATGCATTGCAGGCTTTTCCGGATTACTTTTTTAATTCTTTGGGTTTAGTGAATTTTGTGCAGATTTTTATTGAATTTATGTGTAATGTTTTGGACAAAGTTGGGGAAACGAAAACATATTTCTCCTAGATATATTCTAAATCCTTGATTTCGGTTATTAAAAACATAATTAAAAAATGTATTTTTGCATCAGCCACTCACACACTGTTGTGAGCCCCTCAGTTACGGCTGTGCACCGACTCTCATGAATGTTTTCTTCAGCTCTGGAAACATGGAAGAGTCACAGCTGGCAAGGTCTGCAAAAGTGGATGATTCCTGAAGTAAATTCAATGTACGGCGGAACTGGCAATTAAGTAGGTATGATCTGGTTCATTGTTTGAAAGATGAAAACACCCCTTCGCAGTTCTGTAGACCACTTTTACCTGCTTGACTAATTGCATGTATTTGGACCGTGACATTGGATACTTTTTCCAGGTAGTCGGATTTATTTCATATCCCAAGATACTGATACACCAACTTTGGTGACTGAAGAAGCCACACGGAGAGTCTTGGTTTCGTCAGTCACCGTAGTCATTTTATGATGTTGTATTCATTCAAAATAATTATAAATGCATTCCCCCCACAAAATACTTTTTTCGGGTGAGAAGCGGGTGAAGTAAAATGCAATACCCCCGCAAAATTATGCCATTGCGTTACGAATGCATCTAAGGAACAACACTGATAACGGATCAGCTCAATATCAGGTGTTATTTATGCAGCATCACGACCAACACACGCTATGTTTTTTACGTCAGCTTTGTATAAAGTCGCGCCCGTTATAATGGTTTTGTCTTCAAAGATAAAGCATCGTCTTGGGACACACTACAGAGTGTGCACCCAATGAGGATCTCTGAAGTCCCCGTAGCCCTCTTCCCCTAAGGCGAGGGGGCCACAGAGATTAATACTGAGAAACGCCAAAGAACTCTGTCCGCCATTCAACACATGGAACGGCTTCTAGGGTCAGATCTCTGACAAACAAACATTTATTAACCTTTCACCCTACTTTCTTTTTCTTTCACTCAACACAAACGATCTTACACATACCATACAGCATTTATTCACCCTTCTTTTCCACCATCCAGCCGATCGGAAGCAGGCAGGCATCTCCTGGTTGGCAACCTGGAATGAAAGCACTCTGAAGTGGATTTAGAGGCAGATTCGGAAAGCAAAAAAAACAAAAAAAAAAAGTGAGGAAAGGGCGCACACTCCTCAGAAAACCCTGAGGTCAAGACCCTAAGAACTATGACTATCCTAAATTCTGTACAAATCTTTCAGGACGTTCAACAGTATTATTTAACTACATATGTACTATTTTTTTTACACAGGAAGAGACAAGATTAGTCTCTTAAATTTTACAGCGAAAAAAATATTTCACTAACGTACTTTTCAAGAAACTGTTAAAATATTCCAATTTTTAACAAACGAATTATAGTAACTCTTACTACAGGCTGAAAACAAATCAACCTTTACATTTTGGCCCATTCTCCTGAGGTCTGACACTGACCTGTACATGGTGGAGAAGCCACAATGTATTTTAATCCCAGATGGTGTATGGAGCTTGCGGAGAACCTCCAATTATTCTCCTCCATGACATCCATCGTCGAATAAACTGTGATTCGGATAATCGGGAGTGATCAGTCACCAACCGATTTCTGATCACCCCCTTAATGTGCCAGATGACTTGCTCAGTGTTACCATTTGATTTTTCACTATGTATAACTTTGTTTCGTTCTTGCTAAATCTGATAACTGGTTTCAAATACTATGATTAGATACAAAATATTTTTCCCGGAAGGGATTGGATGCAGTTTAATTATCTGAGAAGCACTCGGGGAAGCGAAGCCGGCCCACGACGATACTCCCGCCCAAACACGTTTGGCGAACCGACAGTTCACGAAAAGGTGAAGTCTATCTTCTACAAAACCGCAATTTCAGCAGTGAAAATATGAACGTCCTGCCCAACGGCAGGTTCTCTGTCGGGTCGGAAGCACGTCGTGGGCCAGCTCAAAGACAAAGTCCCTTCTTGTAGAGTACAAGACGCAACCTGCCACGTTTTCCCACGCTTCCTCATTACAAAATGTCGATGGTACATGAAACTCATGAATCTGAATATTACTTGGAGGAAGTATGAAAAAATACAAATCTTTAACACTTTTAGCCTTTACAAAGTTATTGCACTGTAAAAAACCAAGTTCTTTTCTGTAAAATACAGGTACAGTGTTTTTAACCGGACCATGCCCCTGAGGTTCATTTGTCACATATTTCTTTGAGTCCAGACCCGTTAAAAACTTAAGGAAGTTATAGTTCGGGTAGGTCTTTTCTACAAGCCATTGTTGGATTAGCCAAAAACGGATGGTTTTAAACCATATTTTTAAATTCGTATTTCCAGGCCACCATTGTTAATTCTTTGAAACATCACTTTTCGGCCAATATCTTCTTTGACCTTTCCATTCCAAAGGAATTTGAATAGAAGTCTAGTCATTTTCACCAGAATCGTTCTTGGGGGGTCCCAGAGGAGTCCCGCATGGGCACATTTAGTCACCAGCAAAGTGTTGACCCATTTGGCTCTATTGCTGAAAGAGGTTCTGTGGACCTGCCACTGTTGTATCACTTTTGTCAGTTGGGCAATTATTTCCCAAAAGGTAGTGTC
This sequence comes from Macrothele yani, assembly GCA_039090855.1. Taxonomy (NCBI): domain Eukaryota; kingdom Metazoa; phylum Arthropoda; class Arachnida; order Araneae; family Macrothelidae; genus Macrothele; species Macrothele yani. The sequence goes on along the minus strand of CM077034.1, from coordinate 159,544,114 downwards.
ACTTGTCCCAAAATGGGTAAAGTGAATCCCTATAATCTTCAACTCTTTCACACTGGGAATTCTTCCTTGGTATGTCCATTTTTCCCAAAGGAGGGCTTTGGATTTTGTGACATTAAGACTGGCACCTGTGATTGCACCGTATTCTTCAAAGTCCCGAAGGGCTTCGATTATATACTGTTCGTCTTTTAGGTAGAGCAGAACATCATCTGCATATGCTGAAAACCTAATTTCTTCATGGTTCTGAGCCGGGATTGGGAATCCACGGATTCTGGTGATAGACAAAATTTTCCTTAAATATAGCCCTATAATCAGCACAAACAATGTTGGAGACAGGGGCGAAACCTGCTTGATACCTCTTTCGATTTTAATTTGCTATGTCTTGTGTCCACTTATCAAGACCTGAGCAAATGACTCTCTATGTAACTCTTCAATGATTTTTACCATGGATTCAGGAAACCCGTGCTCTACCAAAATACTTAAAAGCGCCACTTGATCAACGGAATTAAATGCCTTAGCTTGCTGTAATGAAAAAAGTCCAAACTTTATTTTTCTTTCATTTAGTAAATAGATTATATCTCTTGTGAGAAATAAGCTCTGGGAGATATTTTTTCCTGGAATAGCACAAGACTATTGACAATTAATCAATTTCTTAATGACACTTCGCACTCTGGAATTAACGAATGTTGCCAAAATTTTGTAACCTACATTTAGTATTGTAATTGGTCTTATTTTATCAAAATTAATTTCTTTCGAATCTTCTTTTGTAATCAACTTGATATATCCTTCTTTAAATTCTTTCGGAATTCCCTGCAGGATCATCTCATTAAACAACTGGACCAAGAGCATTGCTATTTCATTTTCAAACATTTTATAATATTCTGCCATTATACCATCCGGTCCAGGGGACCTCTGGTTCTTTTGCTATTGAATAGCTTTTTTAACTTCAGTTAACGTAACTTCGTTTTCCAGCATCTCTTTCACAATTTCTTCTTGTTTTGGAACTTCTACGTATCCGGAGATATTTGTTGAGAGTGTCACCTGTTTTCTATAGAGATCTTGAAAGAAAACCTGTGCTTCTGTTTTTGTGTTATGTTTTCTGTTATGCTTATCAATATATGGCAAGGGGAGACCCATTGCCTTATATTTTATTTTGTTATTCTGGTATACATTAACCATATTCTCTTCAGTTTCCAAGTCAGTTACGACAACCCTTCGCGAATGCCAGTACCTACTTTTGTTGTAATTTCCATTATTTCAGTTTTAATGGTAATTATCTCTTCTTAGTAACAACCCTGGTTGTTACCTTCAATCAGTGCTCTCAATACGCTCTTTAGCCATCTAAAGTTGATTATTTTTTCCTCTGCAAATCATCTGCTTTTTCCCTGAAGGAATCCCGTCAATTTTCCTATGAAGTGTAACCATCGATGGAATAGGTTTTCAGAACTGTCCAGTAGATCTTTGGTATATCTCTCTATTTCTTGCTTTATATCTTCGTTTTCTAGATGTAAAGTGTTCATTCTCCAAGGCATTCGCTGCTTTCGAATCGAGCTATGAACACTTATTTTCCATTTCAGCACATGGTGGTCCGAGATATTCACCGGAGGAGCATTCGGATCAATTATGGTAATTTTCTTGAGGACATTTGTCTCTTGAGTGAACACATAGTCAATCCTGGAGGCCAAGCCTCTAGACTCCCATGTAAAACTTGGTGTAGTGTGTTGGAGGGTCTTCCATACATCTTTCAAGTCGTTGGCTTGTGCGCAGTTCCGTAAAGCCGGTTGGCTTGTGTCTGAATACACAGTTCGACTCTGGCGATCAAGACTGGTATCCATTACAGTATTGAAGTCCCTTGCAATGAATAAAAAGTCGTAGTTTCCGGTCACGTAGTACGGAAGACTTCTAAAGATGTCTTTCCGCGCTGGAATCGACGGAGGTGCATATACACATATGAGTTTGAAGAGGAACGCACTCTTTTTCAAAGTAGCCGCAACCACTCTTCCTTCCCCATCGAACTGGAAATTCACCCGAAGTGCATTGCGGTATAACAACATCACACCACTGTAGCTTCAATTCGCCAAAGAAATTAAGCATTTAAATGTCGTTAATTGCTTGAATGCTGAAACATCTCTAAATACTTTAAAATGAGTCTCCTGAATAAAAAAAAGTCTGTTTCATTCAGAAAAAGAAAGCGTTCAAGCCAGTTCAGTTTTTCTGCCTTTTTTAGCCCAGCGATGTTCAATGAAAACATGTTTACAGTGAATTTTATTTTATTTATTTATTTACAAGATCACTATATACTTCTTTACATTTGCGCATCTTCTTGGTTTGCCTGTCCATCGGAAGAAGACTCCGAAAGATGAGAGACCGTCTTCAAAGACATAGGCAAAATTTCCTGACTATTGTCAGAATCATCCGAATTTTCCTTCTCTACTGTTGTTCGTGCAACACTGCCGGATTGAATCTCCATGGGGGCTATTTGTCTCCCTTTTTTCTCCAGAACCTTCTCCACTTGGGCCAGCCTTTTCTTTAACGCTGCTTTCCTCCGCTGGCTTTTTGTTTTGCTTTTTGTCTCCTGTGTTTGGATCCAGAAAATCTGGATTTGGTTTTTTTCCTTTGTTTTTTCTACTTTTTTCGACTTGGATCTCGTGATTATACTTGTATTACCCTTCTCATTAACCTTCGAGAGGACAATAGTTTCACTGCCAAACTCTGCCTTAAAAAATTTGCTTTTAGGAGGATCTAAAGCCAACATATGTGGTCGTTGAGGTAGGGGCAAAGGTTCAAAAGAAACACTTTTCCCTTCTGAATTTCCCTCATTTGACTCAACAGAGTCGTTTGACGACGGGTCAATACCTGGAATTTTCTCAATCTTGTCTTTTTCATTCTCGCTCTCCCCCTCTTCCTCAATGTTTTTTCTGATTGCTCTAAAGTTGAAGCAAGCTGCGTTCCCTCCAACTCTGTGTGAAATCGTAATTATTCAATCTCATACATTTCCGAGTCTTCCTTCTCATTTCCTCTTGTGATGATTGCAAAGGTACGTCGACTACATGCCGGTCTGATGTGCTGCTCTGATCCACAGATACCGTATGGAAAAACACACTCATCCAAGGAGTGATCTAGTGCTTTGCACTTTTCGCAAATTTTAGTTTTGCATGTAAAAGCCATATGACCCGGTTGATTACACCGTCTGCAAATTCGAACAAGTCCGGCTTTTTCACACATAGCTCTTAGACCGTTGATGTAAATGAAATTAGGTACAGCCTGTTTCATGTCCATCACAACTACTCTTGTACCAGAAAAAGCATTTTGCATGAATTCTGCACGCTCTTCTGGTCTCACTTTCTCTCTGTAAAGATTAAAGTTTTTTCCATATTTTTTTAAGGCATTAGATACCTTAAAATCAGGGATCTCTGGGGAAGCAATTTCACGAAAACTCGTTTGACATTGCTTCCCGCCTTCAACATCGTGAAATTATTTCCTTTACATTCGAATTTCTTATGTTTAAGGACTTGATTAACTCCACTCTTAAATTTTTCAGCGAACGGAAAATCTGTTTTCCTACTGGTAATCACTTGCACAGTGACAAACAAATCGCCGGGAGGTTTACCTTCGAACTTCCATAGCACTCTTCTAACTCCCTTCGGTCTCATCCCCTGGGGATGGACCACTGAAATACTGTTCGGTCGTTGCATTTTGGTGTTAATGTTCTCCCTCCAAAATGAAAGAGCTGAAAAAGTACTCACCCACTTCCATTACTTTAGGGTGATCCAAAATGCACACCACTAGCACAAACTGATGAAAAAACACTTTAGGCAAAGCCCCACTGCACTGTTATCCCCTTTGTAGATCGGAAACACACTCTGAAGCAATTTGGAGTTTTTCACACTTTTTTTCACACTGTATTCGAAGATGGAATACCTACAAGGCGTATGATCACAAGGTACACATCCACTTTCACTTTCAGCGCACTACGACTGTTGCAACACGTGAAATGATCAATTTTCCTCCAGAATCTCACACTCTTTTAACTCGGGGCACACTGTATTTCCCGGCACAACAATGGCTGCACTTGGCACACCACGTCCACAAGCACTGCCCTTGGAATAGGTCTCCGGGAGAAATCCAAAGTTTTCCGTCACCCTACGACTTGCCACTCGGATTCGGAGGCATTTAAAAAAAAGTTAGTCGAGAAATGAAATTCACGGCTTTCAGCAAGGCACCTGTTTTTATAACATAGCGGACGAAGCAAATGGGAACTTTTTCGCTTTTCGAAATATTTCACTGATATTTTTCCAGCTAAAACAAATTTTTTCTAATATATTTCATTTTTTTTTTCAAAATCATTACTGTTTATCTTGCTGGTTGTATAATACGTATATGACGGTCATTACATCACTAACATGTGGGAAACTTGTTATTCTTTATGACACTTATAACAATTGGGTAGAGATTAATTTATCTTTTTGGGAACATTGAACATCGACTTGTATTTATCTTTCTAATGTAATTAGTAGGCAAACGTTATTTTGTGCAATTTGTAACGGTGGCTACTTCCACTCAATGCGAGCAAACGCCTTTTTAATATACATTGAACAGAGAAAAATAAACCGCCCTCAATGCTCAAGCAATTTGTTGGTTAAGCCTACTATCAAACAGTTTGCTGGTTCCAATAAAAAGTAGAATTTCATCCATGTTATGGGAACGAGAACTCCTATCCATGAACTAAAGTCTTGATACAAAAATACGTGACATCAGTGACTCCTTTAGCGATTGGAGAGAGGAAGGTGTTAGGTATCTCTCAAACATTTTGGGATGAGAAGAACGGGACGACAAATCCCGTATGGATATTTATAAAATGTTTATATCATCTGTGACAGTAACTATTCAATGCTAACCACCCCTTGTTGGGAGATGCATTAATTGTGTGTACGTCTGACAGAACGCAATAAAACTGATAAAATTGAAAATGTTGCGATGCCCATATGATAAGAGAAGTTCGCGGCGCACTTGTAAGACAACACAAGCAAATAGCAAGCTTCTATTAATAAAAAGCAGGAATAATCGAAAGGTTACATTGTTGACTTTCTAAAAGCACAAACATAGGTGAGAGTGTTTCATTTCGCATTTCTTTATTCTCAGCAGCTGTAGGATTTCTTATTATATTGATACACCTCCGCAAATGTTTGAATTAATTCAGAAATTTTCCATTTAAGAACTTCCTGTTCTGTTTTAAACTTTTTGTTTTTGAAACGACTCGAGGCCTTCGCTAACTACTTTCAACCACCACTATTCTGTACAAAGTAGCATCCCACCATTTGCCTGCACCAACATTTTTTACTCTTCCGAATTCGTTTTACTTTAAACAACATAGAACCACAAAGCCGCGCGATGTTGATATCCATGATATCCATGACACGACGCTGAGGCGGGTGCAAACTGATGCTTCTTGTTTACGCTTTCCAACCGTAGTTTGAAGAAGCGTATTTTTTTATTGAAGGTTTAACGATTACCGTGAGCAACTCAATGGGCTATAAGCAGTCGCCCGTCCCTAATTTAGGGTCACTGGTTCCAGGGAAGGGAGAGAACCAGTGCCGAAAGACAACAACAACAACCATGCCTCACCGGGATCCGAACCCGGACCCCGTTCGGACGAATGATCAGAGGCCATCGCTTAGACCACTACGCCAACGGGGCGGCAAGAAGCGTATATGCTCCAACTTTGTCCGTCCTTCTGTCCGTCCGTCGGCACGATAACTGGCGAAAAAAGGTTCGATTTAGATGAAATTTTAGTATATGGTAGTGGATCACCTGGGGACGAACCCTATTTAAAATGGGACAAATGAGGTCAAAGGTCACTACGTAGGAGCGGGATCCATTCCATTGTACTTATGCGTCATAACTTGCGTAAATATGGTTTGATTTCAATGAAATTTTACTATGTGGTAGGGGACCGCCTGAGGACGAATCTTATTGAAAATGGATGAAATGGGGTCAAAGGTCAGGACATAATATTGTGATTCATTCCATCGCCTTTATCCCATATTATTAAGGTGGACGTAAAGTAATTTTGCTTCCTAAACTTCCAATGGAAAAACTTATGTACAAATTTCGTTCAGAATTAATGTGTTCCCAAGGATGAAAATTTGAACATCGATTAAAATAGCTTCATATTATAACTTGTAATACTTAATATTTTCGAAAATATAACCATAATTATATTAAAAATCAATAACTTTTCCTTTGGTTGTGTTAAAACCAGAAAAAGGACGGCGCGACCTGTACTTTGATGACGTCAGTAGACAAACAAATGTTGGATGGAATAATTATTGTTATGTTTTAGAAAATATTAAGTATTGCAAAATATAAAATGAAGATATTTTAATCGATGTTCAAATTTTCATCCTTGTGAACGCATTAATTTTCCACAAAAAGATGTCGCGACCTATATTTTCATGACGTCAGTAGACAAACAAATGTTGGATTTTTTTTTTGATAGCAGGTTTAACGACCACCGTGAGCAACTCAATGTGCTATAAGCAGTCGCCCGTCCCTAATTTAGGGTCACTGGTTTCAGGGAAGGGAGAGAGCCAGTGCCGTAAGACAAACACAACATCCATGCCTCACCGGGATTCGAACCCGGACCCCGTTCGGACGAATGATCAGAGGCCATCGCTTAGACCACTGCACCACCGGGGCGGCAATGTTGGATTGCATAATTATGGTTGTGTTTTAGAAAACATCAAGTATTGCAAGTTATTAAATGAAGATATTTTAATCGATATTCAAATTTTCATCCTTGGGAACGCAATGATTGTGAAGAAAACGTGTACACAAATTTTTCCATTGGAAGTACAGGAAGCAAAATTGCTTGACGTTCACCTTAAAGGAGCAATTCTTGTAAGTATGTAAATTTTATTTTGAAATCGGCTCTAAGGATTTTGATGAAATTCGTTAACCTACCGTTTTCTGGTACGGAAAATCGATTTAGCTAAATCTCGACTTTAGGAAAATTCGTTTAGTAGGTTAAATAACCAACCCGAAGTACCACATTTTTAGTGAAGTGTCATGGCGTCGTCCCATTAGATGTTGGCGCGCGGTTATGCCATCTGTCTCATTACGTCACGCGTTGTGTGTGTATCCTATTAAAGTTTTATGACGTCACACTCTTGCGAGCAGATGGTTGCGATTCCCATCTGCCTTATTACGTCACGCCTTGTGTGCATGTGCCCGTCCGCACGATAACTCGCGTAAAACTCGTTGAATTTCGATTACATTTTAGTATGTGGTAAGGGAACACCTGGGAAGGAAACCTATTGAAAGTGAACGAAATGGGGTCAAAGGTTAGGACATAGGAGCGGGATCCATTCCACTGCTCTTATGCGTCAAAACGTGCGTAAAAAAGGTTCGATTTCGATTAAATTTTAGTATGTGGTAGGGGACCACCTGTGAACAAACCCTATTGAAAACTGGCGAAATGGGGGTCAAAAGTCAGGACATAGGAGCGGAATAACTTCCATCGCTATTATGCATCATAGCTTACGTAAAATGTCTCGATTTGGATGAAATGTAAGTATGTTGTAGGGACCTGCCTGGGGACGAATCCTATTGAAATGTGCGAAATGGGGTCAACGATTAGGACACAGAAGCGTGGTCTGTTCCATAGCCCTTATGCATCAAAACTTACGTAACATTTCTTCTATTGCGACAAAACGTTATCATGTTATTTCGGAGGTATACTCAACCAGTTCTGTTGAATATCATCGAAATGGGATCAAAGGTCAGGGCACAAGAGTGAGATTTATTCCACAGCCATTTTCCTCATAACTTGAGTAATAACTTGAGTAATGATTTGATTTCTAGTATGTTGGAAAGCGTATCATAATCAATGCATTGCATGATTTTGCTTACTTGTTGGCGTTCTACTCTAGGATCATTCACGCGAAAGGGAGTTACGTGTACTCTGTGATGATTTTTTTTTGGTTCTAAAATGTGTCTTCCTTGAATAAGCCTCGCATGTGGTGTTGAGAAAATGAGATCCAGCAAAAATTTTCATATTTACTTCCGAAAAGAAGGACACAAGCAAAATTCTTAACTGGAACACTTAATGTTATACGTAACGCAGAAATAACGATAGGCTGTGATATTCACAAAACTTTAAGGACCCTTTGTCTGAAACACTACTTTTATGTCATTCCCATTGTCATCATCTCTTTCGAATCAGTAGCTTCTACTGGTTCATTAATTAAAACTCTTTATTTTATTCCATGTTTAACCCCAACGGGACATCAGCTTTTACGAAATCAAATCGGGTTTTATTAATATCCAGAAAAGTAAGGAAAATCTACTGCAGTCGATGAGGATGTCATCTTCCTTGATTTTCAGGTAAACATTAATATGGTAATATTATCTTTTTCATTCCGTGTCATTCTTTGGATGAATATACTCTTTTTACATCATAGGGAATTTCGTATTACCCGACTGAAAAGAATTCATTTGATCGGTATCATTCGAAAAGAATATTGATTGCAAAACGGACTTAATGATTCTCATCGCATTTTTTTAGAAATCGCATATTAAGTATCTTCCCGTGTAAAGTCGAAAGGTGGTACCGACAAAGAATGGCGGCAGAAAATAAATCTGGTCTAAAAAAGAAATGTAAAATAATACTTGTTCTCTAGCTGACTTTTCACAAGCATGTTCATTTAAATTATTTTCTAGGGTAAAATCCGAAAATCAGAAGAATGCATCTTGAAAGAGATCAAGGGAATTTAATTCCCAAATAAGTTAACTTCTGGAAATTTAATATTCTTTAAAAATCGTTTTTTTTTTGGAATGTTAAGAGTTCTCTCATTCTTAGAAATAGATTTACGTTGGTTAAAATGTCACACGTATTAGAGTAAGATATTACATAACGTTTTTGTACGCAACAATGCAAAAGAAAGTTTCCGTCTAATAGGGAAACAACGGCGGCATATATGTTACTAGATAAAAAAAAAAGAAATTAAGTTTCTTATAAGAAAAATTAAAACACCGCAATTCTTAGATTAGATTTTCGGGGACACTGTTAAAAGGGAACACCTGGTGAGGAACACTGTTCTTGCTTGACAAAAAATACATGCTAATGCATGGTAACTTCACGTGTGTCTCACAATTCGATACACCCTTAACGTATGCACATTGGATGTTATCTAAATCTGTGCAAGTCTCTTACGCAACGATCTTCGATTTTTCATTAATTTACAGTTTTTATCTTTTTACCATTTACCCCGTTAACATTGTTGCAACAGAAAAAAACATACAATGAATATATTAAAACTAATCCTCGCTTATTTCCTACAACTATACGTATGTATAATGAACGAGGTTTCACTGTGTGTGTGATGAGAACATTTCTAATAATTTTCCATTGGTTGCGAAGAGAAAAATCGCACAAAAGAATTTCACTAGGACAGGTATATAACAAATTATTTAAAATTTTAGCTGATACTGAAGGCAGCGTGTAAATAAACAGCCTAGCAGATCTATAAATTGTGAAAAAAAAATTGCCCTTGGCAGACAGGTTAAAACTTTATGCTCAACACTGATAGAGTTCCTTGTCAGAGAATATTGTTAGCATTGAATATTCAATAAAACCTTTCTACAGGTAAAAATATTTGACACGACATTTTATCCTGTTTTTAAGAAATAACACATTTGTACTTTTTCACAGAAATCCATCGTTTCCCTGATCGTTATATCTTTTGAATCAACAAATATTAAAACGAACTGAAAATATCATCCAAATAAAATACAGGTTTTATCAAATGATAATTTATATATAATTTTCTAATCAAATTTGAGTATTGGTAATTAAGGGTGTCAGTGGCAGGAAATGCAGACCCCAAAATGCTTCCCTAGTGTTAAAATGAAGTAATGAATTAATTACAATTATTGTGTGGAATTGAGTAAACATTGAAGGAAAGACAGATTTCTCAGAAAAAAAAAGGAATATAAATGTTTAGTAAGCCTGCATAATGGTTGCGGTTTGGTAAACCAATTTCTCTCAAAATTATGTATCCGTTCTTCGTTACGAATGAATGTTTATATATGCACTGAAATATTGGAAAGTATCCACTTCATTACAAAACAGAATTAATTAGGGGAAATATGAGAAATATGCATCCTGATTATAGGTCGGCGCTCATTTTGGCCCCTTGCTGGATATAATTATGGCAGCATCCAACGGGCAACTGAACACTCAATTTAATTTTAGTTAATGCTATGGCAAGTCCCCTGGAAAGGAAGCCAGTCCTTTGCAATATCAGAATAATGATACGCAACACTTCACGACAAGCTAATATGGCACTTTCACCATCAAAAGATTATAGTTTACAAACTGTTTAACCATCTGAATTTCATAATATGACTTCATGATTTAACGATTTTAGTATTTACCAAAACCAAAACCAAATCCCCCTAATAGTCAGGACGCAACACAGCTGAATTTTTTTTCGATAAAGTGTACTATAAACAAGCGCTCACGCATAATCACGGGCTCCTATTCAAGAGCACGGGAAAATGTACTGTGTAACATCAACAGTTTTGTAAATGCTATTTTCAAATTCTTGAGTATCAAAATTGTCAGCATTCAACAACGACGAACACATGATATTCCAAATAATTGAGATTAATTAATAACGAAATTTGCAATGGGGTGAATCTCACTGGTAATTGATGTCGGTCATTGTATATGCTACAGATAATCCCACATTAGAATTTCATATAACAGATATTCTTATTGATTTTTTTAACTGGGATAGTAAAGTAACGAAAGGAATGAAAGAAGTTGGTGTACCTGAATACTTTTAAATCGGGAATATGTTCAAAAGAGCAAAGCGTGCCGTGCCATAAATGACGAACTATCACTTAGAGAAGTCAAGAGAAAATTCTACAATGTCAATAATCCTAATTTGCCTGATCGTGTTGCTGATTGCGAAGACCAATAAGAGGGTCAATTCAGGATACCATTGTATAAAAGAAAAGAAGGCGTACTGCCGAGCCCAAGATATACCTCAATTTAAATTTGGTACCATGGCGCTCACCGTAAATACGGGAGGACCAACTACATGCATGCAGCAGACAGCCAAGCCAGATCTGCCAATCAGAGTGGGAAGGGATACAACGGCTGGCCTACCTAGAACTGCAGCACCACCGCTTCCAACACGTATCCATGTTCCAAGTGGTTATATATTACCCGAAAGAAACTTTAAGAAAATACTGGACGTAATAATATTTCTTGGAAATATAATAAAATCTGTTATTTGCTTTGGAAATAAATTTTGTACACAAATAAAACTATTCACATTATCATTTTGAATTGAATGTTTGTGCAACACCTCAAATAAACGGTAAGCAGAGCGTCCTATAGCGTTCATAATTTATTGTGTCTTTGAACACAGCTATCTTTACGTCCATAGATCCTACCAGATGATTTCGCCGGAATTTATGCTTTTAAGGAAAACAAAAACGTAGGTTAACTAAACGCTTGAGCCACCAATGCGAACATATTCCCAAAGATAAATTTTCATAAGCGTTTGACTAAGCGGGAGACTGCCATTTAAATGTGTGTTGATTTGTGAATAAAGTACTATATGACTGCAGTCACTAAAACTCTCGAGTAGCAGAATAGGTATAAATACTTTGAACGAAAATAAAGACATTTACTGAAATTGAAAATGATTCATGACCATCAGTGAGGTAGTAACTGTTCAGAAAATACGTAAAACTTACAAAAATACAGCCAAGAATTTTAATAAAAATTCAGAGAGTACGTTTACTCATTGTTATTAATTATCAACTTATAAAATAAGACAATTTTGTATCCTAGATATTCCTTAGCGCAAATATCTTCAAGCAATAACAGGTTTTTCTCCATGCATTTTGAAAGCTTACAAGTGCACGTGTATTAATGTTTGAACGAATCAGCCTCAGCAAACCACGTCTCACGAAGACCTTATTTCAAGTGTGTCGACGGTCTCCTCGAAATTGGCTATTTTTCCCTAGAGGTTCTCCAACAGAACAAACCTTGACGTATTTTCAGGTCATATGCCAGGACAGGGCCATTAGTTATCCATCACAGGCAATAGCTGCCACAAGAAACCCTTCAGCGGCCCTGCAAGCATGTTCCATAAATGATGGCTAGCCCAATGTGGTCCGCTAGTTTCCTGGCAATGGCAGCCGGCAATCACGTGAGGTAACTGATGGCTTGCCGAATCTTGTCCTCGAATTTTCAAGTAGTAGCCATAAAAAAAATACATAAAGGATAAACGCAGTTTTCCAAAGCTACAACTACTTTTTTTTTTGCCTTACGAAACTTCTGAACTGCGCTGGGGAAATTTTCTCAACAGATCCTGAAAAACACCCGTTTCGATCTGGGTGGCAACGAATCGAGGACTGTCTGCGTGGGAAGCGGGGCGTTCTACCAACGGGACTGGTTTGTCATGCGCGAGGTGTGTTTGAAGCTCAGCCTCTTTCCTGCGGAAGGGTAGCGAAGGTTCTCCTTTTAAATATACAATATTGAGAGGTATTTTTTCGAAAATGTCAGTTTCATATAATTCATAAATTAATTTTTTCATCGTAAGGATTGTTTTCTTTTACTTAAAGGGAACTTCACCCATTTTCCAGGAGTGTACCAACTTAAAGGCGCTTTTCAAAGTTTCGTTGTGTCTTTATGTTGAAAGGCGATTGTTGAATTTGTCATATTCTGTTACATTTTTAACGCTGTATCTTTCCTTTCAGCTGTCCCAGCTACATTGTTTCTAAAGTAAGAAGGTATTTTATTTTACTTCTCGTTATTTTTAGAAGTGAATTCCTCCAGTCTTCTGTATTTAACCCATGGACGAGTTATCCATAAAACGTTGTTTCTTTTTCTTCAAATAATTGATAAATTTTGTACGCCTATAATTCTTCTTTGTTTTCCAACATAACGTTTTTTTAATGTTTTTCGCAGGACTTTCGTTTCCAGCGGTTTAGTATATGTTAAAAAGAAAGATCAGACAGAAATTATTTCTTGTTATTCATGGGAATGGAGTGGGTGTATTTCATGGCTGTAATCTAGTATTTCATGGCTTAATCTGATATCTTCTTCGACGTGGCATTTCATTGTAGGAAATTAATTCGCCTCTCTACATATGTTTTTATTCTCAACATCCACTAAAATAACACAATGGTGATAGCGTTGTCTTCAACTAACTGGTACCACGAAATACACAGCACGTGCTGCTTCTGCGCATGCGCAGTCTGGTTGCTTCCACCAGATGTTGTGATTGCATCGGTTGCCAGCTACGGGATAGCCATTGATAGCCTGCAGCATTGCTGTGAATTGCTCGGAGGCCCGCAATTCACGGCGATGCTGCAGCGCCATCAATGGCTTCTACCTGATGGTGCTGCACTAACGGACAGCTACCGGACCGAGAGCGGCAGATTTCAGGCCGCAGTGACCCACCGCTGCCCGCTGGTGGCCATCAGTTTCTCAAACCTTGTGTTTTTGTTGGGTTTTAGTGGCACAAAAAAATCAAGCCCGGCGCACTCACGCTGCGGCATCTGTATTTCGCGCCATGTTTCGCTCCTGTAAGTCAGTCAAAGCTCAGCGACTTGTGAAGCGATGACACTTAATAAAAAGTATTTCGGCGGATTTGTTGCTATGACTTTGGCCAACGGACACTTAACATGTATCGGATTTCGAACGCACAGTTTTGTTTAACTCACCAAAGAATATGTTTAGAGATCGGATAAGTTCTTTGTCACTTCGAAAACATATCTGAAAAATTATATTTTCGATTTCATAGCTTCAGAAAAATAATATTTTCGAGTTTATAGCTTTAGGGTGCAGCCATATTAAGTGCAAAGCATGTCGAAAATTTTCAAGATTTTCGTTAATCCTAATAACACAAAATCATGGATATACAGTAATGTTCATTTCCCCTAGAAAGCAGAGTTAGAACTGCTATAAAACGCAGGACGGTCCAGTACAAACGCATATTAGAAATAATAAACTATTGGTGTCATTTTACCGCCGGAAGCGACGTCACAGGTAGGTCGGTCAACTTCCGGAAGTGACGACGAGGTTGCTTTTCCCCTGAAAGCAGAGGAATAAATATTTGTTCCGGTGGCAACGGTTCGCGAAGCTTTCTCTGTCCGCAAATTTTCGGAACGTCTTTTGTAAAAAAAGGTCGTTCTTATGTTACCGGTTTGTCCGTCCGCCTGTAGGCACGATATCTCTGCAACTAACAGTCCGATTTGATAAATCGTTCCTCATTAGGAAGCTTGAAATGAGCGAATGATGATCTATTATTCCTTTTTTACGACGCACAAATTCGCCGCTAGAGGGCGTAAAGGCAGGTAATATCGAATTCAAAACATATTTTATTCCATATATATGTTTCTAAATATCCAATTCAAAAAAAATATTTTACCATTCGATTCTTTTCATGTCGAAGACTATTTTAGATATAGTCTCTTTTTTATGTTGCGCATAGATTTTCCGCTAGGGGGTGTACAATAAATCCCTGCTTCTAAAGTTCTGATTTGAAATTTTTTTCTGCCGCGTAATATAGTTCCTGACGAAAAATATTATAAATATAAATTCTAATTTTTACCTCAAAACGGTTTGTCCACCAGGGGTCGAGAGGTTTAATTTCTGCTTCTAATGAATTTGCACCAAAATCTGAGTTTCTAAAATCTCGAATAAAAAGTTCTTCCGTGAAAATATACTATTCACGTCGACAAACCTTTTCGGAATATTTTCTTCTTAAAATAATGCGTGGTTTCTCCGCGCGGACGCAGATGTGTATCTTTTTATTGTCAATACCTTTGCTCATTGAAACCGTCTCCAAAGTATTGACATTACATTTTGTGGAACATTCAACGTTCTGAAATCTCCCGCTTGTGGAGATGACGTGTTTTCATTCCGTCAATCGTTCTTCGCCAGTGAATATCATATATAAGAAATTTTTGTGATATAATTAGCTAGGAGTGTAATTAATGTGAAAGTGTGAGTTTCTTTAGAACAAATTCAAGGTTCGAATAGACGTGCGTGTTCCAATGCAGTTCTAATTTGCATGGCATACGAGCAGCAAACGTAAATGACCGATAGTCTTCCCCATAGGAAAATATGCAAGTTTTGAGCTTTATAGCACATTAACATAGCTGCATCAACAGAAAAATACCTTTCTATAGAAAATCTGTTAAATATGAACTTCAACTTAGTTACATTCTGCATAATCAATAGTGTACGTCTGCTTTCTCTTTAAGACAGCCATGGGATTCAGACATCGAAATCTACAGAAAACAATTTTAAATGAACAGTGGATTTAACCACTTTCTCAAAAATCATGTAATTCTACAGAAATCAATTTTCCCTAATTAAAGTATTTAATATAATATTTTATTCTGATATATTACTTAAAAAAATTACAAATTCAAAAATCTGCACAGCATTCTAAAGGAAATATTTTTTAAATACACGGGTGTGCAAAAATTAAGGACGAAGAGGAGAAATTAGCATAACAGCGGTACGAGCAGGCAAAACGGACCGAAAGACCACTCAGGAGATAGACTAGGGTCCTTGTACGGTAGGGCATGCGCATATATGCAGCATGACATGGGGGTGGGGGAGTATCGGAAGCGTATAAAGAACACGGGCGGTGTACGCTCAGCAATTCGATGAAAGCTAGTGCACAGTGTACATGAGTTTAAACGACGTCGAGTAGCTGCCACGGTGTGATATGGCCAACAGGCAATTCAATAGACGACATCTGGATGACTTTACCCGAGGTCGCGTCATTGGGAAGTTGGAAGAAGGACGAAGTGTGACTAGTGAGGCCGAAGAGTTCGGGATCCCTCCCAGCATCGTTTCACGAGGTTGGAGAGCATTTCAAACTACAGGAACAACTGTCCGAGAGTTTAGCAGTGGTCGTCCACGAGCAACCACGGTGGCCGACGACCGGTATATTGTCCTACAGGGGAGAAGAGACAGACGGCAGACAGCGGGAGAAATCGCAAGGCACATGCAACAGACAACAAGACGTCCGTTATCGCGTTTTACCGTGGACAGGAGACTGCACAGAGGTGGTCTATTTACATGACGACAAGTACCGTGTGTGCCATTAACGCCTGCTCATCGGAGACGGTGGTTTCTGTGGTGCCAGGAACACAAGAACTAGACACATCTGCAATGGGGTCGATTTCTGTTTACGGATGAGAGCCAATTTAGTCTGACGACAGATTGTGGACGTATATACATGTGGAGAGAGCAGGGAACACGCAATCACACCTCTAACATCATCGAAAGGGAGAGGTTTGGAGGTGGCGGAGTTCTCGTTTGGAGCGGTATAATGCTTGGCAGCCGTACTGACCTCCACATCTTACAAGGTGGTTCAGTCACTGGTGTCCGCTATTGTACCGAAGTTCTGCTGCCTCACGTACGTCTGTTTAGAGGTCCTGTGGTTCCTGAGTACCTGTTCATGGACGACAACGCAACACCTCATCGTACAGTGGCTGTCTCAGAGCTGTTGGAGAGTGAAGATATTTAACGCATAAATTGGCCCGCAAGGTACCCGGACCTAAATCCAATCGAACACGTGTGGTACCTTCTCGAGAGACGCTTGGCAGCACGCCACCAGCCACCAGCAACGATTCCGCAGGTGCGATTGGCGCTACAAGAGGAAGGTGCCGCGATGCCTTAACAGCTTCTTGACAACCTCATCATCTACATGGACAGACGTTGAAAATCCTGCAACGCAGTCAAGTGTGATCACATCCCCTACTAAAGACTGGATTTTTCTAGGCAGCCGCCTGTCACATGGACGTTTCTGTCTTCTATCCAGTTGTGCTCAAAGCTACATTTTCAATAAAGAACCTTTGTATTCTTTGGATTCCTTGTTTGGAGAGTTTTGCTCACTTGACCCATATTCTTACATCTTGGGGATCTTATGGTATTATTTGAGTCGATGTGGAGCACTTCTGCACGACGTTAAGTCGGAAAACCGTCTCGTCCTTAATATTTGCAAGCCAGTGTACATTATCTATTTCAAATGCTTGAAACTAATGTATATGTGCAGTGACGGCTGAAACACAATCTGACTTCCTATTTAAACGAATCGCAGGACCATTTTGACGGGTTTCTTCACCCAGAGTAGCATATTGTTTTGTACAATTAAACAGGTCAATAAATTTCGAATATTCTTTTATTATAGTTAACAAATTACCACTTATCTATGAATTATGTGTTGGTGATCATTAAAGGGATGATTAAATTGATATTTTAGCTGCTGTATTTGAAAGAGTGCACATTCCTTTATTCATATTAGATATCTGTTGTCTGCATGACATTACTATATACTGTATATAGCTTACACTCAGAATTTGAGAAACATGTTAAAGCTCTAATCAATCAGTTTATTGATAACCAAGTACCTAACAACTTTTTTAAAAGTAGCATTAAGGAAAATGCTACTCAAGTATAGAGTTAAGATGACAGACAATTTAAATACTTGATGACCGAATGAATCGTCCAAATTAAAGCTAAATTTTAGAGGTTTTGATGACGACGCTGTCACCTCCACTTGTTTCGGAACCTAAAATACCTTATTTATTCCCTCTTCTTCGATTCCAAAAAAAGTTCAAAATCAAAAATATACAAACAAACTTCTTATAACATAAAAAGATCCTATATAAAAATCTGTAAATTAAAAAAACATTTACAAATAGTAATAATTAAAGGTTTGGGAAGGATTCTCTGTTATTTTGGTGTTTTACTACTTTTAAATT
The DNA here is from genome assembly GCA_039090855.1 of Macrothele yani. Lineage (NCBI taxonomy): Eukaryota > Metazoa > Arthropoda > Arachnida > Araneae > Macrothelidae > Macrothele > Macrothele yani. The sequence continues at coordinate 159,526,306 of CM077034.1, read as the reverse complement.
TTCTTTCTACAGAGATATAAAATATGATCTGTTCCCAGAAGAATTATTTAGTATTCTGGAGTGCTGCTACAACTTTAAAACATTTTCTATAGAAAACCGTTTCCTGGAATGGATATTGGTCTCATACAATGACAGCTCTAGCATTTCTAGGTGGTTCGATGGGTGTTTGCTAGGTGGCCCTGCGACGTCATTTCTCTAGTGGATTCTCTTTATGAGGCAGCTTTTAGCTAGATCCTATCCTCCAGGCACATCTTCCTAGGTTTGGTAAGTTGAAGCTTTTTTGTTTTTTTGTATTTTTGGAGTTTTCCTCTGTCTCCTTAGAGGTTTGAAATTCAGTACGTGTTATTTTAAGTTTTTCCGGTCATCTTTAAATCTGTATTCTCGCTTCTTTGTTCAATTAACCACGTTTTTTAGTTTGAAGTAGCACTCATGCTTTTTAGGCCTATGCTTGTCTCTCAAATTTAAGACTATTTTGAGCAATTATTTGTAAATAAAAAAACTTTTTCAAGCAATACTCAACGAGAATTTTTTTATAATTAATGGTTGTTCTATGTAGTTTTATGGACGTTTTTAATTATTTTGGAGTGTCTTTAGCATGAACTGTTTTGAACTAGCTATTGTTGAGTGTGAGTTGAGCAATGATTATTTAGTTTGCTGAAAGGGGTTTCTGTCCCGTCTTTGGTAGTTGATTAAATTCTTAATTGATAAATTTTGTACTTCATTGCAAACCGAATAAGGAGAAACCCACACTTTCTGGTTTTTGTAGAAGTGTGAGAGATTTTATTCGTGATTGCCCCTGACGAAGTCATGGATAAAATTTTGTCACATGTTTTGCAATCCCTGTTTTTTCTTCAAATTGAAATTAAGGATTTTTTTGCTTGTTTGAATACAAGTTTGCTTTTCAAGGTCTGTTTTTTTTTATTTTTATTTAAAAAGGTTGCCTTCTCCGATGAATCTAGGTTTCTACTCCACAGAAGTGACGGAAGGTTGCGGATACGGCATCAGACACACGAGAACCAACACACGGAGGTGCTTTTTGGTCACGTACAGGCCGGCGGTTGAAGTATGCATGTCTGGGGAATGTCTTCCAGGTATGCTCTGGGACCGCTGGTTCTACGCGATGGGTCCCTGGACGCCAATGACTACCTGCCTATCCTCACTGATCACATGGATCCCTACATGTTAGACGTTCTCTTTGATGTGGCTGGTATCTATTAACAAGACAATGCGCTCAGCCACGCCGCTACGGGGGTGCGTGACGGTTTCCAGGAACACGACGGCGATGTTCCTGTTCTACCTTGGCCGGCAAAATCACCCGACCTCAGCCCTATATGTCACTTGTGGGACTATCTGGATTGACATGTTCGACCTGCCGACCACAACCAGGTTATCTCCTGGACTTCCGTGCTCTGCTGCAGTCCGAATGGTCACCTGTGCATCGGGCAACCTTCCTGGTCTTCATTGCGTCCATACAACTCCGTCTCGTCGCTCTCATCTGGGCCAAGGCTGAGTATTCTCATTATTGAGTAAGCGGTCATGTAATTGTGATACGAACGTGTATGCTCTATTGGCTTGAGGTCTGAAGAATGTGCTGTCCATGACATTCGGTGGATATCTTCTTTTTACATCTAATATCGACAGTAGCAGCTCTATGAGACCTGGCGTTGTCGTCAATGAACAGGAAATCTAGGCGAATAGAATGCTGGAAAAGCCATACGCAGGTATTAAGTATATATCTCAGACCTGTTAAACTTCCACCATAATAGTCTTGAAGTTGTGAGCGCCCTTTGGACATAATCCCACCCCAGACAAGTACAATACCATTATTGTAATGGTGAATTTCTCAGATGTTTGTGGGGACTAACGGGTTCTAGATGTTCTCCAGATTAAAATACGACGAGACTGAATCTGGTTTCATCGGTGAAGAGGACTTTGGCCCATTGAATTTCTTCCTAAGCCTCGATGTTGTCTGTACCAGAATACCGTGACATTTTTTCTGACGGAATGAGTGCGATGCTAATTGCAGGTCTTCCCGAATTACAGTCAGGGTTCGTTGTGCAGTCTGTATGACGTTTATCTTGAAACAACTGGTCCACCACCGGAAAAGGGCATTTCTGTGAAATCGTAATTAACGAAAAAGGAAAATCTATCAAAATGCGGAAGTTTCCATTATTTAGTAAGGAAACATTTCAGAAACGGAAATTTCCTTAAAAGTTGGAGACATACCGGCAATTTTGCTGCACATTACATTCCGGAATTTTCCGTAAATTCACACAACTTATTTTTCCTTACAAATAAATATCCAGTTTTTAGAAACGCGTAATGCTTGCTATTTGTAATAAATAAATAATATTGTTTTAAAATAGGGAACACAGCTGTGAAGCAGAGAACTAGACCTTAAGCATGTACAGACAGATATTTTCACCACCAAAAAGGCGACTTCTTCCTGGTCGGCTGATAAATTTTTGTACACTCCCGGTAAATGTATTCTTCTTTAAGCTGATGTTTTCCTTTTCTTGACACCTGAGATTTGTTCGGAAAGATTTCTCAGGAATAATCCTAAAAATGCGATCAACTCATCTAAAGATTTCGTATCACACATTTTTCCTGTTTTAATCTCTCTTTATTACAAAATAAACTTCCCCGAGTCTCAACATAAAATAATAGACTGCAGTGGATGTTCACACATTTTAAGAACGATTTTCCAGTAATATAAATAATGTTCAAAATAAAATGATTGCTTTCTTATATGTTCTATATGATAACCCTTTCTCTGGATTACGAATCTACATCGAGATTTCCAAAATAAGGGAATTTCTTAAAGTTGGTCGTGGTCTTTTTTTCCACTACTCTTCCACTGCTTTCCTAGTTAAATCATTGTTTTAGATCTGTGCTTAGAAAGCGCTCTCACTTTTTAGCAGCTCTAAGAAAAATTAGCGGACTTTGAAGGAATATAAGCAAAAAGTATAGACTTGATACCATCAGTTTTTTAATTTATTCAAGTAATGGAGTGCTGGATAAGGATGCATGACAGGCTGGTAGACTTATCTTGATGGATTTCTACTCTTTGAAGGCTATGTGGATAAAGGAATGATATTTCCGCTTTAAATATAGGCGTTCAAGTACTATTTTGGAACTATGTATAATTGATTTTCACATTTTTTTTAAATCTTCTTAACTCTAATTGAAAAACTAGTTTGAAGAAGTGAATAAGCGACAAAATGTGAAAAATTGAGATTTTGGCAGAAAAGATATTTCCACACGTCGACTCATTTATGAAGTTACGGACTCCAGTAGCAGGCGTACATTTGAAGAAGGGAATAACTAGGACGTATTCCTTTCTTCCAACTATTTTGTTCATGTAGCATTAGAAGTCGGGGCGATTGTACAGTATTCGATTATATGCAGAAATTTCCAATACCAAAAATGGCGGAGCAGGATAGGTTCTACTTAAGGAAACTTTCTTTGTAAGTCTTTTGTGTGCATGACATGAAAACGAATTCTGCTGAATTTTACACATACCATGAAGGAGAGGCAAAACTATTACCAGATGTGGTTTTCAGTTTCGTGTGAACGAATATTCAGGAGACGGTTTAACCTATAACATAATTACATGTTTTCAGGGACGCCTCTGGAGGGCAGAAGAGAAACAATACATTGGCCAGTTTTTCCTTAGTTTGGTGTTGGCAGGTGGTTTCACAAAAATCTACCATTAATTTACATTTACCTGTACCTGGTCACTCTTTTCTTCAATGTGTTCGGACATTTAGAACAACTATACGAAAGGTCAGAACGAAGGATTGAATTTACACGCCCAATAAGTACGTAGAGATAATATCTACTTCGACAAAAAACAAGAAATATGACACCGACTTTCCGGGTATAATAAGCACGTCTTTTGAATCCGTTCTGACACAAAATAAATTTATCATAGCTATTCAAGGTCAATGGAACCGCTATGGAAAACAATAGTATCTGACGGCAGAAAGAAGTTTTCTAATCGGATTTTTAATCCCGCAGAGTTTGCTGCAAATCGAATCGTGAGCTTACGACCTCTGGTTCCAGGCTTTTGCGGTAAGAAAAATTATAGACTTATATGAGAAACATTTAACAACGGAAACGCTCTCCAACAAAGAATTATTTTTCAAAATCAGACTATTTGAAGAAGAGATATGAATTAATATAAGATATGCGTCTACGCCCTTGGCGGGAAAACTATGCATTATTTTAGGAATAAAGTACTGTCAAAAGGTTGTTCGATGTGAGCGGTATCGGTAAAAAAAATATTAGTCTAGTTTTCAGGAGCTCAGATTTTGCATTTTGCTGCAAATACATCAGAAGAAGAAATTAACACTTATTCGCTTGGTATACAAGCCATTCTTTACTAAATATTAGAGATATAGTAAAAATATTCTCCATCAGGAGCTGCATGCGATACCGAAATAATCTTTCAAATTGGAGTTTTAGAAGCAGAAATAACGCAGAAAATGCACCTTATCTTTGCGCCTTTAGCGGAAAGTCTATGAATTACTTAAAAATTTTGAACTTATATAAAATATATATATATATATATTTAGAGAATGAAAATATTACAGAACAAAAATATAAAATTTCAAAACAAGTAAAAAACTGGAACAGGTTGCAGTCATCAGGAGAGCATCAACCTGTGGGAGTGGCCTTTCTAGTACCAACAAAGCGACAAGGCAAACCAAAATTGTCGGTTGGTCATGCTCCCTAGGCCACAAAACCAAATTCTGATAAGCACAAAAAATTACAAAAATCAAGTTTAAAAAAGAATAATTAAAAGCTTACCGGCAGAACAGAAACCGCCATGACAAAGAGTCAAACAAGACTGAACAGAGCACCCACAAGAACCCAAATATATACACTGATAAGAAAGGTGGTCACGGTTAAACAACTACCTGGTAAGCCAAAAATGTGTGAGTAGACAAGATGCAAAACTGTGTATGTAAATAAGATCTTCAGCTATTAGGGACCCACCAAATAGCACTTTATGTTACCTATATATTTAAAATTGTTAGGTCCTAGGTTAGTAAAGCATGTCAATGTATAATTTGAAACTTTTGGACACAGAATTAAAGTTCAAAATTAAATGGTTAAAATGATGCCTTAAGAAATTTTTAGGAAAGTTGTTAAATTGCAATTTAGAAAAAAGGGCTTTCAGATTTTTTGCAAGTAAGAGCTGTGTAGAGCAGATTTTAGCCATTCTATGAAACTGGGAGATGAGTAGATTACGATGTATAACTTTTGAAATATTGGATGACCAGTGAGTGTAGTAAATGATATCAAACTCAAAAGAGTTTCTATTATCAAATAAATTCACCACACCTCTTCCCTCCTCGTCTACCTGAACCACTAAATCGAGATAACAAACACAAGTAGACGATCTGTTGGTTTTTTCTAGGGTAAGGTCGTCAGGATACAAATCAGCGGCGCAACGTAAAGTCCGGAATGTTGATGACAATAATGTCATCAACATATATTAGAGCAATCCCAGGTAAAAGATGATTGGCAACATATCTATACTGAAAAAAATGTAGATAGAGATTAGCCAAACTGCTAGAAAAGCGACTGCCCATCGGTATACCACGAGTTTGGAGGTAGAGCCCATCGCCCACGGTAACAAAATTGTTATTGATACAGAAATCTAGTTGGAAATGCCAATACTGTTCTGTAGTCTATCTATATATAAATATATATCATCATCATCATCATCATTGTCAACCATTATCAATCCACTGCTGGACGAAGGTCTCATCAAGTTTCCTCCACAACGGTCTGTCTTGTGCCAGTCTCCTCCATGTCACGCCTGCATACTTTCGAATTTCATCCACCCATCTCCCATGTGGTCTTCTTCTGGATCTTTTCCTGTCCCTTGGAATCCAATCTAAAATTTCGGCTGTCCATCGATGATCTGTCCTTCTGGCAGTATGTCCAGCCCATTGCCATTTCAGGGATTTAACTCTGATCATGATGTCTTCCACTCTTGCTCTTGTCATTTTTCGGATCCACGAGTTCCTCTTCTTATCTCTCCTGGTTACACCAAGTATGCACCTCTCCATGCCTCTTTGAGTTGTCTGCAGCCTTTGTATGTCTCTTTTAGTTAAGGTCCACGTCTCTGCACTATACGTAAGCACTGGAAGGATGCATTGATCAAACACTTTTCTTTTAAGACATAATGGCATATTGCTCTTGAAACTTATGCTGTTTCTTCCAAAAGCTCTCCAGGCAAGTTTTGTACGCCGATTAATTTCTTCATCAATGTGACCCTCACTTGATATCTGCTGTCCAAGATAAACGTACGTGTCTGTTATCTCCAGCTTTTCTCCATCAATCGATAAATCTTCATTTCTTGTAAAAGCATTGTACATCACTTTTGTCTTCTGAAAGTTCATTTTTAATCCCACTTCTTTACTCTTGTCAGCAAGTTCCTGGATCATAATCTGCAGCTCTGATGGGGTAGTTGTAAAAATGACTACGTCATCAGCAAAACGAAGGTGGGTTAGATAATCTCCATTAATCTTTATCCCCTTGTTTTCCCAGCTCAGCGACTGAAAAACACCCTCCAATGTGGCATTAAAGAGCTTCGGAGATATGGTGTCACCTTGTCTCACTCCCTTTCCAATTTTTATGTGTGTTGTATTTTCAAACAGCCGAATCTTTGCACTTGCATTTTCATAGATGTTATTAATAATATTAATGTATGCATCTTCAATACCGCAGGTTTTCAGAGCCTTTGTAACTGCTGATGGTTTCACCGAATCATAGGCTTTTTCATAATCGATAAAAGCCATGCACAATGGAAGTTCATATTCCCTCGCTCTTTCAATTAGTTCTCTCAGTACGTGGATATGATCTATTGTGCTGTAGCCACTCCTGAATCTAGCTTGTTCTCTCGGTTGAGCCATGTCCAGTGTTACCTTCAAGCGGTGTGAAAGAACTTTAGTGAAGATTTTATAAACTACTGATAGGAGGCTGATAGGTCTGCAGTTTCCGATATCCTCAATGTCACCTTTCTTATGTAGCATGATCATTGTAGCGTTGTTCGAATCCTCAGGAATCTTTCCTTCATTAAGGCATCGAGTGAAAATTTGGGCGAGTACTGTTTCGATTTCTCCATTTGCTTCTTGTATGATGTCTACAGCAATTCCATCTTCTCCTGGAGCTTTTCCCCGCTTCATGTTCTTGATTGCATGTGCAAATTCTGCTGGAAGGACTGGAGGAACTCTGGTACTGGTATCTTTCATGATGTCTGGAGTGCATGTATCATTCCTTTCATATAATTTGGAGTAGAAATCTTTCACTCTTGTCAAAATTTCGCCTCTATTTCTTGTTACAGAACCATCTTCTTTTCTCAGTGCCATAATCTGTTTTCTTCCCTTGCTGAGATGTCCCTTTGCTATCTTTAGGCTTTGGTTGTTTTCAATTGCTTTCCTCACTAGTTCACAGTTGAATTTTCTTACGTCTTCAGTGATACTTTTTCTTACTGTCTTGCATAGCTCTATATATTCCACTTTGGAAGTCACATCTTCTTTAGTTGTCCTCATCTCTCTTCTTTTTTGCATCAACATTTTCGTTTTTCCTGATATATTGTTTACATGCGACTTGTTCTTAGACCCAGCTAATTTTGTTGCTGTTTCCATAAGAGCTTCGGTTACTTTTCTGTTAACTTCAGAGATATCCACTTCTTCCGATGTTAGGCCTTCTAAAGCAGAGAACCTGTTCTTCAGTTCCAACTTGAAGGTATTATGGTGTTTTTTAAGGTTGGTTATGTCAATAGATTTTGTTTGTCTTATGAGCTTGCCACGTTCAAGTTTAGTGTTGAGGTGCATCTTACATCTCACCAATCTATGGTCACTACCTGTGTTGAACTTGTTTAGCACACTGCAGTCTTCTATGACGAATTTTTTGTTACACATAATAAAATCAATTTCACTTGTCGTCCCATTTGGATGTCTCCATGTCCATTTCCTGTGTGGCTTTTTCTTGAAGAAGGAGTTCAAGATGAAAAACCCTTCTGCCTCTGCAAACTCAACGAGAGTATTTCCACGCTGGTTTCTGTTGCCGTGACCGAATTTACCTACTGAAGTTTCATTCTGTTGCCGTTGCCCTATTTTTGCATTGAAATCTCCCACAATTATTTTCAAGTGCTGCTTACCTTTATTATTTAGATGACAAATTTCCTCATAAAATTCTTCAATTTCTTCTTCAGGATGACTTGTGGTGGGTGCATAAGTTTGAATAATCTGGGCCTGGTATATTTTCGAGAGTTGGATAACAAGTCGTGCAGCTCTGTCAGAGGAACTTTCAACTTCTACAACTTTATCCTTCAGTTTCTTGTTTATTATAAATCCAACACCACTAGTTCTGCCAGTATCTGTCCCACGATAGTAGAAGAGATGTCCACTTTTCAGTTCGATGAGATCTTCTCCTTTTCTCCTTACCTCACTTAGCCCGACGATGTCCCACTTGATCCTTTGTAGTTCCTCTTCCAATTCAAGAAGCCTTGAATCAGAAGATAGGGAGCGTCCGTTATACGTAGCCAAGGTCAGCATTTTTTTTTTTTTTTTTTTTTTTTTTTGATTGGGGTTTAACGACCACCGTGAGCAACTCAATGGGCTATAAGCAGTCGCCCGTCCCTAATTTAGGGTCACTGGTTCCAGGGAAGGGAGAGAGCCAGTGCCGTAAGACAAACACAACATCCATGCCTCACCGGGATTCGAACCCGGACCCCTTACGGACGAATGATCAGAAGCCAACGCCTTAGACCACTGCGCCACCGGGGCGGCAAGGTCAGCATCAGATGGCAGCCTAGTCCGGTCCTCCGGGGATTCTTAGCACCCTCTGCCTTCATGTCGCACTGCCCGCTGCCTTGGCCAGGTACATTCCAGCTGCCGGAGACTGAGGGCCAAGATTTAAGTTGTGGAGTCATTTTGGAGGGGTTTGGCCATAACTCACCACGCTGGCCAAGCGGGTTGGTGAGTGTGGGGTAGCATTTCCTCTAATCCCGATGGTATAGTTATACCGCTATTGGCGGTCGTCAGAGCCCCTTTAGTGGAAACAGGATGTACCACGAGAAGGCGGGGTTGACATTTGTCAAGGAGAGGCTGTGATGTTACGCATCACCTGACCTTACATCCCATAAATATATATATATATATATTTATATATAAGGAATTTTTCAGATCGGACTAATAGAAGAAGAGATAATGACAAAAATAAGATATACATCTACATCCCTTAGCAGGGAAAACATACATTATTTTAAGATAAAAATATTCCTAAGAGGTTTGTCGACGTGAGTAGTATTGGTCCACAAGCGATTTTTCTTCCATCGAGATTTTAGAAGCTCAGATGTTGCTGCAAATATATCAGGAGCGGAAATTAAGACTTACTCCCCTTGCTGGCCAAACAGTTGTTTACCGCAATTAGAAATCATACGCGAAGGATTTCACAGCATGATCTGTATCCGGTGCAGAAAAAGTTTTCAAATCGGAATTTCAGAAACAGAGATATCGGGGGAAACGCAATTTACATTTTGCTCCTCTTAGTGGAAGGTCTATGAATAACTTGAAAATTTTGAACTTATTTGAAAGGCATGTCACACTATAAACTGTCCAATAAAGAAATAATTTTTCAAATCGAACCACTAGAAGCACAGACATTGATAAAAATAAGATATACATCTACGCCCCTGGCGAAGAAACAATGCAATATGTTTGTAAGAAAATATTCCAAAACGTTTTATCGACGTCAGTGGCATTCGTTCAGGAAAAAATTTCTTCAATCGAGAGTTCAGAAGCTCCCATTTTATTGCAAATACATCAGAAGCAAAATTTAACGCTTACGCCCCCTGGTAACCAAATTATTCTTTACCAAAAATTATAAAATATATGCAAAAGATTTTCCATCAGTGGCTGCATCCGCTGAAGGATTGTTTTTTTTCTAATCGGAGTTTTAGAAGGAGAGATATCGGAGAAGACGTAATTTACTTTTACGCTCCGTGGCAGAAAATCTATGCGTAACTTGAAAGGTGAGTACACCTAAAATACTCTCCGACATAAATGGAAGCGAAGGATAAAACTCCTGTGCTCAGCGTGTGATGCGCATTGACATTTCAAAAAGCCAACGCGGTTGAAAAGATCTCTGGTCGAACTGAGAGCGGTGAGTGGTTCGTTCCAACTAGCAAGACGGTTGCCATGAAATCGAAATACGCTTCTTCACCGACATTTATTGTCACACAGTCTGCTGGAAAAATCATGTATCTGTTTTATGGGATTCCTCTGGTGTTCATTTGGTGTACTAAGATCACATACGCACCATCACTTTCACTTTCACAACTTTTCTGCTCAGAAACAGCACCTGTCTGGTACTCGTTTTACGTGTAAGGACGGCGTGAAAACTGTTGCAACAAACAGGTTACGTCAGAAGGGACATGAATGCTTTCGGTCTGGGATGGACGAGCCTGGCATGTGGCGCGACAAATGTCTGAATCGTCGCAGTGATTTCGTCGAAAAATAGTGCTTTATGTTCTATGTCACATCACACAGACTATTATCGGTTGGCGAGCTTTCCTTTCTCTTAACCCAAAGTGAAATATTTTTTCCTGATTAATCCTCATAGTAACCATTCCAAAAATGTTTTAAATTCATTATTAACATCATTTGATTTTCACTTACCGAAAGCGGTTCACGCAATACGGCTGAAAGGAAAAAGAAGAATGAGCATGCACTTTTCCTTTGATTACGAAGAGTTCACAGGAACAGTAAATCTCGAATTTGAATTAGATGTAGTGCAAGCAAACTGAATTGAATGTGGAGACTTCGATGTATTACAACCTGAATGTTAATTACGATATATAGACAGCAGAAACCTTCAACATCTGTACTCAGGTTTAACGTTCTCATTCTTTTACATTGCGTGTACCTCATGACGGAGCAAATCACTGGAGCATTGGAAAGAAACCTCCATTCAAATCAAGAAGAACAATTTAACATGGTTTTCATAAATTTTAACAATGCCCACAAATGTTACGATAATCTGAATTTACCTTTTAAAGGGTCCATGTGCCTGAACAAAATGCGGTTCATAATGTTTTTCGTTCCGGGAAGAATTATTCACAATTGGCCGTGTTTAACGAAGTTCCTGCAAAACAGTTTCTTTCCCCATAAACACGTCCTCAGCGATATGCACCCCATTCTGGTCCTTATTCACTACCCAATGTTTCAAGGTATGAAAGGAATTGACTATGCTTCGTGACGTGTACATCATGCTATTGGGTGAACACAAGTGACTCAGCAAGTGTAGGTATAATCAGACTATGTGGAAATCAACCTAGCATTCAAACACCTTTTTTATTCCATTTTTTGCGTACCTCAATATTGTTATAGCCCTTTGAGGAGGTAAATAAACAGAAAAGTATTAGTGTCAATCATTCCCTGAATGGGTATTTGAGTAACAAAGCAAAGGTGAAGTCAATAGGTTGTGATGTGCTAAATCCCGCATTGCACTAGCGTTCGGCAGACATCTTAGACAGAGAAATGTATATTCGTTCGTGACGTTTTTAGCCCATTTTGTTAATCCTCAGTTCATTCGCTCGAGCCGGTTAAAGTGTTAATCGCCCCAACTGTTCAACGGGGAACACTGACCGTACACCAAACAAATTTGATCTTTTAAATAAAACATCAAACTTAACAAGAAGTTTCAATATGACACGGAAAAATTTATTATCTTTTAGACCTCACTTTCTTACGCCCAATCACAAAGAACTCATACTTGTATTTTGGAAGTGACACACTTTCTTTGATATCATAATCACTACAATTGCATTATAATTTATAATCAATACTTCACTTTCCTCTACTAACGTAATATTTAGATTTAAAACGTGAAGCTGCCCAGAGCCTTTAAAGAAGACGACAGTGTGCAACAATTGTCTCAAGAAGTTAATAGCAAATATTTATGTACCATTTTATGGGGATTATACTATTCCGTTACCAAATTTACTTAATACTTTATATTTTCACGCTTGCGTACAATTGCGAACGTATCGTACACATGGTCTAACATTATTAGAACATGAATATTTCTTTTCTATCGTAGTTACTTTCTTTTTCAGAACTCCACACTCGTAATTTCCAGTAAACCTGTTGAACCGTAAGCTTCTGATTGAAATAATTGCGCCCACACACATACACTGGCGGAAAGTGAAAAAAGAACACCAAGAAGGAATTGGCGGACGATCATGAAATTCACATATGTTAATGGGGTCGAGTTTACGTAGATGTGATGTTAATTTCGGGACCAACCGGTGAGCGCTTACGCCACAGCACGGTATAATATGCAAATCATCGTCGGTGATATTTAAGGAGTACGGCGAAGTGAATGTAATCAGTCGTCGGCGTACGGACACGTGCGAAGACCCTGAAGAAGCTGCAATGCCTGGACATGGAAGACGTGTACGATTTCAGCAGTTATCGGGCTTTGAGCGAGGTCGTCTAGTCGGACTCCGCGAGGCCGGGTGGTCGTATCGTCGTTTTGCGGAGCGAATTGGACGGTAAGTATCGGTGGTGGTACGATGGTGGCGTAGATGGTCCGAGGAAGAATCCCACACGAAAAGACGTGGAACCGGGAGTTACAGACGGACGGATGAGCGGACCGATCGACGCATAAGAAGAGCGGCGTTGTCAAGCAGAACATCCACTGCGACGCAAATCCGAGTTACCGTTAAATCTGAGGTGACTGTGCGAACAATGCGCAACCGTCTACTGGATGCAGGACTACGTGCACGTGTGCCTCTGGCATGTGAACCTCTGACTCCAGCCCACCGTCAGGAACAGTAGCAGTGGTGTCGCCAACGTCTGCACTGGAGAACGCAATGGCGATCTGCCGTGTTCAGCGATAAAAGCAGATTCTGCTTGGGATCCTCCGATGGCCGTATGCTTGTTCGCAGAAGCACAGGGGATCGTCTTCACCCTTCTTGCATCCGCCAGCGACATACAGGGTCTACACCTGATCTCCTGGTGTGGGGAGTGATCAGTTATCGCTCCCATACACAACTAGTGTTTGTACCGGGTACCTTAAAGAGCACCTCCTACATCAACAACATCATTCAGCCCGTTGTTGTGCCATTTGTAAGGTCGGTCCATTGTCGTGTTTTCCAGCCAGATAACGCACGGCCACACACGGCACGTGCAACGCAACATGCACTTCAGGGTGTGAGACAACTTCCATGGCCTGCACGTTCACCGGATTTGTCCCCCATTGAGCACGTTTGGGATTTTATGGGACAACGACTTATCCGGCCTCCACGGTCACCCACGACCATCCCAGATTTACGCGTCGAGGTTGAGAATGCTTGGAACTCAATACCCCAAACTTACATCCAACATTTGTACGAGAGACTCCATGCCAGAATTGCACAGTGTGACGCAGTTCATGGTGGTTCATCCTCGTAATATCCATGTTACATGGAAATGTTATTTTTCAGTTTTAAAGCAAATACAGCTGTATTTTGCCGTAATATTTTGATCACGTTATCCTCTGTATTCCGTTATTATGCTGTATAAATTTCGTTGGTATCAGACGTCTCCTTCTTGGTGTTCTTTTTTCACTTTCCGCAAGTGTATATTCAAACACTGCAGCATTGAAAAGAAGATACTAATGCTAGAAAAATAATACTCCCACTTAAGAGGGCACTAAACTTCATTTTATTGCAAGCCATTTTCCATGGCGTCCAAACACTACATCCAACGATCAAGAAGAGGCTTCTCAAAATATTGTTGGATGGCCTTTTCTTTTATAATATGCTGCTAAAAAATCTTCGAATTTGGTCTAGGGTATCATAAAAAGAAATTTTCTGTGGTGCTTTTAACTTCGGGAACTTGATGATCTCCTAACGGGAAAAGTCTGATGAACACATTTGGGGCAGCAATTAAAGTTCTTACTGCTGGAAAAAGTTCCCCAAGACTCACACTGCTATTTAAGTGCGTTTTTCTCCAAGAGATAACTTAATATAAAGCAATCAATGTGAGCCTTGGGAATCTCTTTCCAGCAGTAAAGTTCTCACTGATGGAAGTTCCCCAAGACTCACCCTGCTGGTTAAGTTTGTTTTGTCCATTAGATAACTTAACAGAGAGCAATGTTTTTTTTCAATGCAGTAATTCAGATTTGAATTTGAAATCCCCCTTGTTTACATACCTGTAGTTTCTTCACAGGCTATTGTTACGAACGAATTTTTGGAGTGCCCGTTAGGTGTCCTTAAGGCGACGGTCGTCAGAAAATGAAGCTGACGGTTCTGTCCGACATTTACGTTGCAAGAATTTGCTGTAACGTCGAATGAATTTCAAATTGGTTAACATAAAAAATTACCGTACTTTTAAAGAGTTGTATTTCTGTTTCAGTAATTTACGTATTTCAAAAATTCATTACAATTGAGCACATCAAATTTTTTTTAGAACTTTACTTTTTATAGCTTTTTTTTTTTGTTTTATCCTTCCCTGGGTTATGAAATAAGTACAGCAGGAACTCGAAGATGTCAGGAAACACTGTTTCATATATACTCAAAATTTATTTTTTCGATTGTTAAGTGAAAGTATTTTAAACCATATAATTCATTTACAAATAAATTTCAAATATTTCATAGAATTACTAATCCCACTGAGAGGATGCTGGCAAAGTACACACAACATTTATCATAAATTGCTAGCCCCCTCCTGTGAAGGCATCTTTCCTCAGCAAAAAAGCACTAATGTTCTCACCCAGTTCAAATGTATCCCCACGAATACATCCCTTTTACCACAGCATCGCGCACTTCATTCGATCTGTCTAGTCAGCAACTGCAGATGGAAGCACGTAACACACTGTACTCAAGATCCAAAGCCTCAATGGAGGTAAGGGCACTGATGGTATTGAGGGTATTCGCCAAATTCAAATGTACAAAGATTACCTTAGTTATTAATAGTTACACGTAACATATGTCTGTGTCTTTTTGAGTTTTCTCAATGACAACAAGAACAATCATTTATTTTTTGTGAAGTCCTGCAATTGTGTATTTATATGTTGAATGATAATGTTTTTTCAAATTTGTTCTGCATTTTTCTAAAGAAATTTTAAACAGCACCTCTTCATATTTTTCAAATTCGGAAACCAAGATTCGTTGGCAACATGCTGCGAATACGAAGGTATTTTAATAAATTAATGGTTGGTTTTGAAGAAGAAATGTGTGAACTGTAAGAAAGCCCATGAATTTTAACTATTATGAATCAATACCGAATGACGCTGAAGTGCAGAATTTGTTTTATTTTTTTAAATAAAGCATTTCAGAAATATTTGCCACAGAAGTTTTCTTTCGAATTTTAAGAATCTAAAATTACATTAATCATTTTTAAATATAAACATTTTTTAAAGTTTAGTCTCTCTTAAAAGAAACTAATGTTCTTAAATGCACACATACCACTAAAAATTATTTTTGGCCTCGAACAAAAACCCAGAGATATTGAGTTTAAATAGCTATATGCGGTTCATTTGTGATCTGGTTAATTATTATTATTATTATAACTAAATATAATGGCAGGTAGAAAAGGAAATGCGGCTTCGAATAAATCCACAGCGGCTGCATCATTTTCTGATAGTACTGGAACTGTAAACATGGACCTCATAATGGTTACCTTAGGTGACATAAATTTAAAAATTCAACAGTCAAACGATGAAGTTAAACAAGATCTCAGACACTCATTAGATGAGATAAATGCGAAACTGGAACCATTATCGGAAATCAAAAAATATTTGGCAGAATATAAAAAAATGGTTGACCTTGTTGCAGTAAAATATAAAGATATTGTAATAGGTGTGAGTCTCTTGAAAGAGATAATAAGGAACTAAATGCAAAACAGGATTTCTTACTAAAGGAGAATGATATTAAACAACATCAAATTCAGAAACTAAACTCTGAAATCAATGAATTAAGTCAATATTACCGAAACAAAAATTAAGAATTACATGGGCTTGACTTAACACTAATCAATAATGAATCTGATTTGAGGACTTATATTGATAAATATGCTGATTAACTTGGGATTACAAATTTTCACCCAACAGATATTGATGTCATTCACCCACTCAAATATGATGGTTTTCGAAAGCCAAATGCAATTGTAATTATACAATTCAAATCTCGAACAGCAAGAGACAGTTAGCTAATTAAGAAAAAGACTGTTATATTGAACTCAGAAATAAATACTACTTTGCCAGCAACTAAAATATTTATCAATGAGAGTTTAATCCCAGTTTACAGACATTTATTCTGGAGTGCAAGAAAATTACTGCAGCAAGAGAAAATTCAATATGCATGGGTGAAAAATGGCAGTGTTTTTATAAAGAAGAGTGACCATGACCCAAGGAAAAAAATTATTTCTTGGAAGAATTATATCAATTTGGTCTGGTTCCTTGATGGTAGGTCTTATATTGTGTTTGAGATTATGGTAGGATTTTTTTTTATATTTGGTAGAATAATTTCCATTGGGTTCATAGTGTGATGGTTCGTATGATGTCTATAATATACTGTAATTAAAACTTAGGTATGATTTCTTCATGTAATTTGATACTGCCAGAACAGGGAAATATACCTACTGTTTCTTTTTGTGTGTGTGTGTGTGTGTGTGTGCTTTTGTAGGGTGCTAATAATATATATGCCTACTTTAAATCTAACGTAGTGCCTACAACACTATGATCTACACTCAATCTTCAATAGAGGAACGACTCTATTTTGGTAATTGCCTCAAGAACTGGTTTTTGAGTTTCCTATTCATTTCTGATTAGAAATATCTTGGCAGATCATTACACTGTGAATCTGCATTTATTTTCCTTGAAAATGCTATGAGGGTAGCTTTCTTGGGTGTTTTTTTTATTTACTAAAACAGAGTAGATAGGTTTTCAACTATCCTTCTTTTTCCATTTTCTTTTATTATTATTATTTTCATTTTCTTGTATATAATGAATATTTTTGTGTATCAAATTGAGATATGATACTTACCTGAAATGTTAGAATGATTAGTGTTTGTTCTTATGGTGAAATGATTTGCATTGTGCTTGACTTTGTGATATACTATCCTATCATTGATAAACAAAGGGAGATCACACATATCTATTTTATATCTATTTTATAGATGTTACAGGGAGTTGTTTTAAACTCTTTCAACTAAAATTATAATTCCTACTGACAAACAGCAAGCAAATAGACAAATTTAATGCAAGGTAATTTATATACAACTATTTTTATTTATATACACAGAAGTACGGACACTATCCTATTATTTATAAAAAAAGAGGAAATCACACATATCGTTCTTATAGATGTTGCAGGGAGTGGCTTTTGAACTCTTACAACTTAAGATTATAATTCCTACTAACAAATAGCAAGCAAATAGACAAATTTAATGCAAGATAATTTATATACAACACAACAAATAAATAATATCTTTTCTTGTAGTTCCACAAATTCATTGAACATTATTCATATTAATGCGAGATCCTTACTAAATAAACTAACTCTTATTGAGGCACTAATTCAGGTTACTAATTCGCAAAAAGATATTTTATGTATAACAGAGACATGGTTTCCCAATGAAAATTATAGTGTTGGCTTGGATGGCTATAAGATTTTTTATCAAAATAGAACCCACTCAAGAGGAGGTGGAGTAGCCATTTACGTTAAGGATACCTATCATGATTATACAATTAATAAAAACTTAACATTTACTGACTCTACCATAGAAATTTTGTCAATAGAAGATCAACACACTATTATAATGGTGTGCTATCGCTCTCCAGGATCAAATACAACTCAGTTCTTCGAAAAATAAACAGAGGCATTCAATTATGTGAATTTAACCTGGGAAAGGGGATTTTTATTGGGAGATCTCAATATTAATATTTCTGTTACTAATTCACAGACTCAGTACTTTGTTCAAATATTAACTGCTGCTGGATTTATCAATGCAATATTACATCCAACGAGAATTACACCTAACACAGAAACGATTATTGATTTATCACTCACAAATGCTCCACAAGAGTCAGTTTTATCAGGAGTTATAAATTATGATATCCGTGACCATTTACCAATCTTCACAGTTTACACTTATACACATGTAGTGGAGAAACAGTTAATAAACAAACAAATACGATTAATAAATTCTAATAATCTGGAAAAATTTCGGAACCTGCTTCAAACTATAAATTGGTTAAATTTCCTACCAGCGGAAAATCCAAATATAACATATAACTTATTTACAATATTGTTAAAAGGCTCATACGATCAAGCTTTTCCAATAATAACGAAAAGTAATAAAATAAAAAAAAATAGGAAACCATAGATAACAAGGAATCTCTTAAATCGAATAAATAAAAAAAAATAGACTGTATTCCAAATTTATTAAAAGTAAACTACAAGTCGACTTCCAGAATTTTAAAACATATAGAAACAAATTGAATTCAGATATTCGGAAGTTAAAAAGAAATTACTACACTAATATATTCTCTCAAAATAACCCTAAATTCACATGGAAACATCTGAATCTATTACTGGGGAAAAATATCAGCCCAGTTACGCAGCAATATTTAACCAAATCAACTTATAAAATAACTGATAAACAGGCTATAGCTAATGAGATCAACAATCACTTTATATTGTCCCCACAATTGACCAAGCAACATCTTATATTCACAGGAATCCACTTTACAAAATACCTAAAAAATCTTTCAAGACTAAATACTTTTCATATGTCGAAAATTACAAGGACTGAACTTACTCATGCTTTAAACCAAATCAATACAAATGTCGGACCTGGCTACGATTATTTTTTTCCAATAGCCATACAATTTGTGGCAGATATCATAGTTCAGCCATTGTTGCAGATCTATAATATTATACTTGAAACCGGAATATTTCCAGATGCCTAAAAAATCTCCAAAATCACTCCGAAATATAAGAATGGGTCAAAAAACGACATAAATAATTATCGTCCAATCGCAAACTTATCAATTTTCGCAAAAATACTAGAGAAATTAATTCATACCAGACTATTTTCATACATTCAAAGACATAATATATTTCATCACAGACAATTCGGATTTGTACCAAATAAATCAACTGAACTAGCATTATTACATACACGGAATATAATTCAACAAAATCTATTACAAAAACAAATAACAATAGCAGTCTTTCTTGATTTATCAAAAGCATTCGATACCCTAAATCATGATATATTACTTCATAAGTTAAATATTATAGGACTCCGGGGATCTAGCTATAATTTATTCAAAAGTTACCTGTCAGAAAGAATGCAATACACTCAGATTCATCAGAATCGATCCATATTACAAATCATAAACTGTGGGGTACGCCAGGGATCAGTTCTTGGTCCTTTATTTTTTAATTTATATATGAACGACTTATTTGCAGTATTAAAAGATAATGATACAATCCTATATGCAGATGACGTAACTATTATTTTAAAGGGAACTGATATGAATGAGCTTACACTAAGAACTAATACTCAGCTAAAATTAATAACAGATTGGCTGAATGCAAATGAATTAGTTGTTAATATTAATAAAACTAAATTAATGATTTTCTCTAATTCACAAGCTTCACATTTATACGATTTACCGATTCTGATGAATGGAGTCAGGATTAATACGGTCTCAACGCACTCTTATCTAGGTACAACTATAGACAATGATTTGAAATGGAACAAACACATTGAAAATTTAAGTAACAAAATTTCTAGAAATATTGGAATGGTCAGTAGTGCTTTGCCAAACTTAACACCAAAAATATTAATTTCTATATATCATACTTTAATTCAAACAGACATTAATTATTGCATTTTTGCCTGGGGACAAACCACACAATATAATATTAATAAACTACAGGTACTGCAAAATAGATTTATAAGACTAATAGATCTTAAAACATCAAATAATTTTCAACCAATCTTATATATTCGGTCAAAAGTGAACCCCAATACATACAATATTTTAACGATAAAGCAATTATATGATTATAACTTGGGAAAAATAATGTATAAAAGAATTAAAAATGGTATACACAATGATATAATAACACTAAATATACATACTCATTACCACAATACTAGGAATAGATCACTACTAATTCCAATGTTCCCACAAACTGAGAAACTTAAAATGTATATAAATTATAGTGGCCCAAAATTCTGGAACTCATTGCCCCAAGAACTAACATCAATTAATAATTTTAACTTATTTAAATTAAAACTAAAGTCATACCTTATGAAATAATTAGTAAACAATAGGCAATTTAGACTAAATGGAAGAAATGTGGGTTGGTATGATTATAGAGTGAGGTGCAAACGTTATTTGTTGTTTATTTATAAATATATATGTGATTATGTAGTGAAGTGTATATGAAACTTATTTGTTTAGATATAATGAAGACTATTGTTGATGGAACACATTGTTATATGTGTTGGTTGTGAGCATGTACGTGTACCTACCATATATGTGTTGGCTTGCCTTTTCTGTTAAGCTTTATGTTTTTTGTATTCTGGGGAGAGGAGGGCTATGTCAGGCCTCACGGCCTTTCCCCCCTTTTCCTAGTTGCTGTAGTGGCAACTTAATGAATAAATAAATGAAATGAAATAAATGAAAATCCCACACGTGCTCAATGGGGGACAAGTCTGGTGAACGTGCGGGCCATGGAAGTTGTCTCACTCACACACTGAAGTGCATGTTGCGTTGCACGTGCCGTGTGTGGGCGAGCGTTATCTTGCTGAAAGACACCACGATGGACTGACCTTACAAATGGCACAACAACGGGCTTAATGATGCTGTTTAACGTGCCCGGTACAAACACTAGTTGTGTACGGGAGTAATAGCTGATCGCTCCCCACACCAGGAGACCAGGTGTAGGCCCTGTTTGTCGCTGGCGGATTCAAGAAGGGTTGAGATGCTCCCCTGTGCGTCTGCGAACGAGCATACGGCCATCGCAGGCTCCCAAGCAGAATCTGCTTTAATCGCTGAACACGACAGATCGCCATTGCGTTCTCCAGTGCAGACGTTGGCGACACCACTGCAGCCGTTCCTGACGGTGGGCTGGAGTCAGAGGTACACATGCCATTAGCACACGTACACGTAGACCTGCATCCAGCCGACGGTTGCAGATTGTTCGCACAATCACCTCAGGTGAAACGGCAGCTCGGATTTGCGTCGCAGTGGATGTTCTGCTGGACAACGCCGAGATCAGTCCGCTCATCATTCCGTCTGTGACTCCCAATTTCACGTCATCTCGTGTGGGAATGTTCCTCGGACCATCTACGCCCCCATCGTACCACCACCGATACGTAACGTCTAATTCGCTCCGCAATACGACGATACGACCACCCGGCCTCGCGGAGTCCGACTAGACGACCTCGCTCAAAGTCCTATAGCTGCTGAAATCCTACAGGTCTTCCAAATCCCGGCATTTCAGCTTCTTCAGGGTCTTCGCACGTGTCCGTACGCCAACGACTGATTACATTCACTACGCCGTACTCCTTAAATACCACCGACGGTAATTTGCATATTATGCCGTGCTGTGGCGTAAGCGCTCACCGGTTAGTCCCGAAATTAACATCATACCTACGTAAACTCGACTCCATTAACATATGTAAATTTCATGATCGTGCGCCAATTCCTTCTTGGGTTTTTTTTTTTCACTTTCTTGCCAGTGTATAGAACTCCAGGACCGGCTTTTGGTTCGTAGAATGTGTGTAGTCAGAATGGGAAAAGCTGCCGATTTATGGGAGTCAGATAAAGGACAAATTGTGATTTCATCGATACTCAAAGCAACGATCTCGGAAACGGCGGGATTGTGGGTTTTTCCATGCCTCTGTGATGAGTACGTATAAAACCTAATGCGCAGATGGCGAAATGTTAAATCGTCGTCCAGCTGTGTATCGTACGCACCTCATTGATGCCACAGACAAGCGGAGAATGTCGCGCATTATTGACTGGGAACGCAGCGCCGCAGTGCAACAAATCACCCTCAGCTACAGCTGTGGTGATAAAGGCAATGTGTCACAGCGCACAATTCACCGTTGACTCCTGCGCATGGGCCTGCGTGGTCAACGACCCAGCTTGGTCCCCATGCTTACTGCATGTCATCGCCAACGACGCATGATATGGGCCAAAGATCATCGAGATTGGACCATGGATGATTGGAAGTGTCTGGTCTGCCGAATAAAGTATCCTAGTGCATCACGTAGACTGACTAGCACGGATGCAAGCTTTGATATGCATCCAGGTGCCAATGGAAGTTATGGTACCTGGATGCATTGTTGTGCAGAAACAGGCCGGCAGGCGCCTGTTTCTGCGGACGATGTTTGCTTGGGGCACTTTAGGCTCCGTCATACCAATAGCACAATCCCTGTGAGCTGTCAGATATGTGTACATCATTGCGGACTATGTTCACCTATTCATGGCAACTGTGTTTCACCCTGTGGATGGCTATTACCAACAGGATAATGCGCCATGCCACACTGCCTGAATCGGCAAGCAGAGGTTCATGGAACATGCTTGTGACTTTATGTTAGTGCACTGGCCAACAAATTGCCCTGACATGAACCCAATCGAACACTTGTGGTTCGACTTGGAAAAGCGGGTCCGCGCTGAACCACCACCACCCCAAAATATACGGAAAATGAAGAACCTGCTGTTGACACTATGGTTCCAGATACCACTGGATAACTATCGCAGCCTCATTGAGTAGATGCCTCTCAGAGTGGCCGAAAATTTGTGGGCTTTGGAAGGGGGTCATACAACTCATTATGTGGGTGATCATAATGTAATGGCTACTCGGTGTTTATACACGCATATACATACATACAGTATATATATATATATATTAAATATTCAAATTTTTATTGTTCAGTTGTGCTTAGTGTAAACTATTGTTTCTGAAAGTTTAATTATATATAAATTTACGATTTTTTGCTTTAATTCTTCATTGCTAGGTTTCTTAAAACTTTTAAAACACAGCGGCCACAACAATGTGATTCCGCTAGTTGTTCAATGACGAAAAACAAAACTCATGATGTCCGCGAACGATGATTGTTTGCATTGTTTTTTGTTTTTTTTTGAGAACATCAAGTTCTGCCATTTTTTAGGGAGGCAATGGAAAACGTTTTTGATCAGTCACCGGCTGCATTTGCAACGCGCACGGAAATTCTATCTTTGCAAACGGTTGTTTTTATTACATGGGCAACTTCTACCGAGAACACGAGAGGGTCTATAATGCCTTCACGTTCGTAGTAGATATATCATCTGTATTGTAATATTCAGTGTATACCAGTTTGACTATCCTCAAATCAATATTATTAATATTTTTATTATTTGGTTTGAAAACTGTCACCTTTTTTGAGCGACGTTATCTGTTTTATCAATTACTGAGATGCTGTTAAGCCTTAAATATTTCACTCTTAAATGACATTTTCTGAATGTATCTACTTCTCCCTCCTGTTTTGTCTCTAAATCTTTTTTCTGCGTTTGTGTGTTCGTGTTTGCTTCATATGACATTTGCACTGAATACCAGCTATATTAGAGCGGCTTCGATAAAGGGTTTGGTAACGTTTATTCTTATTTCACAGGTGTGTGTTAAATCCTTCTGTGCAGGGAAATGTTTTAACAAACACCTGTGAAATTAGTCCAAATACTAAAGTTATTTTTAAGTTTCACAAGATTTGCCATATCAACGTCTATAATTCCGCAGGTCAAGATTTTCACCGGTAGACTTTTCTTTCTGCTTTTCGGAAGGTAACTGCCTAAACTAGTGTTATTTAAAATCAACGGAAACCGGTGTTTCTAATTTCATTATTTATTTATTTATTTATCAATTTGTTCACATGGATAACAATTTGATTTTAAGGTTTTTGCTTTCCCGCCACTTTAGCAGGCTCGTATATCATTTCCTGAGAAATAAATTTATACGGAGTAAACCATAAGATATCTTTGTAAAGCAAATTTTTAAAACTCAACTTTCAATACACAAATAGAAATTTGTGCCTTTCCATTTAATTAGTTTTTTATTTTGAAAATCAGAAAAAAATTAACGATGCATATTTCTTCTTTTGTACATTTCTTTATCAAATGAATTCGGATATTTAAGGTCACTAGCAGCTTTTAATTTCTTAGCGCCGAATAAAACCATTAGGAAAAATTCAACAATGTTGTCAGATTGAAAACTTTACCCACTTATAATTAATTCTGCTGTTTTCTTTCAGTTTTGCTACACTTAAGGGAAATATTCGGCCATTTTCTGCGATTTTTGTAGATTTTCAAGGTTTTGAAGGTTTTTTGTCCAAGGTAAAGGTAGGTATCTGTTATCTCCAGCTTTTCCTCATCGATTGCC
Source organism: Macrothele yani (assembly GCA_039090855.1). NCBI lineage: Eukaryota > Metazoa > Arthropoda > Arachnida > Araneae > Macrothelidae > Macrothele > Macrothele yani. Next base: position 159,501,855 of record CM077034.1, on the reverse strand, counting down.
CGATCTTCATTTCTTGTAAAAGCATTGTACACCAGTTTTGTCTTAAGAAAGTTTGTTTTTAATCTCACTTCTTTACTCTTGTCAGTAAGTTCCTGGGTCACACTTTGAAGCCCTGAAGATGCATTTGCAAAAATCACTAAGTCATCAGCAAAACGAAAGTGGTTGGTTGGTTGGTTGGTTGGTTATTAGATTTTATTGGCGCAAGGGCCATGGTTGGCCAAAGAGCGCCAGACACAAGACAAACAGACAAAATTAAAAAACGGGGCATAAATCGCAAAATCTGGCTGACCAAGTAAAACCGAACCATGAGTACAAAGGAAGGGCCAAAAAAGACAATGAAACAAACAGTATGAAAAACATGGTACAATGTTGAGAAACAAGCCGATTAAGTAAAACTGAGAAATGAGAATGATAAAACACATTACGAAATCGAACACAACTACACATAGGATGAGTCACTCTCCTCCCCCACACACACACCAATATAATGCTGGCCGAGGGCGAGGACGAACTGTCACTATCCTCCCCTTCATGTTCCTCTGCAATGTTAGTTGAGGCTGGGGACGAACTGTCACTCTCCTCCCCCCGATGTTCCTCTATAATGTTGGGTGAGGGTGGGGACCTCGCTGAGTCCGAGACAGTTGCAATGTTGGTCAGGTGGACCGCGACAGTTGGATGGACACGGCACACCTTCACGGATTGAGGGCCGGGTCTTCCGCACGTGCAGGCTGTCTGCTGGGAACCGGAAGAGTCGGTCGTCTTCAAAAGAGAAGGCGCAGACTCAGCTGGTCGAATAAGCTGGAGCTCGGTGAAATCCACCTGTGTCGCTTGTTCAACTGTAGATCGCTTGGCAAGTGCGGCAAGAGGTACAGGGCGCGGAACAAAAGGGCTGCACGGGTTGCGGCAGAGACTGAACCACTGCGGCAAAAGTACGCTGTCGGTTGGTGGGTATACCCAACTTGGCCTTGGCAGCAGGGTACGAGAGGCCTTCCAGGGTCTTGAGGCGCTGGATCGCCATCTCGTCCTTCCATTTCATACAGTTGCGGGAGTAAGCTGCATGGGCCTCACCGCAGTTAACACAGCAGGCCGCAGAAGTGCAACCATCCCCGTCATGTTCACTGGAGCCACAATTTGCGCAACGAGCGGAACTCTTACAGAAACGTTGGGAATGCCCGTACCTCTGGCACCTGAAACAGCGCAGAGGACTGGGAATGTACGGGCGAACTCCACAGACCAAGTAGCCAGCCTTGATTTCGGTCGGAACTTTCGGGGAGTTAAAAGTCAAGATTACATTTTTAGACTTAATCAAGGAACCATCGCGCCGGAACATCATACGACGAGCAGCAACAACACCTTGATCTGCAAGTTCAGTCACCAATTCGTCTTCACTGCATGGCAAGTGATCAAACTCCGAAATAACACCCCGAGAGGTGTTAAGAAACGGGTGAGGTGTCACTTTTACAGGAATGCCTTGAAGACTAGTGAGGTGCAGAAAAGTGTTACTCTGAGAAACACTGCAAGTTTGGACAAGCAGGTCCCCAGAGCGAAGCTTCCTCACAGACTTCAAGGGGCCAACCGCAGCGTCCAAAGCTTTAGAAATGAAAAAGGGAGATCTGGTGGACAGTCTCTCATTCAGATCGATGGATTCTACAACTAAGTGTGTAGCATGCGTAGTCACAGCAATGGAGGAGACGACGCTTCGGAGCGACTGGTACAGCTGCCGAAGAAGAGGTTCCACATTCTTGGTCCAGGTCAAGGTCTAAAGACAGTTTAAGGGTATGAGACTTGGTAGGTTGAGAAGACGAAGGAGAGTCATTTGCAACTATCATTTTCTCAGGTGACTTAAATTTGGAGTTTTGTTTTTTGTTTTTACCCATGGAAAAAAGGAGGAAGATTCGTCTGCAAACTACTCCACCCACCACCGAGCCCTACAAGGGAGAACTGGAGGTCTGCAAGCCAAGAAAATGACGCTGCACACAGTTCTGGCGCTTTTACGTTGCAGATATAGTCCGTTGGCTGTGATCACACGCACTCGGCGGACACTTCGGCCTCCGGGTACCGTCATGCCAACGCCTTTGGCATGATCCTACAGCCCCCGGGCTTACCCTGCCGTGCTATACGACAAAAAAGCCGCTAAAGCCCTGTACACAACTTGGTACATGACTTCTGACTATAGGTGGGTTAGTCTCTAGCCTCCCGTTTACAGCGAAGCCGGGGTCGAAGAGGAGTGTTGGTGCACAGGAGGCACTGCTCCGGTCTCCTGCGACCTCAGCCGCCAGACATCCCATTTCCGCCTCACGGGTCTCCGCACGCGGCAAACATGCAGGTAGGTCTAGCACCCAAACCAGCTAAAAGGAAAAAAGAAATCCAAAGAAGACAAATCCTGGAAGGGAACCTAAACGGAATATCAGAAACCTACGAACTGAGCGGTTAATATAATACCGTTAGTGGTGGAGGGTAACAAAACCACAAGACCGGGGTGTTAGTACATAACGTGGTAGCGATTATGTAGAGTATACAACACGGGCAACTAGCCAGTGGAGAAAATAAATAAAAACAAAAAGCGAGACACAAGACCAGCTAGGGATCGTGGGGCCGCAACTCCCCAACAGCTGGATGAACAGCCGTCCCTGCAAACACCAACAGCACCGAAACAAAAACAAGCGGTGGCATGACATCAGATGTTGACCAGTCGCAAGGTCAGCTCGGGCCGTGGGGGCGCCGCTCCCCAAATAATTGGAAAACCAGTTATCCCCGTGCGGGGCAAAACGAAAGTGAATAACATAATTTCCATTTAATTTTATCTTTTTGTTTTTTAAATTTAATGATTGAAATACATTTTGCAATGTGGCATTAAAGAGTTAGGGAGATATGGTGTCACCTTCTCTCACTCCCTTTCCAATTTTGATTGGTGCTGTATCCTCAAATAGCCGAACCTCTACATCTGCATTTCTTAGATGTTGTTAACAATACTGACGTATGCATCTTAAATATCGCAGGACATCAAAGCCATTGTAACATCAAAGTTTCACAGGATCAATGGCTTTTTCATAATCGATAAAAGCCATGAATAACATGAGTTCATGTTCTTTCATTCTTTCGATTAGTTCTCTCAGAACATGGATATGATCGAGAAAGCAGAAGCCACACATGAATCCATCTAATTGTCTTGGCGGAGCCACGTACAGTGCTACCTTGAAGTGATGTGAAAGAACCTTAGTGAAGGTTTTATAAACCACTCAAAGGACTCTGATAGGCCTGTAGTTATTGAGATGGTCAATGTCTCGTTTTATGTAGCAGGATCATTTTAGAATTATTCCAATGCTCCGGAATTTTTCCTTCATTGAGACATCTAGTGAAAACATGGACGAGTGTAGTTTGTATGTCTCCGCTTGCTTCTTGTACAATAGCAACGGTACTTCAAACATCACCTGTAGGTATTCCCCGTTATCAAAATCCTTAATTGCGTGTGCAATTTCTGCCGAGACCACAGGAGGAACTTTGATACTGGTACCTTTAATAATGATTGGAATAGATGTATCCTGTAGTTTTGTGTAGAAATGGTTCAATCTTGTCAGCATTTCACATTTATTTCTTGTTACAGAACCATCATCTTTTCTCCTTGCCATAATCTGTTTTCTTCCCTTACTGAGGTGTCTCTTAGTTTTTCTTCAGGCTTTGACTATTGTCCATTGCTTTCCTCACTAATTCACAATTGAATTTTCTTATCTCTTCAGTCATATTTTTACGAATTGTATTGCATAACTCTATATAAATAATATGCTTTGGGAGGTAAATTTTCTTTACTTGTCCTGATCTCCCTGCTCTTTTGCATTAGCCATTTTATTTTCCTGATACTTTGTTCTATGCAACTTCTTGTTAGAACCACTTCTATTCGTTGCTGTTTCCATTAAGGCCACCGCTATTTTCCTGTTAAATTCAGAGATGTCCACTTCTTTCGATGATAGAACTTCTAAAGTAGAGAACCTGTTCCTCATTTCAACTTCAACGTATTATGACGATTTTGCAACATGTTAAAAACATTTTGTTTTACTCTCAGAAAAAGCCCAAATTTTTATTTTCTTGATTTGATACATTAAACCTATATTTGCAAAGAACAATAACTGTAACTTTGTAATTGCGGTACTAAATTACCTTTTTAAGCAATGAAAAGGGCATTCTCATTGTCCATAGCTCAAACATTGAACCATATAGAAAGTCCTTCATTACACCTATCGATTCCGTTGTAATACAAAAGAAATTATGATTATTTATGCATTACTTTTTATTGAGCAACATGTCCCACCAAGCAACTAAATTTAAAAAACAATATCTTCCTATCTAACAGAAAAACAAAATAGAAATTTTCGGCGATTTTGTGAGTTGTGGGTAGCTATCTTTTAAAATATCGTATGATTCGGAAATTGTTGGTGGAAAATTGTTTTGAAATCTGGGGATTTCGTGTGGAATCACGTAGAAGCTAAATTAAAAACCTCTATCAGTACATGCCACACCATATACCAGCCGTTATCGCTTTTCGTACTGGGTATTTTGTATTCCACAGCACTTGTAGGCAGGTACTTATGATCACTTACATCTTGTATCATAAGTTATGTACCGTAAAAATATGACTAAAATATTTCAAGTCTTTGTTGGCTTAGTATTTTCAACAGAGAACAGCCTATAGGAATAGCATTTCCGTCAACTTCTTCATTGATTTTCTTCAAAACAGATATGTGCACCAATGAGTCGTTACATTAGGACCAACTCTAGACTAGAGAATTGAGCAAACCTGTAGACCGAGCGGTGGAGCAGGTGAAGTTTAAAGAACAATATATATACAGCCCTAGGACCTGCTTTCGCTTAATAAAGTGCTCTGAGTCAGAATTTGAAAAGTTGACGGTTTATCAGAGTTTGATAAAATAGAAGTTGTGATGGTACGGCGCCCCGGAACTACGATCTCCGAAACGGCACGGCCTGTGGGTTCTTCACGTGTCGCTGTAGTGAGTAGATATCATGGTAATCTAACTTAGACGGTTTTCGGAACGGGTCGGGGCACGGTGAGTTTCGTCCCCCCCCCCCCCCAAATATTTTTCGTGAAATCTACAGTTTTCAGTTTAGAACCACCAAATTTGATATACTATCTCATGGTAGTCTAACTTAGACGGCAGACGGTTTTTGGAAAGAGACGGGCATTGGGTCAGAGCCCACCTCATAAAATGTTTTGTAAAATCTACAGTTTTCAATTTAGAACCAACAAATTTAGTATACTATCTCATGGTGCTCTAAGTTAAACGGTAGACGGTTTTTTGAAACGGGTCAAGGCCCGGGCGGTAAGTGTCTCCACATACAAAATTCTTCTTGACAAGTGGTCAGAAGCCAGCCCCTAGATCACTCCGCCGCCGTAGCGGCACACGTTGAAATGTATTTTTCATACGGCCCCAAACGCTCTTATGGACATACTAGATTGAACTGGACGCAAATAAATCATTAATATAATTTGTACTAGCAGGGATACCAGTTATTTACCAGGTACATATTACTATTTGTGGAATCACCAAGTTCAGCGGGTGAAAGTTAATGAATGAAAAATATATTCTTGCAATTTTCCAGTAAACTTATTTTAATTTTTTTTATTTAGTTAATTTAATTTTGCGAAACAAAAAAGAAAGAAAAATGAATGGGAATACTTACCTTCTAGGAGACATCTATAGAACTGCAGTACATCTGGCGTGCGCTTCTGTGAATCCCGCAACAAAGAAATGAAATGTACCTATGTGATGTCGATTGCGTTCGACTTCACATTGGCATTGATCATCTTTTCCTTACCGATTTGAATTTTGAATATCTGGAACTCTCTATTTACATTACATTATATTTCTTCCTGATAAGCCGTTCGTTGGTAGTGAAAGCTAAACTATATTGATTTGTGTTTTTAATACACCATTAAACGCATATTTTTGCACTTTATTGTTATCTACAGTTTCTAACTTAGACGGTAGGTTGGTTAGTTGTTTGGTTGATGGTTTATGGTGCAGGGCCCTCAAAGGGCCAAACAGCGCATTAGAACGTAGATAGGGTATTCTTAAGAGTAAAGAACGAAGCTTTTTATGAAAATTTGGTTTGGGGCTCCCTTGACCAGGGCCCCGACCCCTTCCAAAAACCGTCTACCGTCTAAGTTAGATAAACAAGAGATAGTATATCAAATTTGGTAGTTCTAAATTGAAAACCGTAGATTTTACGAAATTTTTATGGGGGGGGGCGGCTCTCACCCCCGGGCTCCAAGCCCTTCCAAAAACCGTCTAGCGTCTAAGTTACAGTTTCGTGATACCATATTTGACGGTTCTGAATTGAAAACTGTAGATTTTACGAAAAAAAAATTATGGGGACGGGCGCTCTGACCCCCGGGCCTTGACGCGATCCAAAAACGGTCTACCGTCTTAGTTACAGTACCATGAGATAGGTACCAAATTTGGTGGTTCTAAAGTGAAAACTGTAGATTTTACAAATCTTTTTATGAGGGGAGCTCTGACCCTCGGGTTTTAACCCGTTCCAAAAACGGTCTACCGTCTAAGTTAGAGTACCATGAGATATTATACAAAATTTCGTGGTTCTAAATTGAAAACTAGATTTTGCGATTTTTTTATAAAGGGGGCTTCTACCCCCTGGGCTGCCACCCCTTCCAAAAACGGTCTACCGTCTAAGTTAGAGTACCATGAGATAGTATACTAAATTTGATGGTTCTAAATTGAAAACTGTAGATTTTACGAAATTTTTATGTGGAGGAGGCTTTCACTCCCCGGGCTCTAACCCCTTCCAAAAACGTCAAGCGTCTAAGTTAGAGTTTCATGATACCATACTTAATGGTTCTGAATTGAAAACTGTAGATTTTACAAAAAAATTATGGGGGGGGACCTGACCCCCGGGCCTTGACCCGTTCCAAAAACGGTGTACCGTCTAAGTTAGAGTACTATGAAATAGTATACCAAATTTGGTGGTTCTAAATTGAAAACTGTAGATTTTACGAAATTTTTACGAGAGTGGGGGGATTTCACCCCCGGGCTCTAACCCCTTCCAAAAAGCGTCTAGCGTCTAAGTTAGAGTACCATGAGATAGTATACCAAATTAGGTTGTTCTAAATTGAAAACTGTAGATTTTGCAAATTTTTTTTATGAGAGGGGCCCTTACCATCCGGGCTGCAACCCCTTCAAAAAATCGTCTAGCGTCTAAGTTAGAGTACCATGAGATAGTATAACAGAATTAGTGGTTCTGAATTGAAAACTGTAGTTTAAAAAAATTGTATGGGGGGGCTCTGACCCCCGGGCCTTCACCCGTTCCCAAAATGGTCTACCGCCTAAGTTACAGTACCATGAGATAGTACACCAAATTTGGTGGTTCTAAATTGATTACTGTGATTTTACGGCATTTTTTTTGACGGGGGCTCTTACCCCCCCCCCCCTCCGGGCTCCAACCCCTTCCAAAAACCGTCTAGCGTCTAAGTTAGAGTACCATGAGATAGTATACCAAATTAGGTGGTTCTAAATTGAAAACTGTAGAATTTGCGAATTTTTTTTGAGGGGGGCCTTTACCGCCCCCGGGCTGCAACCCCTTCAAAAAATCGTCTAGCGTCTCAGTTAGAGTAAAATGAGATAGTATACCAGAATTGGTGGTTCTGAATTGAAAACTGTAGTTTTAAAAAATATTGTATGTGAGGGGCTCTGACCCCCCGGTCCTTGACCCGTTCCAAAAACGGTGTACCGTGTAAGTTAGAGTACCATGAGATAGTATACCAAATTTTGTAGTTCTACAATGAAAACTGTAGATTTTACGAAATTTTTATGAGGGGTGGGGGACTCTGACCACCGGGCTCCAACCCCTTCTAAAAACCGTCTAGCGTCTAAGTTAGGGTATCATGAGATATTATACTAAATTTGGTGGTTCTAAATTGATTACTATAGATTTTACGGCATTTTTTATGACGGGGTCTCTTACCCCGGGGTCCAACCCCTTCCAAAAACCGTCCAGCGTCTAAGTTAGAGTACCATGAGAAAGTATACCAAATTAGGTGGTTCTAAATTGAAAACTGTAGATTTTGCGAATTTTTTTATGAGGGGGGCCCTTACTCCTTGGGCTGCAACCCCTTAAAAAATCGTCTAGCGTCTAAGTTGGAGTACCATGAGATAGTATACCATAATTGGTGGTTCTGAATTGAAAACTGTAGTTTTAAAAAAAAATTGTATATGGGGGCTCTGACCCCCGGTCCTTGACCCGTTCCAAAGACAGTGTATCGTCTAAGTTAGAGTACCATGAGATAGTATACCAAATTTTGTGGTTCTAAAATGAAAACTGTAGATTTTACGAAATTTTTATGAAAGGGGTGCTCTGACCCCCGCGCTCCAACCCCTTCTAAAAACCGTCTAGCGTCTAAGTTAGGCTACCATGAGATAGGATAACTGATTTGGTGGTTCTGAATTGAAAACTGTAGATTTTACAAAAAAATTGTATATAGGGGGCTGTGAGCAACCAGGCCATGACCCCTTCCAAAAACCGTCTACCGTCTAATATTTTTAATGCCAAAGAAAAAGCGTAATATTCCTATTCTGTCTGAGTGTCCAAACTTTATAAATTTGATCATGGAGGAAGACGTTTGAAATCGTACATTTTCCTGCATTCGTTTTGCATGTAACCAAAATCTCTAAACGCGACGAATTGACGTAGTTGACGAATTGAGGTAGTCGACGAATTTGTCGACTACCTCAAAGATTTTACAAAAAAATTGTAAAATGAATTCTAAACGAATTTCTAAACGAATTTGTCGCCTGCGTCAATTCGTCACGCGTCAATTCGTCACGCGTCAATTCGTCACGCGTCAATTCGTCGCGGACAAATTCGTCGACTACCTCGCAACAAATTCGTCGACTACCTCGCGACGAATTGAGGTAGTCGACGAATTTGTCTGCGACGAATTGACGCGTGACGAATTGACGCAGGCGACGAATTGTCGCAGTCGACGAATTGACGCGCGACGAATCGTCGCAGTCGACGAATTTTTGCACGCGACGAATTGACGTATAACCCACTTCTCCGAAGCGAACGCATTTTTAATCAGGCCTTATCATCCTGAAATGGAACAATGAGGATTTCGCGAATACTCTACGAAAATATTCTTTTAAAGCCGAAGAAGTGAACAGACTTCTTCTTTATTGTCGACTGAACATCGGTGTTTTCTGGAATATGCAGGTGCTTGAAATATCAAAAAATATAAACTAAGTAGCCACATTATTATGACCACCTAACAGTTTTAAGCAAATGAGCTATGGCTGCACGCTGTTGCCGCCAGAGGGCAAGGCTAGTACAAAAAGGCAAAGCTTTGTGCTTGCGACAGTAGTACAAAGGGATTTTCGGGTGACGAGATGGGTAAAAAATGCGATTTGACGGAAATTCAACTTCGGATGATTGTAGGAGCTCGGAGCCATTGAGCTAGTATCACCGACACTGCGGCATTCGTGAAATTTTCCAGAGCGGCTGTTGTTAAAGTGTTTAAAGACTGGACTGTCAGCCAAAAAACTGGGTATCTACGTACAACGTGTGGTTGTCATTGACAAGTGACTGCTCGGGCGTAACGGAGAGTGTCCAGACTAGTACCAGACAACAGAAGAGCAACTGTGCAGTAAATCACAGACCATTTTAATCAAGGATCCCCTCAAATGATCTCTGCACGCACCGTTCGCCGCACAATGCAAAGGCCTTTTGGAACACCTTTGCTGTCTGCAGTTAACAAGAAAAAACGTCTCCAGTTCGTGCGGGAGCACAAAGATTAGACCGTCGATAATTGGAAGCAAATTATGTGGTCCGATGAATCACGTTTTCAGTTACACCATGCCGATGGCCGAGTAAGAATTTGTCGGAAACAGCACGAAAGCATGGACACCTAATGCATTGCTACAATCCTTCAAGTTGGTGGAGGAAACGTTGTGGTTTGGTAAAAGTTTTCCTGGCATGCTTTGGGCACTTTAATCCGTGTTGATCAAGGTATGACTGGCAAATCATATCTATACAGCGTTGCGGACAAAGTGCATCCTGTCATGTGGATGGTTTATTCCAATGGCGATGTCTACTTTCAACAAGATAATGCGTCCTGCCATAGCGCTCGTATTGTACAGGATTGGTTTCAGGAACATGCCGGTGAGTTTATTTTGCTTAGGTGGCCCCCACAGTCTCCAGATCTCAACACTATTTAGAATTTGTGGGATGAAGTTGAACGAGCCATCAGACAGCTGGATCCACAACCCTGCAATCTCACACTCATGGAAAGTGCTAATCATCAATCATGGTCTCAGATTCCACAGACGACCTATCTACATCTCGTAGAGTCCACGCAAAGAAGATTCGACGCGGTATTAAAGGCAAAAGGTGGCGTAATGAAGTACTGAGGTGGTCGTCATAATAAAGTGTCCACTCAGCGTATATCAAGTTTCTCTTTTGTAATTTAGCTTTTAACCCCACTGATCAAGATTGTAAGAAATAACCTTACATCAGACTCTGAAGCTCAGCGGGGGTTCGAGAAGAGGAATCTATTAGGTCGTCAGCAAAATAGAGGTGTATTTATGCAATCAGTCACCATTTGTTTCAATTGTACTGCTTATCATCGGAGTTTGGAACCAGTAAGTGGCCATTGAGGTTCCCGGATTTAACAGATTTGAAAACTCACCGCAATGCTCTGGAGCGGACCATCAGATTCATTAATCTTGGAATGAAGTCCCTGGCGGTGTTTTTGAAAATGCTGCAATAGGCATGGTTGGCATTACTTTCGGCATCTGGTGAAATCAATGCGTCAGGATGTAGAGGCTTTTATTCTTCCTAGAGGATGTGCAAAGCACAATTAGGCAGGTATTTGGCTCAACGGAGAGAACAAGCTGGATTCAGGAGTGTCTACAGCACTATAGATCATATCCACGTACTGAGAGAACTAATTGAAAGAGCGAGGAAATATGAACTTCCGTTGTGCATGGCTTTTATCGATTATGAAAAGGCATTTGATTCAGTGAAACCATCAGCAGTTACGATGGCTTTGAAATCCTGCGGTATTGAAGATGCCTACACTAATATTATTAATAACATCTATGAAAATGCAAGTGCAAAGATTCGGCTGTTTGAAAATACAACACACATAAAAATTGGAAAGGGAGTGAGACAAGATGACACCATATCTCCGAAGCACTTTAATGCCACATTGGAAAATGTCTTTCAATCACTGAACTGGGAAAACAAAGGGATAAAGATTGATGGAGATTGTCTAACGCACCTTCGTTTTGCTGATCACGTAGTCATTTTTGCAACTACCCCATCAGAGCTGCAGAGTATGATTCAGAAACTTGCCGACAAGCGTAAAGAAGTGGGATTAAAAATGAACTTTCAGAAGACAAAAGTGATGTACAATGCTTTTTCAAGAAATGAAGATTTATCGATTGATGGAGAAAAGCCGGAGATAACAGACACGTACGTTTATCTTGGACAGCAGATATCAAGTGAGGGTCACATTGATTTAGAAATTAGTCGGCGTATAAAATTTGGCTGGAGAGCTTTTGGAAGAAAGAGCATAATTTTCTAAAGCAATATGCCATAATTTCTTAAAATAAAAGTATTTGATCAATGCATCCTTCCGGTGCTTACGTATGGTGCAGAGACGTGGACCTTAACTAAAAGAGACATACAAAGGCTGCAGACAACTCAAAGGAGCAGGGAGAGTTGCATGCTTGGTTTAACCAGGAGAGATAAGAAGAGGAACTCGTGGATCAGAAAAATGTCAAGAGTGGAATACATCATGATCAGAGTAAAATCCCTGAAATGGCAATGGGCTGGACATACTGCCAGAAGGACAGACCATCGATGGACAGCCGAAATTTTTTACTGGATTTCAAGGGATAGGAAAATACCCAGAAGAAGACTACATGGGAGATGGGTGAAATTCGAAAGTATGCGGGAGTAACATGTAGGAGACTGGCACAAGACAGACCGTTGTGGAAGAAACTTAGGGTCAATTTCGTCCAGCAGTGGATTTTAAATGGTTGACAATGATACTAGTACTAATTATTTTTTCATAACAGATAGTGATATACGACCCATCTTTTTCAATTAGATTACATTACACGGAAAATTTTCTGAAAATTAAAAATTCATCTCTATTGTCGAAGCCTTTTCTTCAGCGAATGTTGCCTTGCAATGCTTTTCCTGTGAAATGGATTTATCTCTAAACAACTGAGAAACGCAGGGAGCCATTGGAGGTAGGGAACGTACTCATAGTACCTCTGCAGATTACCTATGGTCCAGTTTATCATGGCATGAAGTAAGTGAAACTACCAGCGGCGAAGAAGCTGAGTGTCTGACTACTAAATCTTGGACACAGGCAGATGTCCTCAATATATCTCAGCTGTTCTATAAAGTTTAGTCTCGCTAATTAAGCCCCGGCTGCGCCGTGAACTAAGCGATTGTTCTGATCATTCATCCAAGATGTGTCCGGTTTCGAATTCCGGTGAGACATGGATGTTGTGCTTTTGATATGGAGCTCGGTGTCTCCCTTCCTGGAACCACTGGCTGTAAATTAGGGACGCGCGACGGCTTCTGGCCGACTGAGTGCCTCACGGTGGTTGTTAAACCGCCAGTAAGAAAAAAGGTATCGTAAAAACTCTTACTGGTAGTAAAGATACGAAAGAAAACTCCTTTTATATTTACTCTGGAACCAATGATATTCGCTGCTCTTCGAGTAGAGCAAATTAGCATAAGAAAACTTTATTTCAGCAGATCAAAGCGATTCTCTATCTGTGGTCGATTTCCACAAGATGTTCAATATGGTTACGAGAACGCAGGGCAGAAGCTTTCCGTACTTTGCATGTTGTTTGGACATTTAGGACAAATTCAAATAACTCTATATTAAAAGTTCTCAATTTCTTAAAAATATACTACAGTAAAATATAACAATTGTCATCGTTGCGCATGCGAGGAGAGGGTTAATGCAAAAGTTATCAAGACTCACTTGTAACTGTATGTTCCAGAAAGAAACGTTATGTAGATTTCCAGATCCATATTGCTGTAGCCGCCCTGGTGGCGCAGTGGTTGAGCGACTGGCCCTAATTATTCACCAGAAAGGAGTCTGGGTTCGAATCCCTGTGAGGCATGGAAATTGTGTTTGTCTTATGGCACTGGCTCTCTCCCTTCCCTGGAAGTAGTGACCCTAAATTAGGAACGGGCGACTACTTATAGCGCATTGAGTTGCTCGCGGTGGTCGTAAAAACTCCAATCAAGAAAAAAAAAATTGCTGTAAAGTAAGCATAGGGACAAAGATCATGAGATATTTCACTGGTGATAAGCGCTCTTTTCTAGCCTTTCATTTCCCATACCGTGACACAAAGCATGTTTCTCCCAAAGATTGTTTCTATCCAGTGGCATGATACCATACCAATAGGTAGAAAGAAGAGCCTCAAACATCTTCTCTCTCCTCTCTTAGTTTGGCGACATTGTTATAGCTTCTTCAGTGGGCACTTGGGTAAACATTAATGTCAATCATTCTCCTGAATAAATACTTTAAAGAACAAAGCTGACAGGGAAGCAACGGTTTCTGACGCGCTACTTCACTCCTTTCAGCCGTGTTCGGCCCACTTATTACCCAGGGAATATATTTGTTCCATCTGATTTTAGCCAATTTTGTTAACCTAAATTTAATTCGTCCAGCCAGTTAAAGACTTGCATTATGCTTTGGACACAAAATGTAGAAAACGAAAATTAGTTTTTGACTTTTTTATGTAAAATTGCCTATATTAACAAATTTGCAGAAATGAGGAAGTGCAGTCCTTATGAATTTGAGCAAACCTACATGCTGAAAATAGATACATCCAAACTTAGCCGTGGTTACACGATGAAAAATACACTATCTACCAACAAGTAATTGGACACTCCTGTAATCGACGATATCTGCGGTCTTGATACACGTCACGGGCGCCGTCGTTAAATATCGTGTGGGAAACAACAATGCAACCAGTTGCTTACCAGATGCCATGCAGTTCGGAGCTATCTGATTTCGAGAAATATATAATCGTCGGGTATCACAGAAATGGCCGATTCATACGTGACATATCCAGCTAGTTGAAGTACCCAAAATCGACCGTGGCCTACGTGATTGGCAAGTGGAAGGTGAGAGGTGACTGTCGGAATGTGCTCTGACCCGGCAGACCCACAAAACTGGGAGTTAGAGACCGACGGGTGCTGGCCAGAGAAATTCGAAAAAACCGCACCAAATCGATGGGACACATCCGTGCTGAGTTTCAACAGGCATCCGAGAGTGTTCTTTTGATGAATACCATTCCTAAGGAAACCCATCTGCTCAGTTATCATGGACGTGCTGCCGCCCACAAGCCTTTGATCACCAAGTCCAATAGCGCTGCTCAGCTAACGTGGCGTAAAGAACGTCGACAGTAGACCGTTGAACACTGGAAACAGGTTCTCTGGAGCAACGAATCAAGGTTCACCCTCTGCCGTTCGGATGGCAGGTTCTGGGTTTGGCGTCTGCCTGGAGAACGCCTCCTGCCGGAATGTATTGTGCCAACTGTTAAGTTCGGCGGCGGTGGAATTATGCTATGGGGTGTTTCTTCTGGTATAGCACGGGACCCTTGGTCGCAATTCCTGGTAGACTCAACGCCGAGACCTACTGCACCATTTTGTATGACCATGCGCTTCCTACGTTGTGGCAGTTTTACGGGTTGGACCCATGTTACTTTTCATTTTCATTTCATTTCATTTAATGCATTTTAGTTTTTACAGACATGATATTACACAATCATAAATATATAGCACACATTATATTTTTGCAACAACAGGGAATGAGGAGGGGAAAGGCTTGATAGGCCTGACGTGCCCTCCTCTCCCAAAGCATCATAATTTTCATGAAAATAAAAAAAACCAAAAAAAAAACCATAAACAAGTCAAGTGCACACAATATCAGACACAGCTAGGGCGGTACTATAAATTAATAAAGGTGATAATACATTATGAACTTTTGGTCAGTAAGAAATACCTGAGTTTCCGTTTAAATATATTAATATTATTAAGTGATACAATATCAGTAGGAAATGTATTCCATAATGCCGGACCAGTATAAATAATAAATGATCTAAATCGTTCTATTAGTGGAAACATGGGGATTAGTGTTGTTTTTTGTCTCGTGGAGTAATCATGACCACGAGTACTTATTGAAATTAAATCTTGGTAGTAACCATTTTTTATTCTCAAAAACATCAGTTTACCTATACTGTAGATATGCAATTGTTGAATAGTTAGTATATTAAAATCATTTGGACTGAGTCTAGCCTGAAAGACTGTATTTGAAAATTGAGTATATTGTAATTTAATTTGTAATTGTCTCATGAATCTGTTTTGTAATGACTGAAGTTTTTTCATATTATATAAGGTAGTCGTTCCCAATACAGATATACAGTAGATCAGATGAGACTGAATTAAACTATAGTATAATAAAATCATTACTTTTGGGGTTAAATTGGCCACTGCACTACTAATAACCCTTATATTTCTTGAGATCTTATTAGATAAGTAGTCAACATGTGAATTCTATTTTAAATCATGCTGAATAATGATACCAAGATAATTATGATTTTGAACCACTTCTACAGATGATTCGAGTAAATTAATATTCTGAATTCAGGAAATAGGGGTTGACGTACTCGAAAAATCATTACTTCTGTTTTGTTAATATTAATAGCCAGATTATTTTTAGTTAACCAATTAGTGATAGATACAAAACGACCTTGTAGCTGTCGCACCAGTGTCTCAACATCATTTTCATGTATTAATATGGTTGCATCATCTGCATATAAAATAATATCTGAATTGCGTAGACAGGTACAGAAGTCATTAATATAAATATTAAATAATAATGGAGCAAGTACCGAGCCCTGAAGGACTCCTGAAATGACTGACTGTAAGTTAGATTTGGTATGTTCAATTTCTGTATATTGCTGGCAACCAGTGAGATAGTTTCTGAAGAGATTATGTAATGTACCCCGAATACCAATTGTATACAATTTTGATAATAATAAGTTGTGATTTAAAGTATCAAATGTTTTGATAAATCAATGAAAAGTCCCAATGTAAATTTATTATTAATAGAATTAAATTGAACTTTATCTTTTAAATGTAAAAGAGTGATTTCTGTTGAGGAATTTGGTAAAAAGCTAAATTTATTTTTGTGCAAAATTTTATATTTTTCAATATAAGCAAATAATCTAACAAATAGTAATTTTTCAAAAATTTTAGCAATAATGGATAATTTAGCTATAGGTCGATAATTATTAATATCTGTCAAAGAACCCTTTTTAAAGACAGGAGTAATTTTTGCAACTTTTAACGAATCTGGGAAAATACCTGTAGCTAGAATGGAATTAAAAATGTATAATAGGGGAGTAACAATAAAAAAAGTTATAGTTTTTTAAATTTTGGGAAGAATATCATCTGGACCTGGTTCTGTATTTATGTTAATATTTTGCAGTTGGTAGATTAATTCGGTTCTAGTAATTTCCAAAGTATGCATTGAATTTAAAGTACATGAGTTGGAGTAATGAGGTAATTGTTGATCGTTCAGCTTAGGAAGTTGTTGTATTATACGTTGTGGAGATACAATAATATGATCATTAAGTTGATTAGCAATTTCAGTGTGATCGGTAATTTTGATGTTACCCCGAGTGAGGTGAATCGAAGTCTTTGGTACATTCCTACGACCTAATAATATTTTTAAGTGCTTCCAGGTTACTTTTGGATTATTTTTAGAAAAAATATGAAAATAATAATCTCTTTTTAATTTTCTAATGTAGGAGTTAGGATTATTTCTAAATTTTTTAAAAATATTATAATTAATTTGTGACCTTGATTTTAAGAACTTTGTGAACAGTTTACTTTTTTTATTTATCTGATTAAGACAGTACTTTGTTGGCCAAGGTTTCCGCTCCTTCTTGAATTTAGACGTGGTTCTTTTAAATAGAAAGCCTTATGGTACAATCTCTTCAAAGTTATTTCAAATAAATTATAAGCCACATCAGGATTAGAAATTTGCATTATTTCATCCCAGTTCGTATCTTGTACTAGGCTTATGAATAGATTCATATTATTCTCATTAATAATTCGAGAGATAGTATTTGTTGGACTAGATGCGTGTATATCACTATATGTGTAAATTAAGAAAATTGGCAGATGATCACTGAAATGAAAATTAAGAATACCTGATAAAATAGAGTCCGATGGTATTTTTGATTATACATAGATCCAAAATTGAGGCCGTATATTGAGTTATTCTTGTAGCTGAAAAAATAGTGTTATAGAATCCTGCAGTGGCAATTGCACAATTAAATTCTCGTGGGTATGAAAGATTCCGTGACAGATCAATATTAAAGTCTCCCAGTAACAGTCCTTTTTTCCTTGTAAAATTTATATAATTAAGTATATCAGTAAATATTTCAATAAATAAAGAAGGGTTCGCTGTTGGTGGACGATAACAGGCTGAAATTATATTATATTGATCTTCAATTGTAATAATTTCAATATCAGAATTACTAAATGTCAATTTTTCAATTTGGGTGCAGTCCAAATTATTTGTTTTAACAAAAATTGCAATTCCTCCTCCTCTAGACTCAGTACTATTTTTATTAAAAGTCTGATAGAATGGGAGATGTAGGTAATAGTCTTCAGAAGGAAACCATGTTTCCGAAACGCAAATTATATCTGTTTGATAATTTAATAGTTTAACTAATGCCTTCAGATCAGATATCTTATTGACTAATGATCCGGTATTAAGATGAATAACATTTAGGCCACCCCTGCACCAATTAATAATTAATTGACCTTATCTTCTTATATCTATATATATTTTTCCTTTTTTTTTGTTTTTCCAAAGTAATTAAAAAAAATAAAAAGTTCTAACAGTTAGTTATTGTTGCATAACATAATATCTTTAAAATACCATGTAAACATCAAGACATTCTCCAATAACATTAATCAGTGACATATAAGAACTCAATAAAAAAATTATAAACATATTAATAACCTCAGTACACATACAAATTCTATATTTCCCTCAATAATCAACAATTCTGTGTTATAATCAATTAATAAACCAAACAATAAAGGGAATGTAATAAAAAAAGGTTAGTAATAGTAAGGCACCATGTACAATTCATTTTTTCAGTTACCATGTCATAATTCCAGTAGCTAAACATATTCAGTGACTGGATAGAAGAATGTCAATGAGCACTCTCATGACATAGAGAAATTAAACAAAGATTGTGTTTATTTGAAGAGTCCCTATATGTAATACAAATTCCCCACTTCCTCCCAAATGATCAACATATCTGTAAATTAACGAACGAAATATACTAATAAAAAATAATAGTTAAAACCAAATACAATTCAAGTTTTTCAGTTCCCATACCAAAATTCCAACAGATATGCCCACATAACAGGAGAGGAACATGTCCCCAGGAACTCCAATGACAGTCAAAACTATATGTATCAGTAACCTCCATACACAGTACAAATTCCCTGATACCTCCCAGTGATCCCCAGCCAGTATACAGCAGTCAAGTATAATAACTAAGAATGGTAGGTAATCAAAAATATAGTACAGAAATAGCTAACCAAATATAGTTCAAATTTCCAATTACCATACTAAAATTTCAATAATTATAAAAATTTGACAAGTAGGTAAACCCATGAGTTCCCATGCCCGAAGTCCAGTGATTAAACAAGAGCTAAAGACTGTGATGGAATCTGCCATCAATCAACTCCAATAACATGTAAATATATGATAGAATTTAGGTTCATGGAAATAACCTCTATACACCTTATAATTTCATCTTTTCTTCCAAATAAAAACAATAATTAATTAAGTTTGATGGTAAAATGTAATAAACCAAAAAAAAAATAATAATAAGGAAGTGATACTATAAACTAATAGCATCCAAACAAATTTAAGTCCGATATATTTGCCCTCAAATCAAAAATCCAGCAAACATACACAAATAATGGCTTGGTGTAAATAGGACATCAACATTTCCAATGACCTGCATAAATTACTGAAATATCAATATAAGCAAATTCAGGTTGACAATGCCACCTACCATGTTGCGAGGTCCACCATGACTTGGTATGGTAAATGGACGATGTCATCACTCTGATGACATCGTCCATTTACATTATCTCCACGTATTTGATATATATTAACCATTTCTATCGCACTTGGTATGGTGACAATGGGGTTAATCGAATGGACTGGCCTGCGCAGAGCCCGGACCTTAACCCTGTCGAGCACCTATGGGACGAGTTGGAGAGTCGACTTAAAGGGTGCCCCCACGGCCCGAAATCGGTGAAGGAACTGACATGTCTTTTCCAAGCCGAGTGGAAGAAAATACCGCTAGCCGTCGTACAACGCCTGGTTGAGAGTATGCCTCGGAGGGTCGCATCTGTAATCGCCGCTCGTGGAGGCTCCACCAACTATTGAAGGTGAATAAACTTCGTTTTCCTTTGCTATCACAGGTGTTCAATTACTTGTTGGGAGATAGTATAGATTCTATTAATTGGTTAAAACCTTAAATGAGATAAACACACACACTAGTGAAAACACATAAGACCTTTCAAGGCGCATCAGCCTCATCTTCAGATGGAATAAACTACTTAGTTATTCCATCTAACTATTGTAGTTAGATGGAATAACTACTAATATAAATATTAGTAGTTATTCCATCTAACTATGAAATAACTACTAATAATTAGATGGATTAACTGCTTAGTTATTCCATTTAACATTGTTATTCATACTAACCATGTAGTTTTATGTAGTTTATTCAACCCGATAATGTGGCTGACGCAGCCTTGAAAAGGTCTTATGGATTGAAACTAGTGCGTGTATTTTTTTATTTCAGTAAATGTTTTAACTAATCACTAAGTTTTATTGTTCCATCGTGTAACTACAGCTAAGTTTGGATGTATCTACATACTGCACGAAAATTATTGCTGATGCTGAAGAAAGGCATTTTGAGAAAGATGTGGTAATCTTAGTTTCTGCGATCTGTTTGAAAAACCCTTGCGTTGCAAGGACGTAAATTTACAAAAATTTTAAACCAGTGCATAATTACGGTGTAACCTTTAAGCATATATTAATCTGTTTTCTTGATTTCAATATTTTTGTGACAAAAATGTTAATGCCTGGCTGAGGAGGGAGGTTTCTCTATGACTAGGAAAAGTAATTTAATCTGCTCTGTGCTCAGGAAAACAAAGATTAAAACACTTGCCTAAAAATACAAAATGAATACATACTTTCGGATTTAATATACATAAAATTACCTATCTATATATAAACATAAAAACGGTATGTGTGCCAAAATATCGCGTTACCTATATATAACACCCCTTTTTAAAATTGTACATAAATTTCTCCTATGAAATCGTATAATAATCACTAAAGCATTTCGTAGAATTTCTAGCGTATATGATGTCACTGACATTCCTGCCCGATTGCTTAAAATACCCTTTTCGCCGTAGTTTTTCGACCTCCATTGGTTTTCAAGGAGGGCAAGTTTTCAAATCGCTTAAAATGACATAAAAACCTAGATTTATTTTTGAGTACTTGTCATTCACCTTTTTTACAATACTTCAGTGACAGGAATATTAAAATTTTTTGTCGTGCAGTGAGATTGCGGTATCTCAACGTAAAAAAATCAGTTAGCTCTATCCCCCCCCAAAGTAAATTAAACTAAATTTGCTAAATGATCAGAAAATTATTATTAGAAGTCTTAATTTAAAACACGCGGTTGTATAGCTAATTTTCGATTTTTATATACAGGCGGTTGAATATGTAATTTTCGATTTTTATATACACAAATGTTCTGTGTATTTCGTAAATTCATCAGAGAACTTGTGATAAATGAAAGAGTAAACTGTTCGTTTCCCTTTCCAAATTTGCACATTTTTTTATCACTTAGTAAAAATTTCGGAAAAGTTTTTATAAAATGAATTATATTTCTATATATATATTTCACTTTGGACGAGAAAGAAAGTTTGGGAAGTGGTTGTACACCACTGAAAGTAAAATCTATTATTACTTATATCGGACCACAAGCATGTTATTTATTTATTTTTTTTTTTTTTTTTTTTGGCAGAATGAACGCATATTCTTGTTTTTTGAGCCGTTACAACGTTCAAAGCATTTTGCTGAATGTAACTCTAAAATGTATGACAATAAATGGCGTTAATTCATTGCGCTTTCACATCAGCATCCTAGCGGAAGGCCTTGCAATGGGTAGCCCACTGTCGCCTGTTTTATGCGAAATATACATGCTTCTCTTCGAGAACAAACTGTTTCAGCACGTTACATTCAACCTGTGGATTCGATATGTAGATGATACCTTTGTCCTCTGGAAAGGCAGAAATTCTGAACCACCTAAATTAGTTGAACTTATCAATTCAATTGATCCTCATATACCGTTCACATGTGAGACTGAAAATAATGGTTGCTTACCATTCCTAGATGTCCTTGTGTCACGCTCTGAAGGATCCTTTAGTACAACAGTTTATGAAAAGCCATTTGCTGTTTCCTTACCTCCACATGCAAAATCAAATCACCCATGGAAACAAAAAATGTCTGCTTTCTACACATACGTATATCGTGCAGTACATATATGCTCAACTGGGGATTCCTTACAGAAAGAGCTTCATTTTCTTAAACGAACTGCAGTACACAGAGGATATAGCCCTTCCGTGATAGAAAAAGCGGTCCAAAAATATGGGAAACCGAAACCCGTCTGCTCGCTCACGCCAGTATACGTCCCAGTACGAACGAATTGGGCGGTTATCCTATTTGCTCCTCAAATTTGCTTCAGAATTTCAAAAATTCTCAAAAGTTTTAATTTCAAAGTGATTTTCAAACCCATAAACAAGATGAATTTTTACGGATCAAAAGACTATGTCCAAGACATAAATTCCTGGGGAATTTATCAGATACCTTGTGAATGTGGACTTTCATATATAAGACAGACCCGCAGGGCTTTAAGTTTCCGTGTGAAGGAGCACAAAACTTACGTACGGAACTATGAACTGAAGAAGTCATCAATAGCCCAACATTGTCCCGAAAATAACCATTAAATTTTTGTTTGGAAACACTATTCTTATTGATAAACCTGATTCGACTAACAAGCTTAATATATTAGAAGCTTTCCACATATACCGGAATTCTTCACAACTTGTCAATGACATGACGTCTACGCCATTTCTTTCAAGCACGTGGAAACAACTAACCAAAAACTGTGACCGTCAGAACTCTGATGATGTCACAATGATTTGGATGTTTACGCTCCATTCGTCCTGATGATGCCGAGCCAAACGCTCTGCGAAACTATAATCGATGTTAATACAACATTTAATTGTGAAAAAACGTTGATAATTTATTTTAAATGAACATCACAAGTGTGTAGTCTTGAATTATATATAATACAAAATACTTTCGTATTTCAACTAAATTAGGGTGTATTTCGTGCATTCTACTAACTGAGTAGTCACTTAATCCGTCCAAGCACGATAATTAACCATGAGACAGAATGGAGCTCACAGCATCCACAAAGATAGAAGGTGTTTAATGAAAATACAATTAAAATGCAAGTACTTTCCAACCAATTATTGCTTCGCCTTCTAACTTAGAGCAGGTAGATGAGGACGTCTCTCTTTTACAGTCTTGTTTACCGCATACGTGAATCTGATTGATATAGTCAGTTCACGTGGGTAACTGAATGAAATTCTAGTCATGAAATTATTATTTTAAGTAATATCACATAATCTTCCATACCGGGCTCCCTTTAGAGTGATTTGATTTGCTTACATACATTTTTGAAGGCAGAATTTAGAATTATTCGCTTCGCAAAAAGGAAATTTCTTAAAAAAAGAACAGGTAGTTGGTAAAATTTAAACTTCCAATGGGCGAAGTCAATCTGTTGCATGTTATTCGATGAAGAATTAAAATTCGTTGCTGCTGTTGCGGGCATTAACTTAAGATCATTATTCGTTAATTCTAAATGCATGTGGTAATTTTAAATACAATAATGTGGCTTTAAAAATGTGATATTCCTGCAAACATTAGATTTTTTGTTATTATAGTATCCAAAACCAACTTTACTTTGGATCAGGACAGACTTGTCCTTTTAAATCGCCTCTTTCGTTTCGCCCGCTGCGTTGAAAACAAATATAATTGCGACATATGTTCGTCGCTTAAAAAGCGCACAATTATGATCAGCACATGCATTTTTTTAATCTTTCAAGAATGTACATATGTTTTCTGTAGTTTTAATGACGATTTTTTCAAATAGGGCCAGCTCCCTCCCTAACTAATGTCATCGCATTCACAATTAAATCCTCAAGAAGAAACGTAAAGGATAATAATCTAATATGCTCATAATTCAGGGTAAGCAGTTTAAAACCACGTGATAAATACAAGTGTCGTATGAACGTCACTTTAGAAAACATTGATTAACTTTTTTATATAATTTTCTCATAGGTAACAATTCAAAACGAAAACTGAATTAGATTAGTGTTCCTGCATTTTCTAAAACAAAGGATGTCACATAACACTTGATGTTTTTGAAAAATTTATGAAGTAAAGTTTTCCTAATTTGTAATACTTTCAATATGTTTCAGACAATATGAAATATGAGGTTCACCCTTTTCCTTGCTGGATACTAATTTCCCTTTAATGATTAGCACAAACATTTATCAAAAATATATATTTTTGGGAATTTCAATTTAGTATTTATGTGTCTTATCTTTTGTAAGTGACCAAGATGAAAGCTCTCTTCGATTGTGAAAATGATTCATGCATGATGATAAGTACATGCACATAGTGAATATACATATTCAATTGAGTTGGTTGTTCTTACATGATAACTAAATATCAACGTTTGATTTTAGAAAACTGTAAGGACATATCTATTTCACCAATTTTAAGGAAACTGCAAGTTAAATATTCTCGATCATAAATTAGGAAGTAACTGTATTTGATTTTTATGACATTGGAAAATTACCCAAGTACTCAAAAATAGGCAACGAAAGGTAAGAATTCACCACACAAATCCACAGCTTAGTTATAGCTTTCCATGGTGCTACAGCTTCTGAGCTTTGCTTCAATAGGTTAATGTAGAAATAATGAAGTCAATAATGTTTCGTTAATTTCATACCCAGTAATATTTTGAATTTCAGAGGCCTTTTTTTTTAAGTGAATCCATATTTGCACGCTAAAAACACTAAATTCCAAGAACCAAGGATTTCCCATCTTGTCTAGCGTAAACCATTTCAAATATGACCAGGGTCGGCTCGTAGAAAGGGAATTTCGGGTTCCATTACCCACAACAATATTAAATTACAAACCCTATTTCCGTGATATAATGGTCATTTCCGTGATATATAGACGTTCGGAGTCTACATCAACTTCTTTCAAATTTTACTCTCACGTTCCAGTTTCAAACAGTCATTGTGCCTTTACCTCGTCAAACCAAGCATGCGTCGAGGTCATTTCTGTCGTAATTTCCTAAAAGGAACGGGTACTAATGATTCCTCTATTTGTATGACGTAATTTCCAATGACCCAATGAATTATCATTAGAGATTGGTAAGTACGCAAAATTACGCATCAACAAAAGTGCATCAATACCAATAATTCCAGAAGTCCCTCCACGGAGTTTCATAATAAGATGTTTGGAGGCGCAAGTGGACTGAGATAGGGAAGGTAAGGATATGTAACATTATTGTCTTTTCTTTGAGGAATGGTATTATTATCCACTGAAAGGAATTTCTGCCGGGCACCCCAATGAACGGTATAACTCATTTTAAAATTTAAAATAAGATAGTTACAGGTTATAAATGCTGTTGGGCGAGCTGATGCCCACTTTTTGTAGGTAAAGCAAAGTTCCAGGATTTACAGGTAACACAAATTTTATGGATACATGTACTATAATTTTCAATTTTATTACTGAACGTAAAACTGGAACACAATCTGTCACTCTATTGAAAAGAAACGACACTTAGCTATACTCCAGGTATGAAAGATATACACAGTGTAGCGTTATTCGTCATAATTTTCCTGCGCCAGAACGTAAGGAAAATGTCAATGCATTATTTTTTTGTGGTGTAATGTTTTATTTATTACTCAGTTTCTTTTTGTTTTTTTTTCTGAATGAAGGTTTAGCGACCACCACGAGCAACTCAAAGGGCTATAAGCAGTCTCCAGTCCCTTATTTAGGGCCATTGGTTCCAGGGAAGGGAAAGCGTTAGTGCCATAAGACAAACACAACATCCATGCCTCACCGGGATTCGAACCCGGAACCCTTCTGGAGGAATGATCAGAGGCCATCGTTTAGACCACCGCGCCAACGGGCGGCTATTACTCATTTTGAGCAAATGGAAATGGATATTTCTTTGGGATTATAAGGAATGTTACTGAAGAAAGACAACATTGAATATACAGGGTGATTTCGGATTTAGAAATAATGGTCATAAATGAAAGTATAGGTAATAAATACTCATCGAAACAAACAAAATTATCTTAGTCAACATAGGTCCGGAAACGAACCGTTTCAGATTTAATTGGCATTTTTTGCAGGGTTTCCGCAGATAATGAAATAAGTTATTTTTTTCTCCAGCTGTCAGAAATTTCGATAGTTTTTGCACATCTGAGGAAGTAATCGGGAGAGCTAAATTGTTTGAAGGACCGGTTACACCCCAAACATACCCCTCAACGAAAGTGCCTCCTCGACTTCTCACCAAGGTAAGAAAACCAACCACTCCCGTTCTTGGAGTAAAACACCACACAGGGGGTACACTTTGAGCTCCTGGGGGAAAATGAAGGGAATGAATTTCGGGAAGAGTTGGTTGAGGGTCCGAACTTTTAGCCCAAAAACAAAGACTCTGAGATCTCTCCCGTAGGAACTCCACAAATACAACAAATAAAACAATAATAAACTGTGGGAAGAAACCAAAGTTACATCTGGTAACCCTGCATGATGTTATCGTGGCAAACAATAAACAAATGCCTGAGATGTCTCTCGTGGATGCTTGACAAATCAATGTGACACCCAGGTGCACGGAAGTCTCTGGCGGGCGACACACACACAGCAACCTGTTGTATGATACTAACCGAGTTCACCCAAGTCTTCCGCATCAGTACAGCGAACACCTCATAACACATGGCAGAAGACATGCAAATGCTGCCACGAAGGCATTGCGGTTTGGCGAACGCACCACGTCTGCATGTCATCGGTTAACACGTGGAGGCTTAAAGGTGTACATTACAGGCAATATCAAATCATGTTCCGTATGGTTACTGTTAAAGGCTGCTATGGCTAGCGCTTTCACAAATGCAGAGTTAGATGACATGCATTTCAAAGTCCGGCAAAATGGAAATGCAGCGCGTATGTACACAGAGGCATATCCAAAGCGATGGCATCTCGATCGTCGCATATTTGTGCAGATCCACCAGCGCCTAACAGAGGATGGGTCATTTCAGTTTGCTGAGCCAGAGGGGAAGCCAAGAACTGCCCGAGATCCTGGAATTGACGAGCGACTGTTACAAAGATTGGAACCAGACCCGGCAAAGAGCACTAGAAGGATTGCTCTTACGGAGAATAGGAATCAAAATACCGTCTGGGGAGTTCTGCATGACAATCGCCTACACCCTTACTATATACAGCTAATGCAAGCCCTAGGTTGAGGAACTTTCCACCGAGATTCTGGCGGTGGCTGCTACATCGATGCGCGCGTAATCAGCGCTTTCTCGCTAATGTTTTATTCACTGATGAGTCCTCACTCACAAGACATGGCATTTTGAACTTTCATAACTGCCACCTGTGGGCAGCCGAACATCTTTACGCCATTGAACAATCACGCAAACAAATTCGATTCGAAAAATAACGTGTGGACTGCGGTCTTAGGTGATAGTCTCATAGGACAATTTCTGCATCCGAACAAGCTTACAAGTGATTTGCAGCTACAGTTTCTGCAGCATGACTTCCCGCAGTTCCTGGAAGATGTCCCCTTTCGTACACATTAACAATGTGGTTCATGCACGATGGTTTACCAATGCATTTTAATCGCACGGTGAGGCAGCATCCAATGTAACGTTTGGAGACCGATGGATAGGTCGGGGCGGGCCCCGCTTGTGGCCACCCTGCTAACCTGACCTCAATCCATTGGAATTCTGTATCTTGGGCTATTTAAAAGAACGAGTGTATGCATTCCCCGTGGGCAGTGTCGACGAATTGAGGATAAGAGTGGAAATTGCATGTGCAGAAATAAGATACAACCCAGGCATGTTTGAACGTACAAGTAGGCATGCCTGAGGAGGGGACCGGAAGCCCGTATCAAAGCAAACGGAATACATTTTGAACATTTTTTCTGAAGGTAATCACTCTACATGTCACTTCTGTCCGTATTTGTACGTGTTATTTGCCGTTTTAACGTCACGCAGGTTTATCAGATATAACGTTGGTTTCTCCCCACAGTTTCTATGTTGCATTTGTTGTATTTGGGGAGCACCAGAGGGAGACATCTAAGATTCATTTGTTCTTGAGCTGAAAGTTTGGACCCTCAGCTCACCTCTTCCCAAAAATCATCCCCTTCACTGTCTCCCAGGAGCTCAATGAATTCCTCGTGCGGGTTGTTTTATTGCAAGAGCTGGGATGGTTTGTTTTTTACCTTATGGGTACGTTAAGGGGTCACTTTTAAAGAGGTACATATTTGCGTCTTGCCCTTCGCTCAAACAATTGGGGTCAAACTGTTCCTTCAAACTAGTCAGCCCTTCAGGTTTCTTCCTGAGAAGTGCAAACACTATCGAAACATCTGACAGCTGGGGAAAAACAACTTTGCATTATCTCTGGAAACCCTGCAATAAAATGACAGTTACCTCGGAAACGGTTCGTTTCCGGACCTATGTTGACTAATGTTTTTTGTTTGTTTCGATAAGTAATACCAGTATTTTCATTTATGACCAACATTTCTGAATCATCTTGTATATGGAAGTAAAACTTTGAACCCCATTTTACTAACTTCATTGTTTCAGTTTATTGCATGTTTATTGTATTTATTGCACACCATAATGACCATTTTGGCACCTTACTTTATAAAATGCACCAAAACGTTTGAGATAATTTAATGCATCCGTAAAATGAATAAATTATATTTTATTTAACTTTAAGTTTATTAATGGGATAATTTTTTCTTCCTAATTATTATTTAGTTAGGCATGTTGTACGTAATCTAAAGATGTCCTATTAACAGTAATTCATGCTAATTTCTCATATTTGTTTGTGGGGAGAACGTTTCTCATTGGTTAATTTCTGCGTTTATCATTTCTTACCGTGCCCGTTTGTTTAAACTTGAACTGCCATTCTTGTGATTTGCGAAAAAAATTGTTTCCTCCAGCCTGTGTTCCTGATGAGTGAAGATAGCTGAAATTTTGTAAAGTTCCTTTCTCTTCTATCTAATACTATGGTACCGAATTACCAGGAATGATGTTGATACCTTCTAAAGTTGCTTATTGATATCTCCATTTTCAAGCATTTAAAAGATGCACAAAGAGATTTCGTGTTCTCAGTTGTTTGGATTTCAAATGTCAATTATGGGTTGTTATTTTTACCACAAGATATTTGGGTAAACAGAGGAAAAAAATCAGTACATGTCTAGGGCAAGAGTCAATGCAGGGGGAAGGGGGATAAAAAGAGAAATTATATTTCGAAATTGCGTTTGACTTATTAAACTCCGTTTAATACGGCAAACGCCGTTTCGAAGTAGGATTTCTCTTCGAAACTGCGTTTGACGGAAAATATTTCACGGTTTATCTGTTGATTGGTTATTTGATTGATATATAATTATTGGCGCAGGCACCCAAAATCTATAGTTTAACCGTATAGCAATTATACAAAAATTAAGAATAAGTTCGTTTCGGAATACCTACTTATGGAATTCTACTTGCGGTAATTATTTCAAAACTATTGGTAAATTATCTTAAATTTCGAAAGTTTCAGTTTAAATAATTTTCTGAATGTATCTGTTAATGAGCTTGATTTCCACTTTGTTGTACATTGGATTAAATATAGCTTAGAATTCCGAAATATGAAATAACCCTATCGGATGGAGATACCTAAAGAAGGTACATTTATAAATTTGTTCCCGACTTTGCATTGGAGGAAAGACATTGGATGAACAGAAAGTCATTGGAACGCCGACCATGATTATTAAACGTTTGTGAGATTGTATTCTAATTTGGTGCACAAAACGATGTTTATGAATGAGCTGTATGTGTTTATACTATACAGGAAGCAATTAGAACTGCTATGAAATTAACTTTATTGTTAACATTTTGAAAAAACGGAAATGTGCTTCATTTTAGCAAGTGTGTGTGTGTGTGTGTGTGTGTGTGTGTGTGTGTGTGTGACAAGGAAAAGCTTGGTGCGGTCTTTTGTTAACTCAGGTGTCAGGAGACCACCATTACAATTCTAATATCATTCTTGTGAATCAATGATTTTTAGTTCCACCTCTCAAGAGGGACGTAAGAAACGCACGTCTGCAAAGAAGGTAACTTTTCTGGAAACAATACGCCGTTGATGCAGCAATTGTTTGCTCAACACAGTGTTGAAATTAAAACGGAAATGAATTTTTTTCTTTTATAGACTGTTAGGAGAATTTTACTGATAATTAGTACAGATAGTCCGTCAGTTACTTGTTGGAATAAAAAAATGAAGCAGCAGATCTTGATAAGGTTTGAACTAGAAGAGAGTAGTGAATCCTTTACACCAAGTGGATAAACCCACTGTGAAACTTTACTTCAAATTACTAGAAGGACGATAGAGTTGTTGTTATAGCAAAGTGCGATCTCCGGAAAATATTTACCTTATGTTTTATTTTGCAGAATGCAATCTAGTGTTTTCTAAAAACTACTACGTTCATGAATTTTCGTTCATTCTTATGAATTTTTGATCGCACAGCTTTGGCACTGAACGTAAATTTAATGAATTTTCTTGTGGCGAATAACGAGATTAAATTTAATCTAGAAAAAATCCTCTTTCAAAACTGCAAATGAATCACTAGGCTTCGATGAAACAAAATATCGTATTTTTCGGCAAGAACCGAGGTGAAAATGCGATTATTTTAGTGAAGCTTTATAACATTTACACAGTGCAAACAAGCAAAATGTTATTCATGAAAATTATTTCCAAAACGCAATCTTACTAACAATTCACCAGAACAGGGGAAGTCTTTATGATCCAAACACCTAAACTCGCACAAAGCGCACATCGCAAATGAACAAAATGTAATCATTTTCGGATAGTTTTGTGTGGAAACAAATTAATTATAAAGGATTTTTCTTGGAGAGTATGGTGCATCTACTCTCCGAAGTCTTACTCTATTTTTATGGAAATATGCGTGTGTACCGTTTCCTGAAGTGTTGTCGTAAAATTATTCGGGAAATTATTGAAACGTTGACGTTTTTCGTTTTTAGAATACAATTCCTGTGTTGCGTTTAAAAAAAACAGAGATGCCATGTCGTTTTACCAATTTGATTATTTTTTTTAATTTGCAGGTAACGGTTTTCTGAATGGAAAATTCTACAAATATCTGGAATTGGCTTATAGAAATGTTTCAAAACCAGGCTTTTCTTCAGGATGTCTAAATTTGTATTTTAAAAAGTTTTTCGAAGGCAACGATTTATTTTCTTACGAAATATGTGCGTAACTTGTCCAGTCTGAGGTAAGCAGATGCCAAAAGGAAATCTTGTTTTAGTGCAAAACATGTACTCATAGGGTTGGAACATATCTATTGATTTAAACAACAATTTGCACTTTTTAACTGAAATTGTAACCGTAAAATATATATTATGCCCTCCAACTATCAAAAACGTAGGGAATAATACAATAATAAGCTATGTTTCAAACATTCACTGAAAAGACAGATTGTGTCCCACACACACGTCTCGGCCGTCTTTTTCGCACAGTGTATGAGTGCTGGTTTGTGATAATTCGCCCGAGAGGAGTTGGGAATCTATTCGCGGATGAGGAATGGATGTATAATGAATAACGTTTCACGCTGGTTGTGTAGTAATTATAATGAATAAAGTTTTATGCCTGGACTTAATGGAGACACTTAATGAAAGAGACCTAACGGCCAGACAGAGGTCTGACAATACTATGAACTGAGAAAAACGTATTTACTGTAAAACCTTTTCTTAGAGAACTCCTGGTGTTATCCAACACACACTCTACAAATCACACTACTACTGAATATCCGAACTTTCGTAGAATCACATAACAATAATGAAGAAGAACCTATCACATAGAACGAAGCTCTCGGCACATAAAAAGAAGCTCTTCCACATAAACGAAGCTCTCACATAAAACGAAGCTCTCTCATTATAGTTGAGCGCGCCTATATATACTGCATACCACCACGTCATGACTTACACTCGTGGCTACATATCATACAGCGGGAGAAACAACATCTCGTTAACTGAGAAGATAATTTGCATGGGAAAATAAAATAACAAGAGATAGTAAAATCAAAAGGAAACTGAATCTAGAGTATACGTTACATCATCTCCCCCTTAATTTTTTTTTTCCGAAAAACCTATCAAATTTTGAGTGTAGTCTTACATTTCGCTGACTGACGTTTATCGTCCTCTTTTTTTTTTTTTTTTTTTTTTTTTGGTGGCAGCAGTATGTACAACATCAAACTTGGCATAACAAATGCAGTAAACCTGTGTCCGCAGCAATTGTCGTCTGTGAAGCAGGCAACACTTTTTATACTTGAACAGAACAAACCTGCATCGGCATATCTTATTTTTATTCTGCCTAGCAGGAATCACTTTTGATTTCAAATTACGTCCTCATAAAATCGTTGATTACAAACCAACTGTATCAGCAGCGAAGATTGCTTGTAGCTGCCTAACAGTAACAATTTTCACTATTTTACCCCTAAGCACACATATATATATATATAAATTTGGATTAGTAGACGGACATAGAAGATATATATAAAAAAATTTCACCACAGCACACAAGGAAAAACATTTCAGCCATCCATATCGTCAAATCGAGAAAATTCACTTGTGTTATACATATCACTGGCATCACTGTCATAATCAGGGTCGTCAGTAATCTACGAAGTGTCACTATCTTCCAACAGAATGTTATTTTCTGGGCCATCTAACGTATTACTGATGCCACATTGTTTAAAGAATTTTACTTGTATTTCAGTCTTCACAGCATTCAATGGTTTTGGGACCGACTTCCACACCCGAGCAACTGTTGGCCTTTTCAAACGACCGGTTGAGGTTAGGTCGTTGTCCGTGGCCCGAAACCACGGATTCCACTATTTTTCATGAATGACATGAAACGGTTTGCTGATGGATATATCCATCAACAAGCCTTTAACAGGCCGCGTGGTTTATCGAAATGCATTCCAGCAAAATCGACGCGAAGAAAAACAAACAAACATTGGTCTTTCCATGGCGTTTCACGAGGAAGGCAGTCTTGCTATTAATAAGGTTAAACGGTAAACATTTTAGAATTAGCGCAAGCCTACGAGAAACGTAACTTTCGGTCTCCAAGACGCACGGTAAATTTTCGAGACTTATTCAAAAAAAAAAAAAAAAAAATATCCACGACGCCGGGAAACACGATACCTCTTAAAGATGGTACAATGAAAGACTATAACTGCTAAGAAAGGAGAGAAAAAGAGTTTGTTTTAAATATCTATCCAAACATAGTTTCTGTAATATAAAATGCGATAATTATCTGTTTTTGAGGTTATCAATTTAGCTTTCGCAGATGCCGAAAATGCGCAGCTTTAAAAAAACATTGCTTTTGTGGCCATTCGACTTTTAAAATAATACGCGTCGCTACTGACCGTAGAGAAATATAATTTCGAAAATTACCAGAATTGCATTCATTTGAGTAAAACGTAACCCAACACGAAGACGGAGGCTCACGAGCTGTTCAAAGTAAATTTTGTTTTGTTTTATTTCTCAGTTTCGAGCAGTTTGAAAAGTAATACATTGCAAGGAAGGCAATATTATTTGCTGTCGCAACCGATAGCGTACTGGGGAAGCTCAGAGTCAACACGTTCATTGGTGCAAAATGTCGTACTACAGAACTGTACTAATGCTGCAAAAATAGTGCTTTTTGCATTTATTTTACACAATATCATTTAGGAATGACAGTCTTCCCTTCTTCTTTTTTCTCACGTAAGAGGATCGTTTTTTACGAATTGGACTGAGCATCAAACTTTCTGCAAATATTTAAGATTCGAAATGAACATTGACGTTCGATTTATAGGGAGATACTTTTTTCCTTGATTTCAGTGCCTTATTATTTTAACTATGCTTTTTCCCTTAATTTCCTGGACTGAAAATCATGCGAAGGAAAAAGAATGTTATTCACAGTAGGAAAATAAGTAATAGATATTAAACATTTATCCTTCCTATATCTAACTGCCCATAACTTATTAATACGTATTAAAAATTACAAAAACAATTGATTAATACGACGCAATTTTTAGCGCTTTTGAGAACAAAGTACTTTTCCTTTTTACTAACACACTAAGCCTAGTTAGTGGCGAGAGAAATTAAATGGATTTACGTCTATGATCCCAACTGTTACGGAAAATGTAACTGAGAACGAATGATATCACTCCAGAGAAATCTCATGACTTACTGTAATTCAATTTCATTTACGACACAGAAATGAAAACTGCAAGCTTAATGATACGCTAAACCAATCCAACATATTGAGAAGGGACTAGGAAAAATGATGAATTATACATTAAGACCTTTTTTTTTATGGATACGTTGTACAACTTATATCTTATCATATCAATTTCTATAAAACAGAGATTTTATTTATTCGGATATTCCGAATTATCGCTTCATAATAACTTTACAATCAGATTTTAATCAGCCTTGATAAAGCCACACGTTTGTGTGCGAACGCTCGGCTATACCAAGTTTTTTTCTACACCAATGAAAAAGCAACTGATTTGTTTCTAAGTTTATAAGTACACTTTTATTATTATTTCAATATATTTATGGTTGCAACTTTAGCACGGGTGATTCAATATATATTTATGTGCGCATAATGAAATTTTGAATTATGTAAAATAATTTTCTCTTTTTAACGGAAAATCATAGTTAAAATACGAAACTCAAATCCAGGAATTAAGCAGCGGTTATTTCAGTGTCAAAAAGATACTTGAATTATCATTCTGCCACAGGCCTTAAATATTATACCTATTTATATCATTGTCACCAATTTAAATTAACTTGATCAGCTGTCATTTATGGAACGTGGCAAAAACATTTCTAAGCGTCCATATGTATCTTGCGAATTTCACGCCATTCGTACATTTTTCCTTTCATGAACTTCATAAAATGGAAGCAAACAAATTAGAGGTTATATATTGTATTACCAAACGTGTTCATCATGTTCTCTACAATTCCTACAAAACACAACACATAAAGAACAGGTACGGGAAATCCGGGAAATTGTTTTCATGTGAATTCACATCTACTGCCCAGAAGAAAGATGTGAATTCTTCGATGGTAAAACGTCGTGCTCTGCGACAAAAGTAGAAATCCAGTGCACTTCGGCTTTGTTGTTCGTTTTGGAAAGCCTATCCCTTGGGATAGCTATCTAATGCCCAGAAGACTTGTTAATCCAAAGGAAAGATATCCGCGGAATATATAGCTATAAACTGCGTTTCCCAATGAGGATATTTTATCGCGTCCGGAGTCTTGTTCCGTTCTTGTTTTGTAGCGGTATCTTAAAAGAACAACACGCATTCACGATTAACCAAACGCAAGTTCTTTGCCAATAAATGAATTCTGAATTTTATTTGCTATGTAAATGTATGTCCTCTGTGATCATTTTTTCGCGTACGAGCCGCTAAATAATGTATTATGGCCATAACAGTCCACCTTACATTCAGAGAAACGATATGTGTAAGAAAAGCTGGCCCACTGGAGTACGTTATCGATTCATTTCAGGGCAACAGCTCTTGCGTCTGATGCATTTCGGAAAATGATATTTAAACCACTTCGCAGCGCAGGTGAACAAACGGTTCAAAAAGAGTACCTTCTGGTGAAGTCCAAGTAAAAACGTGCATACAGCTGAACGCTAGTACTAATTTTCATCTCACAGTTTTTGTTGTCACCGGATATGAGCCTGTAGGTTTTTCTTCATAGCATATAAATTTGAGCGAATGATTCAGCTCTTACATTAACGATTCACCTCTTAACTTGTAGAAATATGCTGATACATTTACATGATGTCTTCACGAAGGACGGTTCTCAGGTGTTCTTCTTAATGCCTCTGTAATTGTTCACTGCGTGACGAAAGGCCGAAGATTCGTCGTCATGATGAAATTTCAGGAAAAACTTTCTGGAAATTCTCTAGCTCACAACACCGACCCAAAGATCTTTGTTCATCATTTTCGTTTCATGTACCGCGTATGTCCCCGTGTTAAATTCGTAGAGCATATATCTTCTGTTACTGTTCTCAAAATCTACATTTTGCTCATTGTTTTCAGAGGAAAGTGCAGCCGCTACAGAAACATGCTACGTATCCTATGATGATTTACAGCCTTCCAACATCGCGCGAAACAATGATTATCCGCGTCCTTCGACGTTCAGAATAAACGTTCCCTTATCTGTTAGAATGTGAAAAACAGCACACAGTTGTTGATTACCAGCCACTTGAACTGAAAGTTAAAAAAATAATAATATCAGTTTCTCTAACGCATAGACTCTCCCGCAGAAATTTCTAGGTACATCACAATCACGTTTATCACAAAACGTTTGTTTCAGCTAAAATTGTACTACGGAATTAGAAAGAAGTACGAGTGAGGGGAAAATACATCACTCAATATTGTTGAGTTTGGAATGTGATTATTTTCATATTCAGTAAGGAGCGATTACATCCCTCAATGCACAAACAAGGAATGTGATTTTTTCCATAGTCGTGAAAATTATTTTTAGCCCTATTTTTGTCCTGCGCCTATAGTGTTAAAGATCACGTTAATAAAATGGCATGCTCTTAAATTTAAAACACGCAATGGCTGCTTTTTATAATAACGCACATATTAAATAGTTTTTAATGATTTCAAGTACCACGCATTCTTTTCAGACAGGGAAGGCCAACTTTTTCCATGAACTCATCAAAAATTTGTCTGGGTAGGGGAGTGTTCTACCACAATTCCATTGTAACAGTAAACATTTTAGAAAGCTTCTCAGCGCTTCCGAAACATTTCTACAAGCAAGAAGAAAATTAATCTCGAAGAATATAAATAATATATATAAACAATCTTTAGCATAAATAACTGGAAAAAATAATAAAAAGTTGCTTCAAATATATAACCACAAATTAGTGGAAATTTAGAAACGAAATTACATGGGAAATGTTTTTTTAATCCAAAGTATGTAACCAGTATTCACTTTTGAAAGTAATAATATGTAAATTTCTCCACATTGCATGACACTCTTTGTGAAGCAGTGACTCTTTTCAATGGATCCTAGAACATCAATGGTTTGAAGACTGTAGATTGCAACTTTGTAATTCCATTGTTCACCTGAGGTCATCCTTCACCTTATATAAACTTACCTGATCTTTAGATTCTATGCAACACACACACACACAAAAACACACACAAACGAGTAAAAGAATAAAAAGATTTTGTAATTGTTTATTTAACACATTTTCTTACTGTCCTCTGCCTTTTTGCCATTTGTGTTCTATGTAGCACGAAGACACATCGATCACCCAGTCGGTCAACAAGATAGAAACAACCCCAAGACAATGTTTTGAAAAAACTTCTGGAGATTGTAGTTTTCAGTTCCCCGCCTTTAATGTTTTTATCACATTGTAGTTACAGACGAAGCTATATGAAATCCAAAGCAAAATTCTCGTTACGATTTACTTGGAATATCTCGTTTTTTATTTCATGAATTTCCCTATCTCTACTTAAAATTTCCAATGCTTTTTTCTACATTTATCTGCATACAGGACTGCAGAATAATTTGCAAATTTAATCAATGTTATTCTAAAAAAAAACCTCAGGTACTTCTAAAGCACTAAATTGTGAGTCACATTTCTCAATTTTCCCGAGAAGTGCAAGTGCCGCTCTTTCTCCCATTTGGGCGGATATGTACATGGTGAGAGAGCAAATACTGCACTACCGCTATTTAGCCTTCTGATACAAAAATAAGTGAATCAATGAATAAATGTGTTTTATTGGGGATTTATTTGACCGTTTTGGCAGACGTGTAAGTGGGAACATCTAATGCCTCGTAATTTCCAAATATCACATGATGTTGCCTTTAAAAATCCAATGTCGTTTAGGGGGTACAACGGTAACGTAGTTTGAAAATCAATAAATCGATAGGTAGCACGATTAAATTATGATTACGTATTTGTATAGATATTTAAACAAATGCATATTAAGACACATAGGTTTTGTATTTAATTCGTTGCTCATCTTGTTGCTTCATCGATGAATTGCAAATTATTGTAAGTTCCTAAGTGTTTTACCCTCTCTTATCACTTACTATAAAGTCTGCAGCAGGAATAATATATTTGTACAATGCGCATTAAAACGAAAGGGAAGAAACAATTTTCAGATATAGAACTTATGGCGATCAAACTGTTTTGTACAAATTCATGCAATATGAATATCAATGCATCTCAGTACTTGTAATAGCTATCCATATTTGAATCTCTTAGAGTACCGAGCGTTACTCATACTTAATGCCCAAATGTTGAAGGCAACGACATCCGTCATCGCATATGATTCAATCGAATCGTGTCAGTAGCACGGAGAAGAAAATGCATTTTAAAATCATGCGTTCAAATTTATAATTTCTCTATTTACACAAAAATTTCAGTTCACCATTCGTTTACCGTTCGCTTTTCGAAAGTTAAAGTTCTATTTACAGTACTGAATGTCGACGAAACCTGATGTACGGAAAATTCATAACAAACTAACTGAAATTCCCACATCAGACGAATATGACGTATCAACAAAGGAATTAAAGATTTTCTTCCTTTCTTTCTTTTATCTTTTTTGTAAAAGTGGATTTTATAAAAACTTTTTATTTAAGTGGTTTCTTCTTCTTTTTTTTGTAGATTTTCCCAAATTCTGAATAATACATAATATAGAAAGGAATTTTGTTCAGATTTTCTATGAATTAAGTGTGAAATAAGGAATTTCGAAACTGAAAAATTTTAAATTCGCATGTTGTGTGCAGATAATTAGTATCAGATCCTATAAGTTTTTTTCTTGCACGATTTCAGATGCTCCATAGCTAAACATTTGAGTGACTCAAGATTTTGTATACTGAATATCACCCAGAAATAAGAGACAAATCAGAAAAAAAAATATTTTTCTCATAAGAATTTTCAGTACTTTCTCGGAGAAGAAAATTAAAAATAATTTTAAGATTCTGATTAATTCCACTTCATTTTGGTTATCATTTCTTGAAGTAAGTTTTACCTCACTACTTCTAAAAATCCGAAAAACGTACGTGCATTTTTTCAGCTTTCACCTTTGCGAGAAATAAAATTTTGCTAAGAACGTCATCGCAAATCTGTGATGAACCTCTTACACCAATTAACATTTTGCTTTTTCAAGCATTTCGTAATATACGACATGAGATGTAGAGCCAAACTAAGTCTGTTGTTTGCTATGTGAAAATTAATTTTAGGGCATAATAGTAGTACTAATAAAATTTAATGTTAGAAGAAGAGGATTTAGTTCAAAATTTGTGGGCTTTCACTTTTGAAAACAAATGTGAGATTTGACAAAATCCTTTAACACCGCTCTAAGATAATGCCTAGAACTCCGCCTTCGCTAAAATTTGTGAGGTCAGGTGCAGGAGGACATCTCCTCGCTCTACCACTCGCCGCACGAAATCTGAATGTTGCCGCTAACTATGCTATCGCGATTCAGTCCAGTGCTTTACATATTGTTTCTTGTGCAATATTTTCGATTAAAAAAAGTATTTTGAAATGTGTCCATATGAAACTATGCGAAAGATGTAAAAGCATGTTTCAGCTTCCTTGAACAGGATGACTTCAAGTTTAAAGGCACGAACTCTATACGTCGGAAGGCTTTTAGGCCAACGGTAGTGCACAGAGAAGGTTTGATGGTGGGATTTCAAAAGCACCCTTTTTTGTTGCAAATAAACAGGTCAATGACGGGATTTCAATGGCATATACATACGTATAAGACAAAGTCAAAGGTTTAAGACAACTCAACGTGTAATATGAGAGAAAACAATATCTTTACAAACAAATCATGCGCCTTTATTTATTATCTATCACCTTCCGTCATCGGTCGGGCTGCTGACGGATTCCAGCCATGAAAAATACTTCGTCGTGCGACACACGATGAAGTCGTCAACACATGTTTGCACTTCATCAGATGTCCGAAACCGTACAGCAGACAAATCATGTTGCATCGATCAGAACAATTCATAATGTGACGGGGCTGCTTCGGGGATATACGCCGGGTGCTCCAACATTTCCCAGCTAAGATTTAATAAGGTTGTCGTTTTTTCTTTTTTTGATTGGAGGTTTAACTACGACCTTGAGCAACTCCATGGGCTATAAGCAGTCGCCCGTTTCTAATTTACGGTCACTGGTTCCAGGGAAGGGAGAGAGCCCGCGCTGTAAGACAAACACAACATCCATGCTTTACCGGTATTCGAACCCGGACCTCTTTCGGACGATTGATCAGAGGCCTTTGCTTTGACCACTGCGCCACCGGAGCGACGTCAATAACGTATCCTTCGCCGATTTCGGGACATGCAGCCTAGCGTTGCCATTCAGTAATTTCACGGGACGCAATCCTTTGCTTATGAATGGACGTTTCCGACTGATTTCCTGGTTCAATCGCAGAAATTGTTGCTTGTAGCGATCAGAAGTAACAGCTTGACCGTGTTCCAATGATTCATAATAGAGCACACTGTACATATTCCACCAGATGACTAGCAGAACTTTCTTGGAATGAATATGGCGTTTCGGTGGCGAGGTCCTTGCTTCACGTTGGTGTACCCAGTGTTTTTTGCGTTTGGTATTGTCGTACCATATCCATTTAGTATCACTCGTAACGATTTTCCACAGGAAAGATTTTCTGTTTTGTTCATTCAACAGACTGAATCACTTCATTACACGCACATCCTTGTTTCTCTAGCTCAGGTCATGTGGCACCCATTTTCCTTCCTTCTGAATCTTTTCTATTGCGCGTAAACAATAGAAAAGGTTTGTCGAATTACCCCGAGTTGTTGAGCTAGATTTTTTGCATTTGAGAAGAATCTTCACCCAGCAATGCTTGCATGTTCCTCACGTGCAACCCTCTGCGGGGCACCGCTACATTCTCGATCGCTAACATCTAAATCGCCTGCTTCAAACCGTCTAAACCGAAACTCACACGTGATTGTCGATACAATATTATTCCCCAAAAAAGAACCGATCAATGTACATGCTTTTACAGCGTTTCATCTTTGATGAAATTCGTAACGAATGAAGTGTCGAATACATGCGCTACCACTTGCCATTTTTCACCAACCGATGTGCAAGTGCGTTTGACTGTTGGGAAAACTTCTGTGTCACATTTTATACCCCATACCACTTACGGTCACAGGACAACAACGCGGGTAAATATCGGATATTTTAAATTAGTGGTATACGTCACACAAAAAAACGCTTTGAAACTTATTTGTACACCTATTAGAAGAATATTTACCGAAACAAAATGCTTTTTATAAATCTGAATAATATGCGAAACATTTCTAAGGCTGGAATGCGAGAACGGAACTGGTTCGCTTAGGCCTTGAGCAAGTTTTACACGCGAAGGAGCGACGCATAGCTCGTTGTTACACAAATGCTGTCTTATTTGGTAACGCTGATGTGCATTTATAGATTCTCCGTAACTCTGGTAAAATAGTATTTTTCCAACGGTAGTTAACGTATTTTTAAAATACACGACTTACTACTGCAAACGGGAACTTAAAATTTATTTGTCTTTCGCTATCATGTTTCACTTTATATCGTTCTGAGTAATTAACCTTGTAGCAAATCAATGAAACTACTGAGTACTGAAAGTAAGTCAGAAAACTGCTGGACCAAAGCAAACGTAAAATTGTTGAAAATCTTCATATGAAGGTGATGCAATCCAGAGACGTCAGAAACAGGTGTTAAAACTTTAAACTCTGCAAGACCTTTTTGTTAGAGTTTGGTCTTATTTTCCTTGTGAAGAAGAATACCGCACAATACCACGCCTATGCTAAATAGCTATTCAATGGGATGCTGTTACTTGTCTTGTCTCTTCTTAAAATCGAATGACGAGGCAGAGCACTCGTTAAAATTCAACCCAGAAATGTGCTCAGCAGAGTTGTTTCCTAGAAATAAGTAATTCTGTGCAGTTTACAAACCCGATTAGGCAGATAATATAGGAGCAAAATAACGTTGCAGAAAGAAGATCATACGGACTGCAGCAATTCAACAGTACCTCATCAGCATATTGGACTTTGTGACTTATCCATGTGTTACCTAAGCCCTCGTGGATAACAGGGAACTTCCGGTTGTGTGAAGAGAAGATGTCATTTTTTAGAGCGCTGCCACCGATTAATTCAATCCTTCTGGATGAAAAGAGGGGCGAAAGCTCCACCCGATCTTTACATTAACGTCCCAGTTTTTTTACATTTTTTTTTAAATTTTAATCTGGCTTTGTTTACCCTAATATCCCAAGAAACAGAGGACATTTGCTAATTTATTTATTTATTGTAGAATTTCGGTAAATATGTATTTCTGCACAGAATAATCGAAATGTGTATTTTTATGTGAAAATATATATTTAAGTCAAATTATTCCCTAGCAAAAGTTTTGCTATAAATGTTTGAATTTTGAAAAAAAAACCATTTACAAACGAAATGCAGTCAGTATATGAAATATTGCCTTACACCTGAAGTTCTATTTTTTGTGTGGTTAATATTCATCTTGAAATGGTATCTCAGACTGTGAAAGAGATTTATTTTATTTAGGTCCCTATATATTGGAGAATGTTTCAAGAAATGTTAGATTTTATCGTAGTTCGAAACAAACGACAGCACTGAAAAATATTTCGAAATCCACTAAATTATCCAATTAAGGAAATTCTAATTTTGAATTTTAAAATATGTTAAATAATGCTAAATTCAGAACATACCGTAAAATCCTTTTAATAAAAATGTGTCCACCGTAACACGTTCTTTAATCGCACAAAAACACATCCTACACGTGTTTTTCAAATCATCATAGAAGGACTTTCTTTCATCGAACAATATTTCGCTTTTTCAAGCTTTTCAAGACAGGATTGTTCTTCCCTAACGGCACCCACATATTTTTTTTGGTTGCCTGTTATATATAAATTAATTTTAAAACGAAGTACTGAAAGAAAAATTTAATGTCAGAAGAGGAGGAATAAGTTTAAAATCTGCAAACTTTTACCTTAGAAAAAATGAGAAAATATACTTTCACAGCGCTCTAAGAGAATGCATAGAACTCTGCTGCAGATAAAATTTGTGTCGTAAGACGCAGGAGGGTATCTTCTCGCTCCATCACTCCGCGCAGTATATCTGAATGTGACCGCTAACTATGCTTTCGTCTTTGGGTCCAGTGTTTTACGTATTATTACTTTTGCACTTTTTTAGAAAAAAGAAATTCGTGGAAATCTGTTCCCATGTACAATTCAAATTATGAGAAAAATCGTAAATGATGTTTTCAGTATTTCTGAACAAAAAGTCTGTACAATATAAAACCACTCACTCGTACATTCTTGATAAATAAGTGTAAATGACACCGTCTCTGTACGAACAATTGAACAAGAAAATCAAGGAACGAATAAAAATTAAAGGCCATTAGCAAGTCTTTAATCTTAGAGGGATAAAACCATACCCCATAAGGGTATCAAACCAACGGCAGGGCAGAGAAAAAGATTGATGGCGGGATATTTCTAAAGCACTCATTTTAGATGCAAATAAAAATGATTTCAAAAGCATTCTTTTTGTTTTTTGTAGGGGTCATTCCTTACATACCCAGGAATTCAAATTTCATCAAGAACATTTTTCGAAGGAGAGGTCTAGGTGTAGGTTTGAAACCACCTAAATCTATGGCGGCCGTACTCAGCACTGAAAGGAATGACACCACAAGCCTTACGGATGCCGGTT
Organism: Macrothele yani; assembly: GCA_039090855.1. NCBI lineage: Eukaryota > Metazoa > Arthropoda > Arachnida > Araneae > Macrothelidae > Macrothele > Macrothele yani. Next base: position 159,458,520 of record CM077034.1, on the reverse strand, counting down.
TTTACACTGTTCCGCTGCAGTACCCGGACTCGTCAGTTCCATATTATGTCGGACTCACAAAAAGTCTTTCAATGTGAGAATGGCTGAACATAAATGGGACGTAAACAAAATAAGCTTGCCACAGCACTTACCCGAGATGTTATCGAACAAGGAGCGCAGCCGCAATGGAAGAACATCAGCAAGATTCCTCATTACGGAGGTCCCAGAAGGCCGGCTATTAAGGAGACTATCGAGATATTGGCACGCAATGATGTATGCAATACAGAAGTTGCTATTGAGCTCCTTGTAGCTTGGAGACGTCTATTTAACATAAGTATGATGCAATAATTTGTATACATTAATGTCTTATTACGTTTTGAACGTATATCATATACTGTAACATTTCATTTGGTATGGCGTGTTAATCATATGCCAGTGTGTTCTACATATGATGTTTAATTATGTGTATGCGAATTCGTCTATTTTAGTTTGTTTCTATTTCCTTTGTTACCTCCTGATGAAGCCGTCCGTTGACAGGGAAAGCTTCTGGAATATTGTATTGTTTTTTATACACCAATAAACACGGAGTTATATATTTATTTGTTATTGCTTTGGTGTTGACCACACATGATTTATTATTTTAGTAATAAATTAAGGAAAACGGCTATATATATATATATTTTTTTTGTATTTGAGTTGTATATATCTATCAAAATTTTGATATTAAAACGATTAAAACGCTTTCGGCTAAAATGCGGCGGAAAGCAAATTACAATTACCGTTATTCATTTCCATAAACACAACCCTGACGGCAGTGTAATTTGTTTTCAGATTTTCATTTCCCACTTCATCGGCAAATGGGAATTTGTTTCTAAGATGTCGATTGGGTATTCCTTCTTTTGTGCTTCAACACCTCACGAAATTTCTATTTCTCTCCAATAAACAAAAATCTATTAATCTGCTTTCTTTCTCCTGAAGGTATAAAGATAAATTTTGACTGGTGTTTTATTTCACATTTCGTTTCTTTCAAAGGAAGAGGAACTTTGGATCCTCCGAAAATTGCAGTCCTCTTGCTACAGGCAGCGTCAGGCGGTATCCTGCTTCTGATTAAAGAGATGTGCATGAAGTTATGAAGATTCCGGGTACCACTTTTGAATGATAAGAAATGGCTTCCTCAGAAACTGCAACCAAATGTTTCTGAAAGAGATTTACATATGGTAAAAATTATGCTTCTTAGATGACTTACGCTCTCATTCTGATAGTACTGTTTGCTTTATTTTACATGTTGGTGTCTTGTAATCAGTGCTGTATTTTCGCATTCCGATTTTCCGTTTGTTTGGAATTAAAGACACTGTCTTCCTGTGCGTTCAGATTGCACCTGAACGTTTTATATTTTGGAATACCAAAATTTTATAAAACAGTATTAATGACGTAAACACGCTATTGGACCGAAATTTGCATGTAACACCAAATGCAGGGTGTTTCCCCCGCACGGGGATAACAGGTTTTCCAGTTATTTGGGGAGCGGCGCTCCCACGGCCCGAGCTGACCTTGTGACTTGTCAACATCTGATGTCATGCCACCGCTTGTTTTTTATTTCGGTGCTGTTGGAGTTTGCAGGGACGGCTGTTCATTAAGCTGTTGGGGAGTCGCGGCCCAACGATCCCGAGCTGGTCTTGTGTCTCGCTTTTTCGTTTTTATTTATTTTCTGCACTGGCTAGTTGCCCGTGTTGTATACTCTACCTAATCGCTACCACGCTATGTACTAACACCCCGGTCTTGCGGTTTTGTTACCCTCCACTACTAACTGTTTATATTAACCGCTCAGTTCGTAGGTTGCTGAGATTCCGTTTAGGTTCCCTTCCAGGGTTTGTCTTCTATGGATTACTTTTTTCCTTTTAGCTGATTTGGGTGCTAGACCTACCTGCATGTTTGCCGCGTGCGGAGACCCGTGAGGCGGAAATGGGATGTCTGGCGGCTGAGGTCGCAGGAGACCGGAGAAGTGCCTCCTGTGTACCAGCACTCCTCTTCGACCCCGGCTTCGCTGTAAACGGGAGGCTAGAGACTAACCCACCTCTAGTCAGAAATCTTGTACCAAGTTGTGTACAGGGCTTTAGCGGCTTTTTTGTAGTATTGCACGACAGGGTAAGCCCGGGGGCTGTGGGATCATGCCAAAGGCGTTGGCATGACGGTACCCGGAGGCCGAAGTGTCCGCCGAGTGCGGGTGATCACAGCCAACGGACTATATCTGCAACGTATAAGCTCCAGAACTGTGTCCAGCGTCATTTTCTTGGCTTGCAGACCTCTAGTTCTCCCTTGTAGGGCTCGGTGGTGGGTGGAGTAGTCTGCAGACGAATCCTCCTCCTTTTTTCCATGGGTAAAAACAAAAACAAACCTCCAAATTCAAGTCACCTGAGAAAATGATATTTGACAACGACTCTCCTTCGTCTTCTCAACCTACCAAGTCTCATAACCTTAAACGATCTTTAGACCATGACCTGGACCAAGAACGTGGAAACTCTTCTTCAGCAGCTGTACCAGTCGCTCCGAAGCGTCGTCTCCCCTCGATTGCTGTGAATACGCATGCTACACACTTAGTTGTAGAATCCATCGATCCGAATGAAAACTGTCCACCAGATCTCCCTTTTTCATTTCTAAAGCTTTGGACGCTGCGATTGGCCCTTTGAAGTCTGTGAGGAAGCTTCGCTCTGGGGACCTGCTTGTCCAAACTTGCAGTGTTTCTCAGAGTAACAATCTTCTGCACCTCACTAGTCTTCAAGGCATTCCTGTCAAAGTGACACCTCACCCGTTTCTTTACACCTCTCGGGGTGTTATTTCGGAATTTGATCTCTTGCCATGCAGTGAGGACGAATTGGTGACTGAACTTGCAGATCAGGGTGTTATTGCTGCACGTCGTATGATGTTCCGGCGCGATGGTACTTTCATTAAGTCTAAAAATGTAAACTTGACTTTTAACTCCTCGAAAGTTCCGACCGAAATCAAGGCTGGCTACTTGGTCTGTGGAGTTCGCCCGTACATTCCCAGTCCTCTGCGCTGTTTCAGGTGTCAGAGGTACGGGCATTCACAACGTTCATGTAGCAGTTCCGCTCGTTGCGCAAATTGTGGCTCCAGTGAATATGACGGGGAAGGTTGCACTTCTGCGGCCTGCTGTGTTAACTGTGGTGAGGCCCATGCAGCTTACTCCCGCAACTGTATGAAATGGAAGGATGAGATGGCGATCCAGCGCCTCAAGACCCTGGAAGACCTCTCGTACCCTGCTGCCAAGGCCAAGTTGGGTATTCCCAACAACCGATAGCGTACTTTTGCCGCAGTAGTTCAGTCTCTGCCACAACCCGTGCAGCCAGGTAGCGAGCTCCCTGTAGCTCTCGCCGCACTTGCCAAAGAGATCTACAGCTGAACAAGCGACACAGGTGGATTTCACAGAGCTCCAGCTTATTCGACCAGCTGAGTCAGCGCCTTCTCTTTTGAAGACGACCGACTCTTCCAGTTCCCAGCAGAAAGCCTGCACGTGTGAAAGACCCGGCCCTAAATCCGTAAAGGTGTGCAGTGTCCATCCAACTGTCGCGGTCCAACTGACCAACATTGCAACTGTCTCAGACTCAGCGAGGTCCCCACCCCCAACCAATATTATAGAGGAACATAGGGGGGAGGAGAGGGACAGTTCGTCCCCACCCTCAACCAACATTATAGAGGAACATAGGGGGGAGAAGAGTGACAGTTCGTCCCCCTCCTGTGACTCATCCTATGTGTAGTTGTGTTCGTTTTCGTGATGTGTTTTATCATTCTCATTCCTCGGTTTTACTTAATCGGCTAGTTTCTAACCATTGTACCATGTTTTTAATACTGTTTGTTTCATTGTCTTTTTTGGCCCTTCCATCATTCTCATGGTTCGGTTTTACTGGTGTCACGTCAATTCGTCGCGCGTCAATTCGTCGACTACGACAATTCGTCGCATGCGTTAATTCGTCGCGCGTCAATTCGTCGCGCGTCAATTCGTCGGGACAAATTCGTCAACTACGTCAATTCGTCGCGTTTACAGATTTTGGTTACATACAAAACGAATGCAGGAAAACGTACGATTTCAAACGTCTTGCTCCTGATCAAATTTATAAAGTTTGGACACGCAGACAGGATAGGAATATCACGTTTTTCTTCGGCACTAAAAATATTAGACGGTAAACGGTTTTTGGAACGGGGCAGGGCCAGGTTGGACAGAGTCCCCCATATACAAAATTTTCGTAAAATCTACAGTTTTCAATTCAGAACCACCAAATCTGGTATACTATCTCGTGGTATTCTAACTTAGACTGTAGACGGTTTTGGGAAGCGGTTGGAGAGGGGAAGGATTTAGGGCCCCCTACAGAATTACCGTAAAATATAGTTTTCAATTTAGAACTACCAAATTTGGTATATTATCTCATGGTACTCTAACTTAGACGGTAGACGGTTTTTGGAACGGGCCAGGGGCCCGGTTGGTCAGAGCCCCCATACACAAAATATTCGTGAGATCTACAGTTTTCAATTCAGAACCACCAAATCAGGTATCCTATCTCATAGTACTCTAACTTAGACGGTTGTCAGTTTTTGGAACGGATCAAGGCCCGGGGAGTCAGAGCCCTCCCCCTTCCCCGTACATACAAAATTTTCGTAAAATCTAGTTTTCATTTTCAGAACCATCAAATTTGGTATCATAAAACTCTAACTTAGACGCTAGACGGTTTTTGGTAGGGGTTGGTGCCCGCGGGTTCGGAGCCCCCCTCCCCCCCTCATAAAAAATTTCGTAAAATCTACAGTTTTCATCTTAGAACCACCAAATTTGGTATACTATCTTATGGTACTCTAACTTAGTCGACAGACCGTTTTTGGAACGGGTCAAGGCACGGGGGTCAGAGCCCCCCACATACAAAATTTTCTTAAAAACTACAGTTTTCAATTCAAAACCACCTAATCTGGTATACTATCTCATGGTACTCTAACTTAGACGCTAGACGGTTTTGGAAGGGGTTGGAGCCCCGGGGATCAGCCCCCGAATAAAAAACTTTTTCGTAAAATCTACAGTTTTCAATTTCGAACCACCAAATTTGGTATACTATCTCATGGTACTCTAACTTAGACAGTAGACCGTTTTTGGAACGGATCAAGGCCCGGGGGGTCAGAGCCCCCACATACAAAATGTTCTTAAAAACTACAGTTTTCAATTCAGAACCACCAAATCTGGTATACTATCTCATGGTACTCTAACTTAGACGCCAGACGGGTTTTAGAATAGGTTGGAGCCCGGGGGTCAGACCCCCCCTCCGAATAAAAACTTTTTCGTAAAATCTACAGTTTTGAATTTAGAACCACCAAATTTGGCATACTCGCTCATGGTACTCTAACTTAGACGGTAGACGGTTTTTGGAACGGGTCGGGCCGGGGTCAGAGTCCATCCGCCCATAAATATTTTTCGTAAAAACTAAATTTTCAATTTAGAGCTACCAAATTTGGTATACTATACAATGGTGTTCTAAATTAAACGGTAGACGGTTTTCAGAACGGGTCGGGGCAAGGGTGATTACCCCCTACACACAAACTTTCGTAAAATCTATAGTTTTCAGTTTAGAACCACCAAATTTTGTATACTATCTCATGGTACTCTAACTTAGACGGTAGAAGGTTTTTGGAACGGATCAAGGCCCGGGGGTAAGACCCCACATGCAAAATTTTCTTAAAATCTTTATTTTTCAATTCAGAACCACCAAATTTTGTGTCATGAAACTCTAACTTAGCGGGAGACGGTAAGTGAAAGCGCAACATTATTAAATTGATTTGTTATGCAAACCTTATAAATACGACCAAAGCGATTAAAAGTTACTAAAGAGTCCTTGTAAGTAATATTTTTTGACCGAGTGCAAGTACAATTTACGAAATGTCAACAGGTCAAAATATCTAAATTAACAATGAAATTTAGAATATTTCTTTTTCTTTCTTTTTATTTCAGTTTTGACCCTTGTATTAAGTTTTAAAAACATATATTTCTCCTATCGTATACCTTCATTGTGCTTTAAACAGAACTTCTTACCATGTTTTGGGTATTTTGTTTCGTGTGGTTGCAGTTTTTTAATGTTTGGGCATTTTCATTTTTTGTGTGGTTACTTCTTTTTTTATGTTTTGGGCATTTTACTTTGTATGGGTGTTTTTGTTATGTTTTTGTTCTTTTCTTTTCTGTGGTGGTTGTAATGTCGACAGGATGAAAAGGGGAAACTGTGGACAGTCACGATGCTTACTTGCTTCTATTTTTTTTTTCAAATACAGCACATGATTTTGTATTGAGTTATACCACTTACTCATTAAGCGACTACAGGTTTCTTTAAATATGAACGTTTTCTTAGAGCCTTTTGTTTCCTCTACCTAGCTTTTTCGGCTCCGCAATTTCTTTTTTTGGTTTTAGAATATTTTCCTTATTATTAATCTATTTTCTCATGCAAACTCTTTATGTAAGGTATGTTTATTCTATCGAAGTATTTTGCAATTATACGTGAAGCCCTGTTGCTGAAGAAAAAAAAAATATTTCCAACTGAAACAACGCAGTTCAGATATTTTCCAGCTGTTAACTCAAAGAATGAAAACAAAAACAACAAATCTGTGCAAGGGTTGAGGCATGAGACAGTACTTACTGGTAACCAGGCAAAGTTTTAAGGAAGAATGAGCTTAAGAATTTCTAACTGCAACAAGAAAGAGCATCTGCACTGTATCCCTCCCCATCCCCTAGTGCCGGCCTTTGGACGTCTTGAAAGAGAAGTCTTAAGGACACATCTGTATCGTAATTGCCTGAGCATTCGCGACAATCTTCTGGTGTCGTAGTAGAAAAACACACTTCCTACTTCGCCTAAATTGCTTGGATGTAATGCCAACGAACAAAGTTTTGCTCTCGCATTGGATTTCTGTTGCTTTTGATGGAATACTTTTCTCCTGGGGTTCACCACTTTCACTATAGTCTTCAGGACAGGCGGCAATACACCCCAACGTAAAAGACCAATTTCACGGCAATTAACTGCAATTAGCGAAAGAGAGGGGCGGTACAGGAAATAAGTTGAACGAGACAGATCTGAACTTAGAAAGTCCGGGGAAGGTGTTGCATAAAAAACTGTGTTTGGCTTACAGATCATTTGGCACGTAGGGACGTAGGTTTCGTTTAATATGTTACGGGGTAAACAAATTGTCTTTTCAGTATAACAATTTTCTTTCATACGCATGGCGCAACACAAAAAATTTAAATTTATTTTGGAGAATTAGCATGACGCCTACCGGCCAGTACAGCTGCCCATTCCGCGCCTGCTGCCGCCTCCGGAACCTGGCTCCCGGGTTCTTCGCATCTGTTGATCCCCCGCCTGGAGCGTCCCAGCTGTAAAATACATGTACCTCTGCGTTTTGGAAAAACAAAAGATAAGATGCCGATCCTTAAAATTAACCACTTCTTGTGACCGCAGGTACGAAAATCTTGAACTTCGCTTAAACCCTAACTGGAGGAACAAGCTTCACGTGATTGTCTGTATTCTGAGTGTTTTATTGAATGGTTGCTCATTAGTTCGTAGTTGACTGGAGAACAGAGAACGTGTGCTTTTTGAAACCTTTGTTGTGCGTTGTCAAGTGATAATAGTGGAAATATATCATTCTAAATATTTTGGAAAGAGAAAGTGCATTGTTTTCCGAAGGCACTATGCAGATGAAGAATGCAACATAAATAGTTAACTCACAGAAAGAAAATGATTTGCTGAAATGGAAAGGGTATTTATTTTGCCATAACAGAGTGCGAGGTGATTTACGGTATTGTCACTGTATTGAAAGAAATTATGGAAATTGTACTGGCTTTGCTAGTACTATTCTTATTGGAGATGAACACAGGATGCGCAATGAGAAACTACATAATCATGCTCCAAGACAGGAGAAAAGTGATGTTGCTGTTGCAAGAGCGCAAATAAAAGAACGAGCGAGAAATACGGACGAAGCTCCTGCACAAATTATTCAAACCGTGACAACGTCAATGGCTACAGTAAATGCAGCTTACATGCCTAATATGGATGCACTAAGGCAAGTTGTAAAAAAGAGAAGACATGCCAAGACATGCCTGCGGAGCCTACGACTTCAGAACGGATCGATGCCACAATAAATTTACAGGAGAAGATGGTGCAAAATTTCTTGGCAGAGATAGCGCATTTGGACATCAAAGAATTATTTTATTTTTAACAGAGAATAATTTACGAAAGCTTAAAGAAGCACCCCTCTGGATTATGGACGGGACATTTGAAACTTGTCCAACCCTTTTTAGGCAATTATGTTCCATTCATGCTATGGTTGAAACGAATCCAGAGATGCACAGACTTCTCCTACTCAGTTTATGGGATACTTTCCAGCAAGTATAAATAATATAATATTATTATAAAGTATTTTTGTAGGATTTAGAAGACTATGCATCAGACTATGATATTCAGCTTGCACCACAATATACGCACAATAATAGATTTTGAAATAGCTACCGTTATAATGCTGCTAAAAAGGAATTTGGAAACAGCACCCACAAATGTTGTTGGTTTCATCTCGGAAAAAAATGTGCTGAGGAATATCCATCCTCTGGCATAGCCTTGGAATATAAGGAAAACAGTGAGATTGCTCTCAAAGTCAGACATTTGCAAGCACTCGCATTTTTTTCATCTGATGAAATTTCAGCTGCTTTTGAAGAAGTGAAATCAATTTTACTAGAATATGCAGATTCTGTAGTTCAGTGGTTTGAGGAAAATTATGTTCTTGGAAAATTTCGTGGAAGCAGAAAAAACAATCCAAGAAAAAGCCCTCCGCTGTTCCTGCCAACAATTTGGTCAGTTAGTGAAAACAATTTATTTGGCTTTCCCAGAACATAAAACGAATTTGAAAGATTAGACAGACGCTGGAATACAATTCTGGGAGAGAAAAAACTGTGACTGTACGAAACAATCAGTGAAATTGCGAAAGAGCAGAGAACAACTATGGCTAAAATCGAAAGAGTAATAGCACAGATTCCAACAAATCCACCCAGAAGAGAAACGCTGGCAAGATAAAAAGGAATTCGAACTTCTTTGGTGCACAGAGACAATGTTAACATGCTGGACTTTTTAAGAGGAATTTCATATAATTCTGCCCTTTACTAAAATGTGCTGGTATTTCTCACTAATTGAATTATACCTTTTACTAACTTGTATTTGAATTTTTCAAGAATGTAATTCCGCCGAAGATGCAAGAATGTAAAACACAACGCAAAATTAAAAAAAGACTAAATTTTCAAAACAGCATGTCAAAAACATAAAATGTCAAAAAGTAATCCAAAATGTGAAACATATAAAAATTCAAAATGCAATCCAAAATGTGAAACAAATAAAAATTCAAAATGCAATCACAAGTCACAAGCATTACAAAAATGCGAAACGCTATGTAACAAGTACAACACAAAATAAAACAAATGCCAAAAAAATATGCATACGGTTTGTAAAATGTACAAAATAAAATAAATGCCATATTCACAAGGATTTCATGACGAGTCAAGTTAAAAATGAGCTTTTACTTAGACTTCAAATAATAATTACTAGCCTCTACACCTTTTTTAAGTCTTTAATAAGTGCAACATCATTAACCTGACTTGTCATCAAACATTATCAATATGACCATAGCATACAATCACTTAAAAGACTTGTTAATGGATGAATTGAGGAATCACCAAGTTCAGCGGGTGAAAGTTAATGGCTGTTTATAGTTTTGTACTCGAGTAAATGCGCAACACAGTAATCTTGACTTTATCTGAAAATTTTATGTATATGAGCACGGTTGATTAAAAACTGATAAAAAGGCTTAAGGCCTGTTTATTAATTTTTGTGCCTCAGTCAAAACGCAGTACCATAACCTTGGCATGTTATCGAAACCTTATGAATACGTCGGACTAAAAATTCCTAAAAAAGTTTACGCCTAAGGTCTTGTAACTAAAGTTTTGTGACAGGGTAAAACTGCAACATTAATAACTTGACATGTTATGTTAACGTTGTGAATATGAGCACGGCGGATTAAAGATTTCAACAAGTAGCCTTTGGGATTAATGTGTTGTAGCTGAGTAAAAATGTAACATTATCTTTATTTTCTATATAAACCAAACTACGTGCTGAAATGGCCCAACTATATATACGTATACTTCAACCATATAACGAAGCGCTGACAAGGTGAAAACAAAAGTGCAAATTTGTACGGTCCCCTAACATTTTATGGCTAGCCTACATCAAAGTGGACACGTTGATATCAAAAACATACTTTTTGTACGGTCCACAACAAATAGTAATGGACACGTCGCAATCTTTTTTTTTTTTTTTTTGGGGGGGGGGGTGATTAACGACCACCGTGATCAATTCAGTGGGCTATAAGCAGTCGGACATTCCCAATTTTGGGCCACTGGTTCCTGGAAAGGGGGACAGCCAGTGCCAGAAGTCAAGCACAACGTCCATGATTCACCGGGATTTGAACCAGGATCCTTCTCGACAAGTGGTCAGAAGCCAGCGCCTAGATCACTCCGCCGCCGTAGCGGCACACGTTGAAATGTATTTTTCATACGGCCCCAAACGCTCTTATGGACATACTAGATTGAACTGGACGCAAATAAATAATTAATATAATTTGTACTAGCAGGGATACCAGTTATTTGCCAGGTACATATTACTATTTGTGGAATCACCAAGTTCAGCGGGTGAAAGTTAATGAAAGAAAAAGATATTCCTGCAATTTTCTAGTAAACTTATTTTAAATTTTTTGATTTAGTTAATTTAATTTTGCGAAACAAAAAAGAAAGAAAAAGGAATGGGAATACTTACCTTCTAGGAGACATCTATAGAACTGCCGTACATCTGGCGTGTGCTTTTGTGAATCCCGCGACACAGAAATGCAATGTACCTATGTGATGTCGCATGCATACGACTTCACATTGGCATTGATCATATTTTTCTTACCGTTTTGAATTTTGAATATCTGGAACTCTCTGTTTACATTACATTATATTTCTTTCTGATAAGCCGTTCGTTGGTAGTGAAAGCTAAACTATATAGATTTGTGTTTTTAATACACCATTAAACGCATATTTTTGCACTTTATTGTTATCTACAGTCCCTAACTTAGACCGTAGGTTGGTTAGTTGGTTGGTTGGTTGATGGTTTATGGTGCAAGGCCCTCAAAGGGCCAAAGAGCGCCTTAGAACGTAAATAGGGTATTCTTAAGAGTAAAAAACGGAACTTTTTACGAAAAGTTTGCACGGGGCTACTTTGACCCGGGCCTCAACCCTTCCAAAAACCGTCTACCGTCTAAGTTAGATAACCATAAGTAGTATACCAAATCTGGTTGTCCTAAATTGAAAACTGTAGATTTTACCAAATTTTTAGGAGGAGGAGGGGCTCTCATCCTGGGGTTCCAGCCCCTTCCAAAAACCGTCTAGCGTCTAAGTTAGAGTTTCATGATACCAAATTTGGTGGTTCTGAATTGAAAACTGTAGTTTTTAAGAAAATGTTGTATGTCTGTGTGTGTGCGGGGCGGGGGGGGGGGCTCAGACCCACAGGGCCTTGACCCGTCCCAAAAACCGTCGACCGTCTAAGTTAAAGTACCATGAGATAGTATACCAAATTTGGTGGTTCTAAATTGAAAACTGTAGATTTTACGCGGCGTTTTTATGGTGGGGCTCTTACCGAGCTCCAACCCCTTCCAAAAACCGTCTAGCGTCTAAGTTAGAGTACCATGAGATAGTATACCAAATTTGGTGGTTCTAAATTGAAAACTGTAGATTTTGCGAATTTTAATATGAGGGGGGCCCTTACCCCCCGGGCTGCAACCCCTTCAAAAATCGTCTAGCGTCTAAGTTAGAGTACCATGCGATAGTATACCAGATTTGGTGGTTCTGAATTGAAAACTGCAGTTTTTTAGAAAATTTTGTATGTGGGGGCTCTGACCCCGGGCCTTGATCCGTTCCAAAAACGGTCTACTGTCTAAGTTAGAGTACCATGAGATAGTATTGCAAAGTTGGTTATTCTAAATTGAAAACTGTAGATTTTACGAAAAAAATGTTTATTTGTGGGGGGGTCTGAACCCCCGGGTTCTAACCCCTTCCGAAAACCGTCTAGCGTCGAAGTTAGAGTACCATGAGATAGTATATCAGATTAGGTGGTTCTGAATTGAAAACTGTAGTTTTTAAGAAAATTTTGTATGTGGGGGGCTCTCACCCCCGGGCCTTGACCCGTTGCAAAAACGGTCTGCCGTCTAAGTTAGAGTACCATAAGATAGTATACCAATTTGGAGGTTCTAAGATGAAAACTGTAGATTTTACGAATTTTTTTATGAGAGGGGGGGCTATGACCCCGCGGGCTCCAACCCTTCCAAAAACCGTATAGCGTCTAAGTTAGAGTTTCATGATACCAAATTTGATGGTTCTGAAATGAAAACTAGATTTTACGAAAATTTTGTATGTAAGGGGGAGGGGCTCTGGCTCTGGGCCTTGACCCGTTCCAAAAACCGACAACCGTCTAAGTTAGAGTACTATGAGATAGGATACCTGATTTGGTGGTTCTGAATTGAAAACTGTAGATCTTACGAATATTTTGTGTATGGGGGGCTCTGACCAACTGGGCCACTGACCCGTTCCAAAAACCGTCTAAGTTAGAGTACCATGAGATAATATACCAAATTTGGTAGTTCTAAATTGAAAACTATATCTTACGGCAATTGTGTAGGGGGAGGGCTCTACCCCCCTGCAACCGCTTCCCAAAACCGTCTACAGTCTAAGTTAGAATACCACGATATAGTATACCAGATTTGGTGGTTCTGAATTGAAAACTGCAGACTTGTAAGGCGTATGGCCATGAACGTAGTGAGTGCTTCCGCCGCCCTGCTGTACCTCAGTCTTCGGGACCAAAAGTCACTCGTGACAGCCCTGTGTCGTCCACCCCTACCGTTTCTAAGGAGGTGTCTTCAGAACTTCATCAACCTGCTCTACCATCGAGCCTTCTTCCACGGGGTCCTGCCCCACAATTGTTGACAGAGGACTTTCCTCATCTGGTACCGACTGCTCCACCCACGTTCCTTTCAGCTCCAGCTGACCTGACTGCTGACCTTCATCCTCCATCGGATGAAGACACTCCAAGTACAGTTACTGACAAGGACTGCCCTACTGCTTGTGACTCTTCTGGCAATCACTCTTACCCTACAACTACCAGCAAGCCTGCTCGACGGGAGTCCTGGAGTGCTCCGCAGACTCCACTCCCTCCTCGCACCGGTGCTGCAAGAGGTCGTTCTGTTGACTCATCTTCCCGCTCCTCCTCTCAACATCGTACTTCGCCACGAACAAGTCGACATCCTACTGTGATTCCAGGTTCTAAGACTCCACCCCAGTGCTTTCCCTAGATTATTTTCTCCGATACCTAGCTGAAGCGAAGGCGGATATACTGGTTGGGCCGCTTTCTCTTCATAAAATATATGAAGTATTATGCTCTCATAAACATCCTTGATTCTTTAATCACTTTGTTGCACGTCATATGCTTGATCTTCCTACTGTTCTAACCCAAGTTTCTAGTGTGATATCTGTGTATCGAAATCTTGTGCTTTCCTATCCCGATCTCAAATTTAGTGTTGACAGAATGAAGAAGCAAGCGAAGAAAATAACAGATTCCAGCGCACGTGCGTGTCGACCTGGGAAGGACCTACCGATTCAAGGTGGTCACACTTAACAGCAGAGGGTTCTCTGCTTCTCCTAGAAATGCTGTAGTGTATGAGGACTTGGCGCCTCTACACGCAGATCTTCTCTTGCTCCAAGAGACCAATTGCTCTGCTACCACTTTGTTCTCTCGTTGGCGGGCTTGTCCTACGATTTTCACCATGCTTATCGTGTTGGACGGAATGGTGGCCTTGCACTTGGGATCCATCACCGCCTACTCCCTCTGATTTCGACGCCAGTGATTCGTGCCTTACATGTGGACAACCTACAGGTCGTTGTCTTTTGCATTGAAAACGTGTCCTATCATGTTTTTAACATATATGTCCCCTGTGATGAACGTCTGTTACCTGATCTTCTCTCCACACTCCGTACAGGGCTGTCATGCACCCCACCGTCTGAATATATTCTCATCGGCGGAGATTTCAATTGTACGTTGTTGCCGGCCCTTGACAGCAATTCAACCGTTGGAGAATACCGTAGACAACGTGTATTACAGATTTCTCAGCTAGTTGATGATTTTCAATTGGTTGATGCGTTCCGGCATCTTCACCCGTCGGAAATCTATTTTACCTGGCGCTCTTCCATCCATGGCAGCACTACGGCAGCACGGCTGGATAAATTTTATGTTTCGACTGCTCTTCTCCCGTCAATCGCAGCTGCTGCCCATCATCCTTCCGCCGCTTCAGACCACAGTATTGTCAGTCTGTCGGTGTGTGTTTCGCCTTCACCTTCAAGGACTCAACGAGTGTGGACTTTTCCGGACTCGCACCTGGATGATCAACAATTTTGTGTTGCTGTGCGTGAGTTCCTCCGAAGTCGTCAGCCCCTTCTTGATACTACGTCCGACGCGATGCAACTGTGGCTCAGTGTCAAACATGACTTGGTCCTTTTTGTACGGCGCTACTCCCATGCCTCTCGGAATGAGAGCGATATGAAAATTGCGAATCTACGTGCTCTATTGTCGATGCTCTCTCTTGATGATCCGCAATACCCCGGCTATCTGGCAGATCTCCACGCTTTGCTTTTCCTCGCGCGTCCGATGCAGCCTGCAGGATGCATTTCTTGCATCTCTCCCCTACAGCTGATTCTCACGATTACTTAACCGCCATGGAATCTCAACATCGTTCTGCTACATCTTTGCGTCATCTTCGCCTCCAGGATGGTTCCATCACTTCGAACCCATCGAAGCTATGCACTTTCACCAGACAGTATTTCACCGCCAAGTACAGTGCGGTAACGCAGTCTTCATCCTCATTTGCTTCTCCTCTTCTCTCCTCTCTTCCTCAGGTCCCCTCTACTTTATCTACTTCTTTACTCTCTCCTTTCTCTCTTCGCGAACTCCGCGAGGCGTTCGCTACTCTCAATCCTCATGCCGCTCCTGGACCTGACGGCCTTCCTCTGTCCTTTTATCGTGCTTTTCTACCGTGCCTTCTGCCTTTTCTGTCTGCGTGTTTCTCGTCTGCTTTTTCCTCTCCCTGCGTAACCGCCCGACTTTACTTTGGCACACATCATCCTCCTTCCTAAGAAGGTAGACCTCTTGGATCTAGGAAACTGGCGACCTATCTCTATCCTAAACACTGACTATAAGTTCTATACAAAACTCTTATCCCGTAGCCCTAATTATGTTCTCTCTTTCGTTATTTCTCCCGACCAGACATACACTGTGCCTGGTCGTACTATTTCCACTAACGTTTCTTTTCTCCTTCATCTTCACTTCCTCGCTCGCTCTTTTTCTGAACCTCTTGCCTTTCTCAATCTGGATTAAAAGTCCGCTTTTGATAACGTTTCTCATTTTTATCTCTCTGCTGTCCTTTCACAATTTGGCTTTCCTCCTACCTTTTCTTCCGCACTCTTGGCCCTTTTTCAGGGCGTCAGTTTCCATGTTCGAGCGGCCACATTTCGAACCGCTCCGATTCCGTTTAAGCGAGGCATCCGGCAAGGATGTCCGCTCTCCGGCCAGCTGTTCACTCTCACTTTTGAGCCTTTCTTGTTAGCAGCCCGAAGATCACTCCTGGTTGTCCTACCGCCGACAGTGGCTAGTACTCGTCATCATCGAATAATTTTCACCGCCTATGCTGATGATGTGACCTTTTGCGTCCGGGATGAATCTCAATTTGATCGCCTGTATTCTGTATATCAACAGTATGTTGCATTATCTGGAACAGCGCTGAATGCCACTAAAAGTACTGGCTTATGGTGCGGGGCATGGGCTGCCCGCACCGATGCTCCTTGGGGTGCGCAGTGGACAGCCACTACACAGAAGATCCTCGGTGCGTATGTCGGATTGCCCTTGGCTTCTGCATCCGCCAATTGGACTGCTCTTCTTCCCCGGATACAACGGTCTGCTGCCTACTGGAGTAAGGCACGCCCTTTCACATCGTTCCGTCAACGAGCAGCC
This sequence comes from Macrothele yani, assembly GCA_039090855.1. Taxonomy (NCBI): domain Eukaryota; kingdom Metazoa; phylum Arthropoda; class Arachnida; order Araneae; family Macrothelidae; genus Macrothele; species Macrothele yani. The sequence goes on along the minus strand of CM077034.1, from coordinate 159,442,381 downwards.
GTTGTTCGTAGACAACTTATCTCTCTATGCGAATACTCTTGGATGTCGACAGTTGTGCCCGTGCCACAAATGATGACCATCACTCGCCTCTCAACTTCCGTCATCTGGTCTTTACATCACTGTGTTAAACCTGCCACGCTTCATCTGCCAGCTTCTTTGGGTGGCATCCAGCTTCCTGATCCAGCTGTCCTTTATAATACACATCGCATTATTCATTTCATTCGCCTTGCCACTTCAACTGTTCCGTTCCTTACCACTACCTTGAATGTTCTAGCTTCTTCCCGTGACCCATCTTTCACCTTCCTACTGTTTCTGAAGATGGTTGCATACTCTCTTCTCCCGTCCCACCTCCCTCCTGTCCTGCGAGAGGGCCTTTCTCTCTTTCGTTCGCTTCCTCTTCTCCGTTCATTTCCTTCTTCAACTCTTGATCTTCTAGATGAACCTCTCTTCTTCTCTTCTCCTATTCACCCTCCTAACCTCCCTTACTTTTACTTTCCTCATTGGATCCGCTCTGGTGTGATAACTGTCCGTTCTCTGGTAACTTCTGATCTAACCTGGAGACCTCTTTTCTTCCCTGTTTCTATCTCCAGCCATTACTCTTGCTAACGAATATCTTCTCCTTCGCACAGCACTTTGGAGCCTCTTTCCACTCCTCACTTCACCTGATGGTCTCTTCTCGGTCCCCTCTGCTCCTCTTTCTCTACCGTTCTTTCTCCTCATTCGTAGCTCCCTGGTTCTAGTTACTTCTATCTCCTCCTCTTCTCTTTATTGAATTCTTCTTTCCCCTCCCGCACTTCCACTTTCCGTTCATTCTGCTCCTCCTTCTCTTCTCCCCGCCATCTGGACAGCATCTACCTCTGCCCTTTCCTCCCCTCTTGAACTCAATGTCCATTGGCAATTTCTTCACCTTCGTCTTCCCGCCCCATCAGTACTATTTCGCATGACCCTTCTCACCTCTCCGCAGTGCTCCTTTTGCCCTGAAGTCAGCGACGTCCAACATCAATACCTATTCTGCCCCGTTCTCTTGCCAGTCCTAAACACAGCATTTCGTCTTGCTGATCGAATTTGTGCTCGATCGTTACCATTTCTTGCATATGCTTGGCTACTCCAAACAAAGCATTAACCTACTCACTTGCCTCCTGTGGGCCGTTATATTTTTCTTCTTGTGAAGTTCACTGTCTATGCTTTCCATCTTCAACAACGCTTCCCTGCTCTTATTCCACCTCCTCAGGAGGCAAGTGCTATCATTCGGAGACGCATCCTAGCACGGTTAACCACTCGCCTCCAAATGGAGCGCTCTAATGCTGCCTCAACAAACACCGATAGCGTTTTCAATCCTCCTGGGCCCAATCGGCTGGGTGGTTCCATATCCACAATTTGCAGTTACATCTCAACCTATAAGTGGGATTTTTGTTGTCGCCCATGTTCACTGTAACAAATCATGTTTTTACGTATTAATTTTTTGGTGCTTCACTTCTATTTGTGATTATTCTGTTTTATGTGCCATTGAAGAATAGCTCACCATGTTTCCCATGTTCTCTTCGATAATGTTGGGTTTTATGTTGTTGTGTATATTTCTTCCTTCTGCACAGTTTACTGCCCACGCAATGTCCCCTTCATTATGTTGAATATTTTTTTAAAATATAAGTCACTGTGTGTATAATATAATGTAACAAGATGCCCTTTTGAGTACATTTAGCCTTATTTCCCCTTGTCACTGAATACTTCTGTACATATGTTGTAAATTTTGAATGTAGCATCGCTGTTGCATTTCTGTGAATTAGTACCTTGTGCATGCTTAATCTTTTAGTATGGTAGGCTTAATTGGAATTTGTGCACTAGTATAGAATCATGTCTTGCCCTGTCTACAATACTGTAGGTAAACATTTTTCGTTTGTTTCGCTCGTGCTTTATTGTCTGCCTCTCCTTCGCCCTGGTAGCAAAATAATTTTTTTTATGATTTTAACAATATTTTGTTTTACGTTTCACTGGAGCTTTCCGGCTGATGTACCACTGTATTTATTTGGCAGAATTCCGGTATGTGTACATAGAAATGTTATTTTACTGAAGAATAAAGGCAATTTTGGAGAGTACTAGATTTTACGAAAAATGTTGTACATGGGGGACTCTGACCAACCGGGCCCTGCCCCGTTCCAAAAACCGTTTACCGTACAATATTTTTAGTGCCAAAGAAAAACGTAATATTCCTATCCTGTCTGCGTGCCCAAACTTTATAAATTTGATGAGGGAGCAAGACGTTCGAAATCATGCGTTTTCCTGCATTCGTTTTGTATGTAATAAAATCTGTAAACGCGACGAATTGACGTAGTCGACGAATTGACGTAGTCGACGAATTTGTCCGCGACGAATTGACGCAGTCGACGAATTGACGCGCGACGAATTAACGCGCGATAAATTGACGCGGTCGACGAATTGACGCGCGACGAATTGACGTAGGCGACGAATTGAATGCGCGACGAATCGTCGCAGTCGACGAATTGACGCAGTGGACGAATTGACGCACGCGACGAATTGACGTAGAACCGGTTTTAAGATTGGTCAAGCCAGATTTGGGGATTTATGCCACGTTTTTTAATACTGTTTTGTTTGTCTTGTGTCTGGCGCTCTTTGGCCAAACATAGCGCTTGCGCCATAAAAATCAACCAACCAACCAACCAAGCAACCAACCAGGGTGTTCCACTTAGACATGTAATAATATAAAAGTATCAACAAATTCTGAGCTCAAAATAATTTATTAGCTCAAGTTTGATATATTTTGCCTTTATAACGTCTAATTTGTTACACAGAAATAATCTTTCATAAGATACTACATTAAATATGTTTTCTTGTATCACAGTGTTTAAATAAAGTAATAAGTAAATGTTAGATATGTTTGCAATCTTTAACAAGGAAATATAACAATTATATCATTCTACCTATCGAAAGCAGTTGCCTAATAACATTTAAACGACCACCTTTTTAAAGGGGAGCTACGTCCCTCATAATATATAACCCAAAATAACAAATTAAACGGCGCTCTTTTCCTTTCTCACCAGACATTTTCGCATATGTCAACACGATGGAAGTTGAACTCTGTTGGAAATATTAAGTAACACAGATGTGTCGTTCCATCTCCCAGAGGTGATAAGAGCCGAAAAGGGATCACGAGGGCAACAACTTATCAAGTGTGTAACGCGATGTACATCATCGATGGACGAACCAGCAGCCAGAGAGAAAGCGATGGTGGACCGTACGTCTTTAATGATCGGCGATGACGTAGATTCTGCAGGCTCGTACCAGACCGACCCATTGGCACCAATTGCGCAGGTTAAATACTGGAAGTCAGCAAGAGAAAGATGAAACATAAGCTGTATGCCACTGCATTACGAGACACGGCTAACTACTCGGGTGTTGCTGTATACTACTCGTCACCGGAAATTACGTTTCGTCTGTTTCCGGTAACATCAAAACTGGTCCTCTGCCAGAGTGGCTCCGGTTCGTATTGTCAAAATGAATCCTGTTTAGATGTACTGAGCTGACGGAAAGATGCGAGTGTGACTTCGACGGCACGAGGCCATGGTTCCGTCGGGCTGGGACAACTCAGTTCAAGGCAGTGGTGGCTCTGTGATGGTTTGGAAAGCCTTCTCATGAAACACATTAGATATTTAGTGTACAAGAGTGGTTCTGAACCTCTGAGTGCGAACAACATGTTCTGGCTCATGCGTACACGCTTTCACATGGATCGCGCAGTGTGCAGTACATGGTACTTTTCAGAAGGAAAAGCCGTTCCCACCGGAGCCGCAACCACACGGGAATGGGTCCAAAAATACCCACCGGAGTTTGGAACCGTCCAGTGGCCTCCATGATTCTTAGATTCAATCTCTGCTGAAATTCTCTCGGATGCCTTGGAACGTAACATCAAATCCACGGATCCTGGACTGATGTCTTAAGGAGTTGTGAAGAATGCTGCAACAGATAAGGTTCGCATTACCCACGGAAACTCCTCAGCAGGTTTTGAAGTTGATGCCTTGGACTTTGCAGGCTGTAATTCGAGTTAGAGGAGGAGCAACACGCTATTGTACGTATGTATTTTCAATGTTTTCCCATAGAGTGTACGTAGAAATGAAAACATTTTTATTTCAGTTTAAAACTGCACAAAGATCACCATTTGCAGAGGTTGATTCACGTTTATAATTACAAAGTAAAATACTCGCCATATGCAAATCGTGGCCATCACGATTACGTAGCCTTGTTTAACGAACAGTTGTAGCCTTCCGCTTCAAGAGCAGTCGAAATATTGCTTTCGTAGGTTGAAGATGCTCCACGTTTTGATTCCGGTCTGGAAGGGTTATGAAATTTCCTTTCTCGAATAAAGGGAATCTGTATAATACCCCTTCAAGGAACAAGAATGTTATTCGTATATAGCAAACCAAAACAGGTGCAAAGTACAGTTTTGCGCAATTTTCGCTGTTTTCAAAGCGTTCATAGAAATTTAGACGTAGCATCAGAAATTTAAATTTGTAGATGTTTCTTTTATATATAGTACAAATTTGTAAGAAAATACTACCAACAAAATTTAGTTTTGTCCACCCCGAAAAGTGATTTATGAACTACTGCAATGTGAACTGGCTGAAATGCACAAAAAGTGCGAAACAACATTCACGAGAATCCGACAGTAGATATTTTATTAAATAAAATACTGTAAATACATTTCCTAAATAACAAGTGACTTTTCAATGAAAATTAAGAATATACCTTATTCCTAAAAGTATTTTATCGACATGGCTATTTTATTTTTTCCAACAAAGTTCGATCATTCTTCATTTCGTAATTTATTCTTGACGAATTTGTAAAAATTTTTTGTTAAATACAGTTAAACCTTTCCAAGTGGGAAACCGAGGTATGTAAATTATTTATAAAAACAACAGATCCCTTTTAACCCACGCGCTTGCATGAAAGTCATTGAAATAGAAACATTGAACATTTGTAGTAATAATAATAGGATCCCATGTTTAATAATTACTTAAGAAGACGTATTACGCTTGGGTGCCTCAGTGAACAGCTAATAGATTCATGAACTTCTATTCGTTTGAAATATTCCAAAAAGAAAAACATACAGCATCTATATTTTTAGATGTCAGGAAAAACCTCTGACAAATGTTCGCATGAGGCGTATTTATAACACTTTTCACACATGATTTTCTCTCTGTATTATTAATATGACACACTTGGAAAAAGGAACTTTCTGTGCTAAAATTAATAAAAAAAATCCCCTTTAAAAAGCTTATAGAGGCTGGTGTACAACAAGGAAGTGTCATAGCACCCACGCTTTATTCTATTTTTGTTACGTCGGATTACTCTGCCTTTATTAAGTTTGTTCTAACGTTGCAAAATTTTCCTATCATTTTATTAGTTTTTCCAGAGAAAACGTTTGCATTTGAGAGCAAAACTACTCACCAGATAAAGTGAAAATCAAATCTGAACTAACAAGACAAAGAATAGTTTTCTGAATATAACTAGATCGCAGCAGCTACAGGGTTCGCATCACTATCTGATTTTTATAAACAAGAATGGGAAAGAGCTGGCTCATTATTCCATTCTTTATGTGAAGAAATTTCACCATCAAATAACGAATTCCAGAAATTGTGCTGGCCAAATTCATATTATCAAATCTTAATGAGACTTTTACATAAGCTATTGAAATTCAGGATATCCCGCTTCGAACAACTATAGTTTTGACTTATGTACTGAACGAGATTGAAAAACTCTACACATGCACTTACGAAGAAGGAGCAAAAGGCATTATCTAGAGAAGCATGCTATTGGCCAAAATTAAGGTGTATGGAACTACACCAACTTCACTGGAGTATCGTACATCGTCCACCCCGTGCAAAAGAAGAACTGAACCCCTGAACTAATAAATGTTCTTTAATTTTCCAAACATTTCCCAGGGACTTACTTTTAGAGTTATTATTAATCTCATTAATTATGAATAAGTCATTAGAAGTTACAAAGTCAATAATACTTTCTGTACTTCCGATTTTCTCAGTATAAATACATCACCGGGATGACCTTTTTAAATTATTATTATCAACTTAAGTTATAAATATCTCATGGGATAAAGTATGA